>CM076582.1:1127233027-1127632192 GCA_034641835.2 Pinus albicaulis
CTAGTCATCACCACTTGGAATTTGTCTCAGCTCTTTGCTCAGCCCTCTTCGTCCACCCACTCTGCTTCCCTCTCATCTCACTCTGCATCTATGTCTCCTAGCTTAGACTCTTGGCGCTCTCTCTTCGCCTTCGAGTAACAAGAATTTCGTATTGTTAGCCATCAGTATTTTTTACATGTTAGTGATGACTATATCTACAGCTGAGTTTTCTAGAAACTGATTTCCTTATGTCAATATGTCATCCAGAAAACCCTCCTAAAACTTTTTCGCCTTTCTACCTTTTCAGTCCACCCCTGGCAAAATCAAAACCTCATTATCACTATCCTATCTAGCTTCAACCTTCTTGATCTGCCCACCAGCTTTAAAAAGCAAATTCACATCTGTTTCAAAAGTCTCCCCTATGTTAGGAAGTGGCGCTTTAAGACATTTCACCCTTGGAAATCATCAAAAAGCCAAAAAACCTCCATCTGCAACAGACCTACCATGACTGACCTCTTACTTTACAAAATAATTTGACAAGCAGCCCTAAGTCGCGCCACTCACATCCCCTAGATCTCAGCACTGCATAAACCCAACCTCAAGCTGACCATTAGGTTTTTCACAGTGTTCTATGGTTTATACAAAGGCAGGAAATATAACTTCATCTCAGGAGGAAATGCTTGAATTTACAGTTAGAGGAACAGCTGCTTCTAAATGTAACTTGAGCCTGAGATATGTCTGCAAAACAGAAAGCTACTCATCCAGACTTTATAGCTCTTTCCAGCATGAAAATCACAATAAGGAAGGGACACCACTGTCTCAGCAAACTGGTAAATTGTCATGGCCCAGAACCTCCTTCATTTACAAGCAGAGGGTTAGGGCGCCTCCTTCATCCACAAGCAGAGGGCGCTGGCCAATATTGACTTGGAATATTGCAGAAGTCCAGGTTTTCCTTGTATTGAACAGCGAAACAATATCTCCAGGTTTTATGAATGTGAGTAATGATCATAACAGGGATAGAGTTTGAAATATGCTAGCTCAAAGAAAAAAGAGTCTGTTTTGATAAAGGAGGTCATCTGAAGCTTTCAAGTCATGTGAATTTGTTGAACTTTAGAAAGGCCTGTCATTAGTAAAAATTCCAATCATAAGAAGCCTGTTTGTCCACAAGATCAAATGGAATAGATGCTAACAACAAATGCCATTACACAGGCAGAAAGAAAGTTCTTGGTTTCTCAAAAGACACTGACCTCCATAGTCACAGAAACTATTTGTCAAGTAATCTGTCATAAGGTGACCAAACCAAATGATGATATTTCAGTCACCCTTAGAGCAGTGCAGAGAAACAGTGTCACTTTGGCTAGGGTTTCTTCTGAAACACAGTGATGATTGCAAGTAGAGATGCTAATATTGATGTTTTTCAAAGAGGCTCACTTACCATCACATCCAGAGAAAAGCTGTGTCAAACAGATTTGTCAAAGCAACCTTCAGATACCTTACCTGATGAAGAGCCTCCTCCATGTATGAGCAGATGGCCAAAGCCAGTACAGGTTGTTGGAAACTGATTGATCTAAAAATGCAGTGGAAGGATACAAAAAATTGAATAGAAGTCATTGCACAGGTAAGTGATAGTGTTTATGATGCAAAGGTATTGGTTTCCCTATTCAAAAGAGCTGTCTGTCAGACTGTACCTGTAGTGGAAAAGAGACAATATTGAATATATGCATGCATTAATACCAAAAAGGAGCAATTTCTTTAAAGGAAATGGTTAAAAGGTACTCCACTGTCACTGGCCCAGAAGTCTAAAGGAGCTCCTTTTGAGTAAACAGAGAAGTATAGTGTGAAAGCATGCAACCAAAAGAGTGCACTTACAGTCCAGAGAGAAGCTTGTGAATCACCTGGAAGCAGCAATTATCAAACACATTGGAAGAACACAGGCCATCTCATGTTGAATAACACAACAGTCGCCAAGGTTGGTCAAAGTGCTCTTTGACACATTCTGATTGATTTTCTTCAGATTATCACTAAGAAGGTAAAACAGTGGCCAAAGTTGAGCTGTAGAATGCATGATGAATAGGTATACAATGCTATAAGTGGACAAAGAGGAGGTTTGATAAATTGTCAGTTTTGGAGTTTGGAACAAATGCATCTTTCTCATCATTCAAAGGACAGATACATCATAGGTAATGTACCTATAAGCAGGAAATTATTTTGGAAAAAAGGGGCGCCTTCTTGAAATCGAGAAACCATAACCAAATTCAAAATTATGTCAGTAAACTTGGCACCTGTTGTATTTAAAGATTGGAGAAGTTGTCAAAGGCCAAAGACTGTCAAGACAGATTTACAAAACTAGCCCTGTCCTTCAAAGAACAAAGCAGTATTCAGGTATTTCATTGACAGTTTTAAAAGGGGTTTTTATGCATCATAAATATTACCTGTATCATTAAAACACAGTGGCAGAAGTGATGTAGAAGTTGTTGAGTTGTTTGTCAAGGTTTAAAGCTCGGGGTTGAAATGTCCCCCAAAGGACAAAACCAAAAAATCACCTTTTGAAACTACTGTGTACTAAGCAAGAGTCATTGTTCAGGTTTATATATTCAAAATGACAAGCCCACAGTTTAAAAACAAAACAAAGTTGAAAACCAACGTTACTTTCAAAGTTTAAGACCGTTGAAGATTTGTTGTGAAATGACATAAGAAGAGCAAGGTCGAAGGAAAATCTTTTTATTTTCAAAACTGAAGACGAAACCCCGTGTCGCCCTAGCATCAAAGCAAGAAATTTCGGGTCAACCTGCAGAAGTTTGGCACTGTTTAAGGCCGAGCGACGCGCCTGGAAACGCGTGCGACACGCCTGGCGGAGGTTTTGAACGGGCAGTTAGTATTGGCGTGACGCGCCTGTATAAACCAGCGACGCGCCTGTACGCCGCCCGACAGGTCGACCCGACAGGCCACCCAGGGCTATTTTTGCGCGACGTTCTTTGCTGGAGGAGTGTCGCGCATGTTTTGAAGACCCCCGGTGTTTCTCCAGCCCTGCACGAGGATTTTGCATCGAAGTTAAAGGTATGCTATATGTTTTTCACCCGGTTCCAAAATTTTAAAGTGCTACCAAGGTTTGAGGAGCCACTGTCAAGTTTGTAGAAGCCAGGGTTTAAATGTGATGAAAAGGATAGGGATAAACGCCGGGAAGGTGTGATGTTTTGATTCAAAGAACGCTGGTTCACTATTAAAACTGCTGCGAATTTTCATCACTCCACATGCAAAACTTCAAAACCTTGTCATTATAGTTGAAAAACAATGTTTTCTGCACAGTGATCTGAAGTGTTAGATTTTGATGAAGTACTGACTGTGTCATCTAGAAACCCTACGGGAAAGGGGTGGGTGTTAAGACTAAGGGCAGCCTGTTTAAGTCTTCAAAACATCGAAAGGCAGAGATTTACACTTTGAAGCTGCAAAGAAGACTTTGTTATAGAAAGACAGGGTTCTGGTTTTAAAAGAGAAACTTTTCACACAGTCCTCCAAACATTGCCACATTATCAAAACAGTGAAGTTCACTCGGTAAGAGAGGTTTTGACATTCTTTTTGTTTGAAAAAGAAAACTCACACATTTTATGCCCAAAAGCTTGATAGTCTTCTAAAGCTCTGTCATTTTTACCCCAGCCCTGTGTATTTACTGTCTAAGACATATTTATGATGGTTTGTAATTAATGCAAGATCAGTGGAAAGTTGGCACACCTATACAGGGCAGAATTGTTAATGACTAAAAGCCTCCTTGAGCAAGGAGCTAGGTGTATTGGTTGGCATCTAAGACTTCAAAAAACAGAGTGATTTTGGCATTTTCTCACAGCACACTCTTTAGCAGACTGCCTTTCTTTCATTGTATTATTTCATACTGAGATTTTGTTGACAGAGTTTTTCCAAAGATGAACAGGACACTTTCTGAAGGATAGGGTTGTTGATGATTGAATTTAACATTGAGACAGAGATATAAATGTGGCGGTTAATCTCTTAAATTCACAAGCAAAGAGTGTGTTTCCTACAAACACTGTGCACTGATATTTCACCTAACCTAGGTCTGCCCTTCTTTTCACCATATTGTATCATTTTGAAGAGCTGTTGAGGAAGACCATTTCTGAAGAGCAGGGTTTTAATATTTGAAGATTGGTCTTAGAGACACAAATACAAGTGTTGGTTGGCCTCTAACAAATTCACAAGAGGAGTGATTGCTTAAAACTGTGCATAGGGAATCTACACAACAGTCTATCCCATCTTCACACAGGGTACCATATTAAAAAGTTTGCCTGGCTGAGTGCATCCAGAAGTGAAGGGTTGTTTTTAAGGAGTGCAGAGGTGGTTTATTCAAAAAAAATTGTTGCAATCTATCCTGACCACATTTTCTATCTGACCAAACAGTATAGTGACCAGTTTCAATCCAGCAGAGCATTTTTACATACAGTGAAGGCAGTTTGCCTCTTCCAAAGCTTGTTCAAGTCAGAATGCCTCCAAAGCAAGATCACAGGAGCGGTCCACATAAGAGATATGAGCCTATCTCCATAGAAGAAATCAATACTCACCCATCTGTGCTTTTCAATTTCCATGAAGTAGGTTGTCTTGATTTCTGCCAGAGGATAGAAGAAGTCAAGAGTTTTTCGCCACTAACACATTTGTGCGCTTTGAGATTCAAGGACAAACACTTCCAATTGGCGGGTCTTGACTTCAAAATTTCTCCAAGGTATGTGTCCAAGGCTACCAAGATCCCGTATCATGGTGAAAAGTGGTTTAAACAAGCTCATCTTGATCTAGAGGATTATAAACCTTTCATCAAGCCTGAACATAGAGAAACTATCACTGCTATTTTCCCCTTTTCCTATCTTCTTGACAGTTATGCTCCACTGATGAAAGCCATAATGAGATATTTCACTTGTGAAGGGAGGTTTAATCGAATTTATGCCTATCATGTCCGCTTGTTGATGCATTTTACCAGAAGCAGGCAACTAAACCTTCCGTACTTTTTGTCCAAGAGCATAGAGAAAATGGCATCTACTACCCAAAAGAAGGCTCCACCTCCGCAAATCCCTTCTCTCTTTCATCATTCCTTGATCAAGATTATCTTCTTACACCAGCTAGAGAAGAAAGGGGTTTCATGGGATTCATTCATCAGCCATTCAGATTTTGCCACTATCCCTCCTGTTCATGTGTCTCCTACTCAGCCTGTCCATCGCCCAGTGCCTTTGTCTAGTAGGCCTACACCTAGAAAACTCAGAATGACTACTGGGCAGCCAAGTCAGCAACAAGAAGGAGAAGGCAGTGAACAGCAGCAGTTGGAGGTTGAGGAACAGCAGCAGTTGGATATTGAGGAACAGCAGCAGTTGGATATTGAGGAACAGCAGCAGTTGGATATTGAGGGACAGCAGCAGTTGGATATTGAGGGACAGCAGCAGTTGGATATTGAGGGACAGCAGCATTTGGATATTGAGCGACAGCAGCATTTGGAGGTTGAGGAACAGCAGCAGGTACAGGAAGAGGGACAGCAGCAGACAACAGTTGAGGAGCAGCAAGTTGGGCAGGCAATTGAAGCACCTTTTGAGCCACAAACTGGACAAGATATTGAGGAAGAACAGCAAGCTAAAGCTGCCACCTTAACAGTGACCAAGACTGTTCCTAACAAGAGGAAATTGCCCAAAAAGACACCTTCTAGCTTGCCAAGGAGGAAAAGCGCCAGATTGGCTTTCAAAGGCAAAAGCATAGTTGGAGAAAGTGCCAAGCATGGAGATGAATTAGCTGTCATTCCTATCCCAAGCGATGATAGTGACAATGAGGCCCGCCTCCTTGAAAACCTCCTCATTCACAAAGAGGGGAAAATTGAGGTGTTACAAGAAGACCTTCAAAGGGCGAGGAATTTCAACCACTTCTTGGAGGTTGAAAACAAACAAATGAAGTTTCATGCAGCTATTCATGAGGCAAGGGCAATCAAGTATAAGAAAGAGGCAGAAAAGGCACAAGCAAGAATTGAAGAACTCATTGGTGAGTTTGATGATGAAGAGGAGGAAGACCAGCCTAGGCAGAAGAGGCCTAGGACCATCGGGCTTAGAAGAGCCTTGGAAAAGCAGAGAGCAGAAGAACGAGAGAAGAAGAACAAGCTCATTTCGAAGCCTTTCCTCTCACTGCCCTCCTTGAGCAGAAAATTGAGGAAAACAAAGAAGCATGGCTTGAGAGAGCTAACCAGCATTTGGAAATGAAGCTTGAGAGGGAGAACAGGGATCTTGAGCTACAAAGAAAGAGGACTCTTCACTTTCAGAAGCTAAATCAGTTTGCCAGGCGAAAATTAAAGGTAGCACGAGAGAAATTGAAGAAGTTGAAAGGGAAGCGCCTAGCACGGAAGGAAGGGAAAAGCATATCAACCCTTGATATTTTAGCCTCAGCTTCGGAGCATGTTGCTATGGACCCTTGAGGGTCATGCATGCCAATTTTGGGCCTTTTTCGACAACTTTTTGTTTTTTGGCATTTTTTGGGTTTTTGGCCAAAAACTCATAATTTCGCCATTTCAGTTTGATGAGTTTTCAAGGGAGGATAATGATACCGATGGATGCCATAATTCCATGAGCAGGTCTCCAGCGATTTTCAGGGCATTTGAAGATCATTCGCCCCCTCAAATTGGCGAAAAACACCCTCATTTTGCACGTTCTGCCCGCCATATCAGCAGTCTGCTATTTTCTGGGTTTTTGCACACAGGTACAGTTTTGGATGACTTCTGGACCTCAGATTGAGTTGGTTCCAGTTGCGCCGGAAAGTAGACACAGAGAGCTTTCCAACAAGCCCTCATGAGCCTCATTTTGACATCGGGAAGGCTGCCTATTGCATCCAGCAAGTCAGGGGACCTTTTTCAGGCATAAATATGAAGTATTTTTGTAATTTTTGAACTCCAAAAATCTGCTTTTCCCAAATGTGCGTTTAGCTATTTTTGTACTTGGGAAATGATGTAAAGTCAATATAATTTCCGTTTTTAGCAGTTTTTAGATATTTTATGGGATATTTTGTGCCTTAGGCTTTGCAAAGCCTCAAGGACAAGTTTAGATATTTTGACTTGGCCAATGGGATAGCTAGTTGCTCCATGAGGTTTTCCTCCCTCAAGCCTATTTATTCCATGGTTCTCATTGTAAATCAGAGGCTGAAATTGAGAGAAGAATTAATACATTGGTCATATGAGCTTTGAAGAATACACTTGAGTTATTATTTTTGGACTGCCTCTTGGATGCTTTTGAGGAATGATGAAGGATTGTTGATGGATTCCTTGACATGGTAGAATGGTATAGTGTTTCTTTATATGTTTTTGTCTTCTAGTTTTCATTCATAATACATATTTCTTGCTGCTATAGATCAGTAGAGATTGATTTTGAGATATGCCCATGGAGGCACCTCAAAATCCCTGAATCTTCATAGCTTGATGTTTTCTTCTTCCTTAGTTATGCTAAAGAATTCTTAGCTACTCTTTAGTAACTTAAGGTATTGTTGCTAAGTTTTATTCATAAGTTCTATGTATGTTGAGTAGGATGTATGGTTTGCCCTACCTACCTATCAGCTGCCCATAGTTCTATCCATAAAACTTTCTCTTTGACTGATTTGTTGATCATTTTGTTGAACCAAGGAGGCCTAGTCCCGATCTAGCCCTTTGCCTAAAACTATGAAAACTTGTTTTTCCAAGTGCCCAATGACTTAGAGACTATGTTTAGGCGTTCCGGCGTAGTTTATGAGTTGTTAGTTTTTCTTATGTGTTTTCCCCAAAGTCTGATAGCCATTTCCCGAAGTTAGAGGGTCTTATACCTCTATGTATGGCTGGAATGTTTGATTTCTATGTATTAATTAGCTTATAGTTATACTTAGCATGATTAATGGGTTGCTATTACATGTTTATTGTCTGCTATTAACTAGTTACACTTGAAATCCCTTGTCTTTCACCAACTTATTGTCCACTTAATCCATTTTGCCCAAAGATCCCTTCTACCGTGAATCAAATCGGCCCTACAGCAGCTTTACATCATCACCTCATAGCTTCCTTGACCTGTTTGACCCCATAGCCCAATTTATCTGCATCTTGTTATCCAGTTTATGTATTTGATGGTTCTCCTCTCTAAGCCAACCAAAATAAATACCTTCACAACTAGCTATTATAAGAACATAGTAAACACATGAAGCATCACCTACACATATAGAGAGAGCCCTCTACGAGTCCGGAAAATGGTCATGGAGGCTCCCAAGCTTGGTTTGATGTTACACATCGTCATTTGGCTGTGTCAGTGATGGATTCATGAATCAGCCAAATCACGGGACTCTAACATAATGGCGATCACGGTGGGACTTTGAGTTAGTGACAATCTAAGGACACCTTAGAACTCTATAAGTCCCTTATTTTCAAGAATACCCGCCTTTAGCCACCTCATCGCCACACTAACATAATGGCGATCACGGTGGGACTCTGAGTATTAAACCAACTTAGTTTCCCTAATATTTAGAGACTTTTGAGAATATTAGCTGGCTGACTTATCCCACCGCTCTCTAACATAATGGCGATCACGGTGGGACTTTGAGTCAAAACATCCTAGGTATCCCTTAGGAACTCTCAAAATCTCAGTCAAACTTAGAAGAGTAGAATCTGGTTTTCTCACCATCCTAGCAAAATGATGAGTCAGTTATAGGAAACTCTTCCAAACCTTAGAACTACATAAAACTCAGAAAAACCCCAAAAAACTCCCTTAGATTGGTTTTTGTCAGTACTGGTGGTGGACCATACACATATACCTCAAAACAACTAAAAATCCACCTGGCGACTCCACTAGCCTCCAGTAGGCCTTACTACCTTGCCAAATTTTAGAATTCCATCCGATTTAGCCACCTCATCGCCACCCTAACATAATGGCGATCACGGTGGGACTTTGAGTTAGTGACAATCTAAGGACACCTTAGAACTCTATAAGTCCCTTATTTTCAAGAATACCTACCAGTGAGCCACCTCATCGCCACTCTAACATAATGGCGATCACGGTGGGACTTATTGAGTACATGACAGTCTAGCAAACTTTTATAGGCTCCTTAGTCCTTCGACTTTTAACTTAAACCATCAGCCTCTAGAATCATTTAGTGTAAAATCTCTGTTTCACCATCTTAGCAAAGTGATGAATCAGGTTTATAACACTCTTACATCCTAGGCTGCACATAAAACTCAGAAAAAACCACAAAAACTCCCTTAGATTGGTTTTTGATAGTATTGGTGGTGGACCATACACATATACCTCAAAACAACCAAAAATCCACCTGGCGACTCCACTAGCCTCCAGTAGGCCTTACTACCTTGCTAAATTTTAGAATTCCATCCGATATACCTTTCCCATCACTCACTAACATAGCGGGAGATGGTAAGACACTGAGTACATAATAGTCCAGCAAACTCTTATAGACTCTTTGGTCCTTAGGTACCATAAACAAGCAAGCAGTCCATAGACCCATTTAGAGTAAACTCTTTTTTGTTCTCATCACCCTAGCAAAGTGTTGAAACAAGTCTAGGATACTTTAACAAACCATAGGTTGCGCATAAAACTCAGAAAATCCAAAAAACATTCTCAGATTAGTCTTGGTGGTGGACCATAGCTATCTTCACAAAAACAACCCAGTTCCACCTGGCGACTCCACTAATCCATCCTGTTACTTTTGACCATCCTTCACCTTAGTAAAACCTTAGAAAACCCACTCATCCAGAACATTCACCAATATCATTCTCTCTAAACTCTGGATCTAAAATCTGGCTTCCCGAAGAATCAATACCAGATCCCATCCAGACCCAAATCCCCCTATCATAGTAGATGACCCAGAGAAGATTATGTGGCAAGCTTCTGAAACTGATCATCTAGCTACCAATAGATCCATCCGTAGAACAAGATCTGTACCTAAAACTTGCAATATCCTTCTAGATTCACCTTCGGAACTAGAGTCATCACAAGCTCTTCCCCGAAGTAAATCATATAGTAAGATAAACTTCGACGATCTTGAACCCCTAAACCCACCACAGAGTCCTATTAGAGAAGCTTCACCCACCACTCCTCCTGATTTCCAGCTTCTTTATCAATTTGGCTCCTATCATCCTAGATCTGCTCAAAACCAGATCACTAGTCCAAGTTCATCCGCTACACCTGTTCAAACCACTTCATTTTAGCCTACTAGTCCTCATCTTGTACATCATCCATTAGCTCCAGTCATGGCAGCCTGGTACGCACCTTTGGTGTTGCCACCACCTTTAGCTCCTCTCCCAAACAAATATCAAGACAAGATCCCACACTTTACCGGAGAAGACACCACCACAGCTCAACAGCATGTAAGTAGGATTAGCGATGCTTTTGAATACATGGAAGTACACGACGAAACCGTCAGAATGAGAATATTCGCCCAAATCCTGGGTGGAGAACCCAAAACATGGTTTAAAAGCTTGCCTCCAAACAGCATCCACAACATCCTAGAACTCTGCCAAGTCTTCACGAACAAGTGGGAAGTTCGAAGGAACCCTATTCAAATCCTGTCAGAATATAACAACCTAAAACAGGAAAATGGGGAAAGTGTCCAGGCATACTGCACTAGGTTCAACAATGTGTATAACGCCCTCCCACCTCACTTCAAACCCCCACTTGGTTTAGTCTTGGAAAAATTCCCCGAGGGTTTTGATCCAGACATGACATATTATCTGAGAGACAAGGATCCCCCTACCCTAGAGGAAATGCAACAAGTAGCCATAAAACAAGAAGCCAATTTAGCAGAAAAAAGAGCTAGGACTAGATTAGAAAGAAAAGTCCCATATAGAGATGAGGTATCCAGTTCATCTCCTTCCCTAGATCCTAGAATAGATGGCTTGGTCAAATACATGACAAAGATGTGGGAAAAAATGAGTGAAAAAATGCCTCCTAGGGACAACCAACCAAACCCTCAAAACCAGAACCAAGGCTTTAGAAAAGGTCAGTCTCAAAATAAACCAAGAGGAAATGATCAGCAAATCAGACCATCCTTCAGTGAGAATTATGTTGATAAAGAGGATAAGGATATTGAACCCATTGATGAAAATCATTGGAACCTCATAGGTTCTGATAACGAGAGTAAGGTTTACCTCACAGCAGAAGAGCAAGAGTTATGCTATCCAAGTCAGGAAGAAACCAATGATGAAGATATCGAAGATCATGTCATAGATTTTCAGAATGCCATTATAGAAGCTCATAGGCAGTATAACCTTAGAAGTAGAAAAAACCAAGACTACTCCAAGAAGGGTAGCCCTGACACTGCTAAAACCTCTGACACCATCCCTAAAAAAGCCATGGATAGCAACAAAATTGTGGCCAAGAAAATTGACCAAAACAAGGATAAAGCTATTCAAACAAGTCTTAGCTCAGATACTCTTAGCACCTCTACAAAAACCCCCAAAGTAACGGTGTCAAACAAAGTCCCGAATCAGAGTCAGCAAATTAAGAGCATAGAAAAGATCATGTCCGAAAAAGCTGAAACAAATCTGCCCAAACTACAAACTCCTTTTAGTTTCGAAGGGGAAGTTTCCGAAATAAAAATTACCATACCCCTTACTGAGCTAATAACTGTAGATAGGTATAGATCTCAAATTTTCAAAATTTTTGACATAGGGAGCGAAGCAGATACTTTAAATCTAACTGAAAACAAACCCGAGCTCTTATTCGGCCTGAAAATAGAAGGTCAATACCAAGAAGGGTCTGTTTCTCCTTCCTATGTGAGCCTGAACATACGGGATAATATATTACATAATGCCATGTTAGATTCGGGTACCTCCCATAACCTCATGCCTAAAGCAGTCATGGAAAACCTGGGACTAGAAGTAACTCAACCTCTGGTAACTCAAGCAGTCATGGAAAACAATACTCCCATTTATTCCACTCATTCCAATTTAGATTCTTTTATCTTATACAATGAAAGTGATATAGACAAGCGGATAATGGAAAAGGAAGAAGCTCTCAAACCATCAGAAACGCATTTTCCGTTACTAGATGCAGAAACTAATAACCAAAACTTCTCTGATCTTTCTCCTGTTAATCCTGCATATCATAAGTCAGAAAATAGATTTGTAAATCAAGTTGAAGAAAAGAAATCTGGCAATCCAATGTACATGGTTGGTGACATTGCTTATGTTAATGATTCTCAAATGTTTGATCAATATGTTGACTTATATGATTTCCAAACAGAAGCTAACTTTGCAGAAGATTCAGTTTTTGATTTTTGGGAGGAAGCTCAGTTTCATAAATTTGAGAAAAGTAAGTAGCCATTACCGGTCATCTATGACACTCATGAGGAGAACCTTGAAAGTTTAGAAGTAAGTGAAGAGTCTCGGACTCTTTGCTCTACTTCACTTCAGCCCGTCAGAGATAACATGCTCATGATTGGAAATCAACAATTTTTCAGCTTTGATGATGAGTTTGAGGAAGATGGTGAAATTCTTGAGCATATTGTAAATGAGAATCCTTTGCCTGAAATAGTTGAGGAAATCATTTTGGACATAGAATCTTCCTTAACTCCAGATTTGCAGTTACCCAGTTCCATTGAGTTACAAATTGCAGATGAAGAAGTAGAGGTTGATAAACACCTGGGAGTTGTCACACTATCCTTTCAAGATAATTTACTGTCAAAGTGTATCCCTGCCCATCAACCTGATGACCTTCACACAGTTTCCAGCCCGCCCTATCAAAACACATCAGCTTGGATTGAAAAATACACTGCAATACATGATGAGTCTGACAGTTCGAGTGATCATGAGGAAGATTTGTTTTACCAGGGGGGTCCCAAATATAGCCAAGTGGAAGAAAGAGTAGTCCTGAATGAAGCCTATATCTCAAAACCTCTAGATCAGGTATTATTCCAAGATCCATTTGTTGTTTTCCTTGAGAAGTCTGAAAGAGTAGTCTTGAATAAATCCTATGTATCAAATCCTCTAGATCGGGTATTATTCCAAGATCCATTTGTTGTTTTCCTTGAGAAGTCTGAAAGAGTAGTCTTGAATAAATCCTATGTATCAAATCCTCTAGATCAGGTATTATTCCAAGATCTATTTGTTGTTTTCCTTGAGAAATCTGTAGGGGTAGTGGGTTCTATCATAAACAAGTTGCTACCAAGAATGAGAAAAAACTTAAGCTCTACTGTCCAGAAACAAACCAAATGGGAGTGGCCTTTTCATTATTTCCGCATCATGAAAGAACTAAACCAGAATCACCCATGTGAGCATCTACTTGACTGGTTGCATTGGAAAACAGAGTTCACCAAACAAATGTCTATTGTGTACAGATTATATTAGGATAGAAAGACAACAATAGAAAATAAGCTTAGCCTGTGAGCACCTTTTCATTTGTAGTTTGTTTGAAGAAAAAGTGAAAAAGCAGAAAATACAAAAAATAGTGAAAAGTAGAAAAAGAGGGAAGTTTCTAAAAAGCAGTGGTAAGGCCCCATGTTCCAAAAAAAAAAAAAAAAAAAAAAAAAAATAGTCCTTCGGAAAGCGAGCAAGTCTAAATGCCGCTACTAGTACTTCAATGTCTTGTTCAGCTATCTAGCCTAATCATAGCTGAGCATGTTTAAATTTATTTGCTGATAAGTTAGTGAGTGCAAAGATAGTCAACATTTTGTAAGATTGACTTATCACAGAGCTTAGATTAGGGAGAGATTCTGGTTCCACATGCCTAAAACAGAACCAAAGAGAGAAGCTAGGGATGAAAAACACATTGTATATCTTAGCCCCGCTTGTCTAGTTTCCTTTTTGTTGCAGAATAACATTTGTGTGCAGCTTGTCTTTTATGCCGCAAATGCATGACAAATCAGACTGCCTAATCCTGATTTGATCATTTTTGAATTTCATGTTTTATATTAGAGAATAAAATCCTGTCAAACTGCTTAATCTTGACAGTCAATCTAGCTTTAAGTAGAGAAATGAAGGAGTTCATCAGTTTAATCTGAACTCCCGGCAGATATAAGGGTAGAAATAGATAGGTTCATTTTGCAAAAGAAAAAATATGCATTGTCAAAAGGCAGCTAGTTCAAATGCGCCAAAGTGAAGAAAAAAATGTTAGGAAAGATAGTGGGGTAGGTAGAAGTATCATTGATGTTAACCATGCTGTCACTTTTCAGAAATAACATCAAGAGAAGGGTAAATTTTGCGCAAATGGATAAGGCACTGGTCTTCATAAGCCAAAGATCTGAATTCTGGACACCTTCTGACGAGGAGATGCCCTCCCCAAATGGAGCCACTGTTAGCCATCAGTATTTTTTTACATGTTAGTGATGACTATATCTATAGCTGAGTTTTCTAGAAGCTGAATCCCATATGTCAATCTGTCATCTAGAAAACCCTCATAAAATTTTTTTCGCCCTTCTACTTTTAGTCCGCCCATGTCAAAGTCAAAACTCATTATCATTATTTTTTCTAGCTTCATCCCTACTAGTCTGCCCATCAGCTCCAAAAGGAAGAGTCCAAGTCTGTTTCAAAAGCCTCCCCAATGTTAGGAAGTGGCGCTTTAAGACATTTTCACCCTTGGCAATCATCAAAAAGCCAAAAAGCCTCCATCTGCTACAGACCAACCATGACTGACCTCTCACTTTGCAAATGAAATTGACAAACAGCTCTAAGTCGCGCCACTTACACCCCTAGGTCTCAGCACTGCACAAACCACAGTCTCAAGCTGACTATTAGGTGTTTCACAATGTTTTATGGATTCTACAAAGGCAGGAAATATAACTTCATCTCAGGAGGAAATGCTTGAATCTACAGTTAGAAGAACAGCTGCTTCTAAATGTAACATGAGCCTGAGATATGTCTGCAAAACAGAGAGCCACTCATCAAGACCTTGCAGCTCTTTCCAGCATGAAAATCACCGGAAGGGAAAGACACCGATGTCACAAGCAAACTGGTAATTTGTCATGGCCCAGAACCTCCTTCATTTACAAGCAGAGGGTTAGGGCGCCTCCTTCATCTACAAGCAGAGGGCGCTAGCCAGTATTGACTTTAAGGATTGCAAAAGCCCAGGTTTGCTTGTTACTAAACAGTGAAACACAGACTCTAGGTTTTCTGAGTGCAAGTGATAATCATAGCAGGTCTAAAATCTGAAGTATGCAAATTAAAAGGGAAACAGAGTTCAGGTCTTGCAAATAAAGTCATTTGAAGTTTCCAAATAATAAGAATTGTTAAACCTTAGAAAGGCATATCATTGGTAAAAGCCATTCTGATCATAAGCAACCTGCTTTTCCACAAGACTGATTTGAAGAAATGCTGACAAATCATGTCATCACACAGGCAGGAGAAAAGTTGTTTGTTTTTCAAAGGATGCTGACTTAGACTATCTTTCAAATAATTTGTCATAAGTTAACCAAAGTGAATGCTAACTTTTCAGTTTTCCCCTCAGAGCAGTACAGTGAGACAGTGACACTTTGACTAGGGTTTTTTCTGAAACACAGTAGTGTTTGCAAGCAGAGGTGCCAGTATTGATGTGTTTCAAGTTGGTTGCTTACCTTCATAATCCAAGCAAAACCTTGTCATGCAGCCTTAGCAAATAATCTTCAGATACTTTGCTTAGTGAAGGGCCTCCTCCATTTATGAGCAGATGGCCAAGGCATTTAGTGTTGTTGAAAACTGATTGGTCAAAAGGAAGCCAAGCATTTGTAAAAAAGGCTATCCTTCATAAACAAAGTAAAGGACACTCATCCTCCTGCTCATAAGAGAATGCCTTCAAACAAATCATCACAGTGGAAAAGAAAGCAAAGTACAGTTGGTTTTCCAAAGAAAGTCTGCTCCTATAACAAAGTCAAAGATACCTTGCTGGTATATTTTTGAGCAGAGGAAAAGTGTTAGAAGAAGCGCCCTCGAGTATAGACAGAGGATGAAAGATTTTAAGTGAATGCCACTGAATTAGTGTACCCACAGTCAAAAAGAGGCTCAAATATTTCATCTCAACAAATACCAAAGGATAGTAAAATTTGCATGGCTGTTGAATCATCATACCTCTGCCACAGTGAAATTAGGGTTAAGGAGCACCCGGGAAGTTTGTTTCAAAATGATTTTCTGATCAAACAGAGATGAAATTTACAAAATTGAGAGAGGTTTTTGTCCCTCATAGGTTCAAAAATAAAAACCTCCTTCATTTTCTGCACAGGTATCATGGTTTGTGAGGAACATGAAAAATACAGATGTCACGGGAGAACTTCTGCACTAGGATACACCATTTTTGACCAGTGATGGGACAGTCAGTTTTTGAAGGCTCAATTGGACTCCAAATGAAAAAATTCAAGTTTCTATGGAAAATAGACTTCCATAGCTTTCCGATGAGCCATCTCAAGCCAAATTCCGACAAAAGGAAGGCATCCAAAAGTAGCCTGCAATCAACGCTATGTTTTTCTGCACCAGCATACACCATTTTTGACCAGTGATGGGACAGTCAGTTTTTGAAGGCTCAAATGGACACCAAATGAAAAAATTAAAGTTTTTCTGGAAAGAAGACTTCCACATCTTTCCAACGAGCCATCTCGCGCCCAATTGTGACAGCGGGAAGGCATTCAAAAATGGTCTACAAACAGCTCGATGCATTTCTGCACCAGGATTTACCAGTTTTGACCAGTGTTGGGAAAATCAATTTTTGAAGGATCAAATGGACACCAAATGAAAAAATTCAAGTTGTTCTGGAAATTATACTTCCACATCTTTCCAACGAGCCATCTCGCGCCCAATTCCGACACCGGGAAGGCCTTCAAAATGAACTGCAAACTTGCGCGACACTCCTAGAAAGGTGCGCGACGCGCCTGTGCACAAAATTTACAAAGGAATGCACTGCTGCGCGACGCGCCTGTAGCAGCCCGTGGCACTCCTGTAGAAATGGTCAAGAAAATTACCTGAAAACCTTAAAAAACTCATTTCAAAGTGTCTCCAACTCTCAAGCAAAGATTGGCATCATGTTTTGAGCTGCCCTCAAACAATATTGGAAGAAGAAACATAGGGTTTTGAAAGAGTGCCGCGCGGGTTGAATGGCCTCCAGAGCTGATCCAACTCTCCTGCAAGGTTGTTTTCAACGATTTCAAGAGGTATTTCAAAACTTCATCCACATTTCCAAGATTGATAAATGATAAAGGTCAGTTTTTTGCATGGGCATATACGTTGAAACATCATGCATAGTTGAAGGTTTTCTCCCTAAAGATAACTGATTTTCCACATTGAAAAGGCCCTTGATTATTGTGGAAAAGAGCAAACTATTACGGCCTTTGCTCAAAGCTTTTGAAGATGTCCTAAAATCTGCCACCTCTGTTTTAAAAATGAAATTTCCTATATGCTCACACCAAGATTGAAACTTAGTGAGCCTGTTGAAACAAAGTGACATATATATAAGAGAATAGTGAAGCTTAATAAGAGAAAAGTTTCTTGGTCGGGCAGAGGTTTACAGTTTCAAGCTGCAGAGAAAGATTTTGTTGTAGAGAGACAGGGTTAGATCTGAAAATAAACTTTTCACACTGTCATCAAAGCATTTCCACATTATTAAAACAGTGAAATGCAACCAGTGAAAAGGATTTTGACATATTTGCTTTGAGAAGAGAGAACTCACATAGTTTTTGCCAAAAAAATTGTGTGGTCTTCTAAAAAAACTCTGTCATTTTTGCTCCAATCCGGTGTATGGACAGTCTAAGCATATGTATGGTGGTTTACAAGAGATGAAAGATCAGTGGAAAGTGGGCACACTTGTACAGGGCAGAGTTGTTAATGACTGAAAGCCTCCTTGAGCAAGGAGCTAGGTGTATTGGTTGACATCTAAGACTTCAAAAAACAGAGTGATTTTAGCATTTTCTCACAGCACACTCTTTTAGCAGACTACCCTTCTTTCACTGTATTATTTCCTACTGAAAAGTGTTGACTGAGATATTTTTTAAAAGGTGCAGGACCACTTTCTAAAGGACAGGTTGTTGATGATTGAATTTTAACATTGGAGACAGAGGTACAAAGGTGGTGGTTGATTTCTAAACTTCACAAGTGAAAGGTGTTCTTCATAAAACACTGTACACTGATATTTCACCTAACCTAGGTCTGCCCTTCTTTTCACTACATTGTATCATTTTGAAGAGATGTTGACTGTGATATTTTTCAAGAGGAAGACCATTTCTGAAGAGCAGGGTTTTAATATTTGAGTTTTGCTTTGAAGACACCAATACAAGTGTTGATTGGCCTCTAACAAATCCACAAGGAAAAGTGATTTTTCAAAACTGTGCACAGGGAATCTACACAACAGTTTGTCCCATCTTTACACATGGTACCCTATTTAAAAAGTTTGCCTGGCTGAAGTGCATCCAGAAGTGAAGGGCTGGTTTTAAGGAGAGCAGAGGTTGTTTATTCAAAGAAACATTGTTGCAATCTATCCTAACCACATTGTCTATCTGTCCAAACAGCATATTGCCACAGTTTCAATCCAGAAGGGCATTTTGCATGCAGTGAAGGCAGTATTTTTTGTTCAAGAAAGGGTTTATCGTTGTTGAATGCTTCTGGATTCTATATGGCCAATCAAAAGCAAAATGAACTCTGTCACTTATTAAACACAGTGGTTTTAACTGTGTAGATATCTTTTGATTAATTGTGTTTACATTGTTAAATATATTGGATGGGCTGTGTACAAGAGGGTAGTGCTTTGCTCAAAGAAAAGTCCATTAGTTTTATAACTGTTGCGAGAACTTTGCTACCACCTCAGAAGCTTTTTAAACTTTGCCAAATTGTCCTATGAGCAGTAAAATCTGACTGTGTAAATACACTAAGGTTGACCGTGTTCATATTGTTGAGTTTATTGGATTAAGTGGCACACAAAGAGAAAGGGCAGTGTTTTGAAGAGGAGCACAGTGAGGCAGCGCAGCAAGGTAAAGGAGAACACATTGATGATATGCAGCACAATGATAAAGAGCAGCGCCATGAAGAAACTCAAAACAGTAATGGAAAAGAAGGCTAAAAGGAAGCGCCCGGCACAAAAAGAGAAGAAAAGCACATCAGCGCTTGACATTCTGGCCTCAACTTTGGAGCATGTTTCTATGGACCCTTGAGGGTCATGCATGCCAATTTTGGGCCTGTTTCGGCAACTTTTTGTTTTTTGGCATTTTTTGGGTTTTTGGCCGAAAAGTCATAATTTCGCCATTTCAGTTTGATGAGTTTTCAAGGGAGGAGGATGATACCAATGGATGCCATAATTCCATGAGCAGGTCTCCAGCGATTTTCAGGGCATTTGAAGATCATTCGCCCCCTCAAATTGGCGAAAAACACCCTCTTTTTGCACATTCTGCCTGCCATATCAGCAGCCTGCTATTTTCTGGGTTTTTGCACACATGTACAGTTTTGAGGGACTTCCCGAGATCAGATTGAGGTGATTTCACTTGCGCCGGAAAGCAGACACAGAAAGCTTTCCAACGGGCCATCATGAGCCTCATTCCGACATCGGGAAGGCTGCCATTTTCCTTCAGCAAGTTAGGGGACCTTTTTCAGGCATAAATATGAAGTATTTTTGTAATTTTTGAACTCCAAAAATCTGCTTTTCCCAAATGTGCGTTAAGCTATTTTTATCATTGGGAAATGATGTAAAGTCAATATAATTTCCGTTTTTAGCAGATTTTTAGATATTTTATGGGATATTTTGTGCCTTGGGCTTTGCAAAGCCTCAAGGACAAGTTTAGATATTTTGACTTGGCCAATGGGATAGCTAGTTGCTCCATGAGGTTTCCTCCCTCAAGCCTATTTATTCCATGGGTTTCATTGTAAATAAGAGGCTGAACTTGAGAGAAGAATTAATACATTGGTCATATGAGCTTTGAAGAATACACTTGAGTTATGATTTTTGGACTGCCTCTTGGATGCTTTTGAGGAATGATGAAGGATTGTTGATGGATTCCTTGACATGGTAGAATGGTATAGTGCTTCATAATGTGTTTTGTCTTCTAGTTTTCACTCATAATTCATATTTCTTGCTGCTATAGATCAGTAAAGATTGATTTTGAGATATGCCCATGGAGGCACCTCAAAATCCCTGAATCTTCATAGCTTGATGTTTTCTTCTCCCTTAGTTATGCTAAAGAATTCTTAGCTGCTCTTTGGTAACCTAAGGTATTGTTGCTAAGTTTTATTCATCAGTTCCATGTATGTTGAGTAGGATGTATGGTTTGCCCTACCTACCTATCAGCTGCCCATAGTTCTGTCCATAAAACTTTCTCTTTGACTGATTTGTTGATCATCTTGTTGAACCAAGGAGGCCTAGTCCCGATCTAGCCCTTTGCCTAAAACTATGAAAACTTGTTTGTCAAAGTGCCCAATGACTTAGAGACTATGTTTAGGCGTTCCGACGTAGTTTATGAGTTGTTAGTTTGTCTTATGTGTTTTCCCCAAAGTCTGATAGCCATTTCCCGAAGTTAGAGGGTCTTATACCTCTATGTATGGCTGGAATGTTTGATTTCTATGTGTTAATTAGCTTATAGTTATACTTAGCATGATTAATGGCTTGCTATTACATGTTTATGTCTGCTATTAACTAGTTACACTTGAAATCCCTTGTCTTTCACCAACTTGTTGTCCATTCAAGCCATTTTGCCCAGAGATCCCTTCTACCGTGAATCAAATCGGCCCTACAGCAGCTTTACATCATCACTTCATAGCTTCCTTGATCTGTTTGACCCCATAGCCCAATTTATCTACATCTTGTTATCCAGTTTATGTATTTGATCAGTTTCATTCCTCACAAACTTAAAAACTAAAAAAAAAAAAACCAAAAACACACTTCATAACTAGCCTAATATCAAGAACATCGCAAGTAAACACACCGACATCTTTTACACATATAGAGAGAGCCCTCTCTGAGTCCAGGAAGGCTAGGTCCTTGGGCTCCAAAGCTTGGTTTGATGTTACATCGTCATTTGGTTAGCCAATCGGCCAAATCACGGGACCTAACATTGGGCCATGACAAATACGCTGTTGCATTTGGTGTCTTTCTCTTACTGTGATTTTCGTGCTGAAAGGAAGCTGCAAGGTCTTGATGAGTGACTCTCTGTCTTGCAGATATATCTCAGGCTCATGTTTACATTGAGAAGCAGTTGTTCTTCTGAATGTAGATTCAAGAATTTTCTCCTGAGATGAAGTTATATTTCCTATCTTTGTAGAATCCATAAAACACTGTGAAACACCTAATAATCAGCTTGAGACTGTGGTTTATGCAGTGATGATACCTAGGGGTGTGTGAGTGGCGCGACTTAGAGCTGTGATCAACTTGATTTGCAGAGTGGGAGGTCTGTTATGAATGGTCTGTATCAGATGGAGGTTTTTTGGCCTTTTGATGGTTGCCAAGGGTAAAATGCCTTAAAGCGCCACTTCCTAACATAGGGGAGGCTTTTGAAACAGACTTGGATTTGCCTTTTAAAGCTGATGGGTAGACCAATAGGGCTGAAGCTAGATAGGATAGTGATAATGAGTTTTGACTTTGACATGGGCGGACTGAAAAGTAGGAGGGCGAAAAAAAAGTTTTATGAGGGTTTTCTAGATGACAGATTGACATATGGAATTCAGCTTCTAGAAAAATCAGCTATGGATATAGTCATCACTAACATGTGAAAAATATTGATGACTAACATAAGAGAATTATTCAAAGGTTGAAGATCAATTGGATAGGGTTAAATCTAAGTCCTCCCTTGTTATTGGGCCTATATCAAATAAGATATCAAACATAGGAACAAAGGGAGTGGGAAACAATAGAGGTAGATGCATGATTTTATCCACAAGAAGGCACACCATCTGAGGTGCCTTGGGATGTCAGAGAGGCCACTGGGGATATGAATGAGCTACAAATCAGTGAGTAAATTTCTTAGAAGGTGAGAAACACCTTCAACGAGAGGGGGGGGGGTGATGATGGGCCCTATAAATAGGTATATCATAAGGCCCATTTTTCCATTCTCCGGCTTATAATTTCCTATTTCATCACATTTATTAACATATTTTTGACTATAATGTGCTTAATAGGGATACTAAAGGATGTTTTTCATTCTTCATGGTCTAATGTGGTTAATGTGTAGGAAAAGAGTCTTTTTGAGCGCATTTACTATGCAAAGTTATGCTAGAGGTAGATGAAAGAGATGTAGGAGGCTTGAACCCCACATTTACACACCTCTAATTCGATTTTATGCATAAAATCACTCACCTACAACTCAAAGATCTACTAGCAGTTGATGCACTCAAGGAATTGTGAGGATTTAAGTTAGCTAGATCCATTTTTTTATATATTTTGGAGGGACACAATCCTATTTCGAAGGAGGTCGCCCCTCAGGATTTTTTGTATAAAAAGTAAGCCTAAGGGCTTAATAGGATTCAAAATTTTGGAGCAGATAGGAGCTACTAAGAGCTAGGAGCTTGAGATTATCATTTTAATTTCCTCTACATGATGTACTTGAATTGTGTTTTATGTCAATAGAAATCTTACTGCTATCTCCCATCTGAGTTTGTTTCAGAGGGATGAGTCCCCTTAGGTTATGGCCCCACCTAGAATTTCTAGCCTCTCTTTGTGTATTTCATCAATGCACTACTTTTCATAACATAATTTATTTTCCTTTCTTGATAGAAATTTTATTATAAAAGTTGTTGGTGTAGGTCTACCTACTTTTTTTACGGAAATACAATCCTACAGATAAGTATGCTTTCCCTAACTGTGGTGGTGCATTTAGAACAAAAAAAAGAAAGATAACTGACCTTTTCCTTAAAATGAATAGATAAAGGGAGAGACACCTACTTGTAATATGTTCGTTTTCAATCGCCTCCCTTCGTCAATTTCGTCGCTCTCAATCCAACTTAACTCACTTCAATGATACCTGCCATGGAAAACAAAAGACAAAAAACAACTTAAAGGCAATATGATCTATTCAAACTAAACAAATTGAATCGATTAAATTCATAAATACACAAATAACATAATTGACACATGCATTAGGAAAGGAACACATGTATTTATTATGAAGTAGAAGGAAGAGTACACCCAGTTGATCGATTTGTTGTCACTCATCTAGCTTGAGTCCCATCCTTATCACATCCAGCATTAGCAATCCAGCAGAATCATTGTACATGCACAATACCTCCAAGAGTCATGATATCACCAACATAACTCTACGTAACACAAATTCTCTCTCCCGTGCACTATGTTCAGTGCTCTATTTATAAGTAGATGAAGGTAGTTTAACATAAATGAATCATTGAATGGATTTCCTAAAAATGGATGAAGAGGTTTCCTTGTTCATGGGAATAGAAGGATAAGAGGTTTAATGAATTCATGGGTTCCAAATTCGAGGCTATCAAATGAGGTGAAAGCTGGAACAAATTGTAGAAGTCACTAGAGGTTGGGAAGATTCCCAGAATCCAATGAAAAATTCACTCCCAGTCAACCAATTCACTCTAAAGTGGGCCTAGATCCTTTACAATGCAGCCTTGCATGGGAGTAGCTGCTTTGCAAAGCAGTTACAACTGTCTAGGGGTGCTTTGATGGCTCAATGTGGCACTTCAATTGGCATCTAAGTAGTGAAACTTTCATGAAGGAATACCACCAATGGTGTGACTTGTTTAGGGAGTGTAGCAACTAATTTAGAGTTTGATAGACCCTAATGAATACTGATATGTGTTTTGGGATGATGCCAAAATCAACTTGTAACATCTGCCCCCTAAAGCATGAAGTCAAAAATGATAATGTTGAGTGATTTTCTTTACAAAGTGATGAGGAGGAACTGAAGCAGACGACAACCTACATCAATTTCAATACATTACATCATGATATATGTTCATATTGGACATGAATTGTTGAGGGAGGCATATCCCATACTCAACACATAAACTATCATAACATTAGAAAGTCATCTGCAGATATAGACTTGTCTACAGATATAGACCCATGATAGGATGACCATCTGAATAATGTCCATTGTATGGATGATTTGGTACATGTCCTGAAATCATAGCCCAGATGGATGAAACTAGATCCGGGGTCTTCTATCCCATTCACTCAATCGCTTAAAGTATGAGTCTAAGCATGTGAATATGTGATCTAAAGTCAAACGTAGGAAGACACTGTCTAATTAATATCCAATGATGTGAGCCATTAAAAGACACGAGAGAAACCACTGTTGATGATAATGGCTCTCAAGGTGTTGTAGTACATTTTTCATGGTGTGAATAGATGACTTGATGTCGAACACCATACAAAATCTTCGGTCGAAGGCCTGTGATGTCAACCTATCGTCGGAAGTGAGAAACCTACCGTTGATGTAAGAAAGCTCCAAGGTCCTGAAAGGTTGTTTCTAATCAACTTCCTGGATGATGAGCTGACGTTGAAAGGATGTGACTCATCGCAGATGGTCATTGATGCTTCCCCCATCAACAACACAAAACATGCGTAATGATTTTGGAGACAAAATGTGACTAATGAAGCAATGTAAGGGATGGAGGTTTTGAAATGAAGTTTTATGAGTATTGCAAAGGACGAGGAATAACTGAGTGACTTCTCTTGAACATATCGGCAACACTGAATGAATTGGTAGAATTTGACCCAAAAACGAAGTGATGGATGGTATGATAGACCATAGTTATGATAGACCGTTAAGCAGATTATCCAACCCAAGATTAACAGAGATGAAGTGAATAAGTGTCATGTTCAAGAGAAACTTGCTACCATAAAGTGTTTTATCCCTTTCCAATTTTCCCTAGTCATTACTGACCAGTACCTCTTTATTTTTTAACAAGCTTGAGGAGGATAACATATGCTTGATGTATAATTCAACCCTTCGGGTGAATCCATCGCTATTTGATGCTATAATGAGTCTAGAAAAGGTGAAACTCTATCTTGTCATGATGGACAAGTCCGTCACTATTTGATGCTTTAACGAGTCTAACGACAGTGAGAAATCGATCCTTTTTCACGTTTAGAGAGTTTGAAAAGGGGACTAAGAGAAAAATCCACAATTTCTTTTTCATATAATAGTCCCTCAGATCCGAAAAAGCATAAAATAATACCTGAGAGAACTTCCTAGCCATGTTCGACCCTTTTTCGTAATCATAACCTATCTCAGTCCGAAAAAATGTTAAACTTATACTAAGTAGATGTCATTTCAATTCCTTTAATGAGCTCGAAAGGTCAAGTTCTCAAAAATCTTTTCATATTTTGAGAGTCTGAAAAGAGTTGAAAGAGAACTCAAGGGGGTTCCTTTTTCGTATTTAACAAAGCTCAAAAAAGAGATAAAAGTGCGCTTTTAATTCCTTTTTCATGTTTAACAAAGCTCAAAAAATAAGATAAAAGTATGATTTGAGTTCCTTTTTCATGTTTAACAAAGCTCAAAAAAAGAGATAAAGTGTGCTTTGATTTCCTTTTTCATGTTTAACAAGCTCTAAAAAAGAGATAAAACTATGCTTTGTGGTAAAAATTGCATTTCACGATCATGCATGACTAACTCATTGTAATCAGTTGCAAACCTAATCAAAGAACCATCAAATGGATTAACAATACCTATTCAAAATAGTAAAAATGGATAAAAACCATAGTCATTTCATTAAATATGCATAAATTAATCAAGAAGACTATTAAATTAAGAAATACCAAGTCATTTTTACCATTTCACCTTTACCATTCGAATTTTAGTGCTTTGAGGTTGTTTTACCCTCGAACTTTAGCGGTTAATTGCGGCAGATTCTATGGCTCATTTCTTGTGCAGTCTAGACCAGGTAGAAGATTTTACCCTCCTCTTTCTATTGGTTGCATTCTTTTTTAGTTTCATGCACAATTTTTAGGGTTTTGGGGCTCCTAGGGTAAATATACAACGCCCTAGGACCAACACACCCTTGCACATCAAAAAATGCATTGCAGAGAGGTTGGAAAGAGGCCCAGTTCCTCTTCAACACTTTATCTTCCACTCTGGGGTGCGTTGGGCGCAATTCAGAAAGTTGCATCTTGATGTCTACCCAAAATTTCTCCAGTTTTTTGCATGGAATGGATCCTAACTAAGCCTATGGTGTGATTTGATACTTTGATAGGATCATAATGTCAATTACATGGCAAGAAAGAGAACATGAAGAACAAGATATGGTTTTCCTAAATGATCCTTGCACTGTGAGAGCCCTCAGAGACTGTGGGTTTCTCAAGTACTTTCGTTTGTCAGGAATGATGCAAAACATGGAACTATTGCAGTTCTTGATCCGTTCATGGGACCCAACACTACATTAATTTAAAATTGGGGACAAAGTGCTCCCAATATTGGTTGATGCCATTTACTTTCTGATAGGTTTGTCGAGACGTGGTGCCCCCATTTCCCTTGCGGGCTCCATCCATGGAGGTGAAACATTGAAGGAATACATTCGACAGTTTTTTCAAATAGGAACTGAGCCTAGAAAATATGGAAAGATAAATATCAAATATGTGCATGATATGCCTTTGCGAACTCTCCTTTTCATTATCGTAAAGCTAGATGGAAGTGTGACACTAGATGTCACGAACAGATCATACATGCAATATGCGCTGGACTGTCTTAAGCCAACCGTGTTCAAACGGGCTGAAGCAGTAATCCTTCAAATGAAAGAATAAATTCCCAAGGTAATAATTGGAAAGACCAAGAATTTCAGCTATGGGTCGATCTTGATCACTTTTGTTTTGGAGCGAGTTCCATTGATGCAACCACAACATGTGACATTGGGATTAGCTAGTCCTAGAGATCCACAGATGCATTAGTGGGTCGAGCTGATGGCTAGACATGTTGGTCAGTCATCAATCTCATTTTCCACTGCATTCTTCAGTTGGCTCCAAAGACAGAATATCTTCATATAGATGCATCCATGTGCATGGATGGATTTCCGTGGAGATCCATATTTTATTTTACCAGCTAGCACTCAATGGGGTGCTATAGGTAAAATGTTGACCATGTTGTTGATTTTTTGGGGTTGTTTACATATTTTTGTGTTTTTTGATGTTTCAAAGAATAAACTAAAGATTTTTTATGTATGCATATGTAGGTATCGTTTGACCAGTGGTTCGTGCACAACAAGCGAGAGAACCAACAGAGAGGACTGTCGAAAGAGTAGTCCTACAGGATTTGGATTTAGCCGAGACTCTTGTTGAGTTGTAGCAACATGTGGAGGGATTGAATCTTGGGATACAAGATGTCTGGATCAAGGAGTTACCTATGAGGCTGCAACACCATACCATTGGTGTGTCTAGCCATTGGATGAGGCTATTGCACATGATAGCCCAAGCAGTGACCTATTATCATGACCATCAGTAGGTTTACTTAGATTATGCTATGCATGTATAAATTTTGAGATCAGATGACCAACGTATCTTGGACACAATTTTGTAAGAAAATTGATATAAATATATTTTACTTTCAGTGCTTTTCTATAATTATGTGCAATCCTATTCAATTGTATGAAGTGAATTGAAAATATATATTTACATATGTTGCAAATGTCTATTTAACACATAATTTGACAATGAATCAACCAGAGTGTTAAAGTTTCTGGAAATATGTTGATATTGAATGTAATCAAAATGTATTTCCAAAAGATGAACTCTAAGGAACATGGGATGAGTTGCTGAATTTCAGGAAATATAGATGCCAGTAAGTTGTAGTATGACAAGTTGTGAGTCCAACTTGATGATGATGTGACGAATGCCAAGTGAAATGGAATCGACGAGTAGTTCAATCAACCTGCTATAATCAACGATATTTTTGGTATATCAACCAATAAAAATCCATTGGAAACTCACTAACTCTCCACTTGGAGCAAATATGGACCATGCTGCAGAGGATAAATTCTGAGTACTATGACTAGCACCATCGGCATATCCAACAAATGGTTCCAAAGATTCTGACATCTGTAAAAAATGCAAAGCGTATTACTAACCACATGAAAAATATAAAAGGCACACTTCTACACACACGCAATCAAAGCATATAATACAGTGTTTACTACGCAAAATAAAACATAGTAACGTTTAAGATACAACCCATTTTGAGGCTACAACAATGGAATCCCATCATAATCTACCAACTCGTTGGCACCCTTAGCTAGAATGCACTTGAAAATGTAGGGACCATACCATAATGGTTCAAATTTCTCTGTTCCTATCTTATCAGTTTCATGATCATAAAGCAAGATTGGGTCTCCTTTCGAGAAGGTGCGAGGCTTGACATTGCGGTCATATTGCGCCTTAATTTGTCTCTTATGTGCTTCGTTGGCCAATGCGGCTTCATGACACATTTCATATAGATGGATGAGATCTAAAAGATGTGCCTATTCTTTAGAAGTGTTAGGTAGCAGGTCAATCACGAGTTTCAATGATGGTATTTCACATTGTATTGGTAAGATAGCATCCAGACCATAAACCAGTTGAAAGGGAGTGAATCCAATTGCATTTCTCATCAAGGTTTGATATGCCCACATAGCCGAGTGCAGGATCAAATGCTAGTTTCATTTATGAACCCCAATCATGCGTTGAAGCATATGTTTAAGAATCTTGTTGACAGCTTCAACTTGTCCATTAGCTTGCGGATAATAAGGGGTAGAACTACCATATGACAGTCCTAACTTGGTAGTCAAATCATCCATCATGTGATTGCGAAAATGTTTTCCATGATCTGTGACTATAACTTGTGGTATACCAAACCGTGAAACCACATGGTTAAAAAAGAACAATGTAGTGTCTATCCCGTGTTGTTGAATGTAGGCATCGCCTCGGCCAGGGGGCATGGGTATATTATTGTCATCGTTGACTATTTTACCAAGTGGGCCCCCATTTTTCAAATGGTCCAAAAAAGATGACATGATGCATTGGTGCTGGTGGCAAGCGGGTTTTACGATCAAATATATAGCAAGAATGAAAAATTATAACTGTGATAATGCAGTCGCGAAATATTGCTATGAAACCATATCCAAAAATAGAAGAAAAGAGAGATCGACGCCTTAAAAATAAGCCACTTCGAGGGGGAAACCTCTAATACATTACATAAATTAACAATTCTTGGATGATACAAATGGAAAAACCTCGTTTCTATATATAGGAGTCCATGGGGTCACAATGTAATCCTAGCCAACCTAACAATAATAATGTAAGGGCACAATAATAACTATATGGGGGTTACATGGGTACAACAATAACAATAAGGGGGTTACACTAACAACAATAAGGGACTATACTAGTAATATAGGGACCTAACATGCTCCTATCCTTCAAAAAAGTGTTGTCCTCAATGCTTGAGTAGCTCCGGGTGCTTTTGTATAAAATTCTCATCCTCCCATTTAGAATATTCAGTGGGTAAGTTCTTCCATTTGATAAGATATTCTGAAATTGTTCGATTTCGTAGCTATCAAGTTCTTGTTTCCGTGACTGCTTCGGGTTCCAATATGTTTTTTCCTTCCTCATCAAGTTCTGGCAATATTTTTTGAACTCGAAGGTTTTCCCCTATAACCTTATTTAAGAATGAAACATGGAAAATTGGATGCACTCGCGAAGAATTAGGAAGCTCCAATTTGTATGCCATAGTACCAATATTTTGCAACACCTTGTAAGGACCATATTACTTTGGCGATAATTTATTATCCTTATTAGCTTGCTTGAGGGATATTTGTTTGTATGGTTGTAGCCGTAAAAATACCCAATCTCCTACATCAAAAATTTTTTCCGCGATGTTGATTTGCATGTTGTTTCATTCGATTTAGTGCCAAATTTAGGTTATCCTTTAAGAGTTGGAGAACTTCTTGTTGATGCTCGATGTGATCTTCCACTGCTTGAATCCTAGAATTTTCCCTTAAAGAAGATGTGATGGACGGTGGATGATATCCATAAAGTGCCATAAATGGGGTAATTTTCGCTGCAGTATGGAAGGAAGTGTTATACCACCATTAGTGAGAGGTAACCACTTGATCTATTATGCTTGCTGATCAGATACAAAACAACGAAGATATCCTTCCAAACATTTATTCACCATCTCAGTTTGACCATCGGATTGAGGATGATAAGATGAGCTATGAGCTAGTTGAGTACCCAAACAAGAAAATAATTCTGTCCAAAAATTTCCTGTAAAAATGGGATCTCTGTCACTTACAATAATCTTCAGGTTTCCATGTAGCTTTTGAATTGTTTCCATAAATTCAGTAGCAACTGTACTTGCTTTAAATGGATGAGATAATGCACAAAAGTGTGCATAATTTGTAATTATATCAACTACCACCATGATGACACTTTTTCCTTCAGACTTAGGTGAACCTGTGATAAAATCCATTGAAATATACTCCCAACATTGACTTGGAGTGGATAAAGGTTGTAGAAGACCCCGGGTCTTAATTGTCTCAACTTTATTTTGCTGGAAAACCAAAAATTCTGTTACAAACTTTTGAATATTAGATTTAAGGCCATCCCAAAAAAAATTCTTTCTTCACCCTGTGGTAAGTTTTTAAAAATCCCGAGTGTCCTCCTAAAGGAGGAGTGTGAAATTCCAAAAGATGCTTTTGTTTTAGTTGGGAATTCTTGCAAATATGTAAGCGATATTTATACCATAAGGAATAATTTTTCCAACTAAATGTATCATATGTACTAGGATCTTGCTACAACTTTTGAATGAGTATCCACACTTCTTCGTCCTTATTGTATTCATTCCTTACTTCGGTTATTCAATCTAGTTGGATAATAGAAATGGCACAAAGCAATGCTTCCACTTCTTCATCCTTTCTTGAGAGTGCATCTGCAACAACATTTAGCTTCCCTTTTTTGTAGATGATTTCAAAGTCATAACCGAACATCTTTGTGACCCATTTTTGCTGCTCTTCTGAAGATAGTCTTTGTTCCAAAAAGTGTTTAAGACTATCATGATAATTTTTTACCTTGAAGTGTCTTCCCATTAGGTAAGGTCAACATTTCTTTAGTTCATGTAGTATTTCCAACATTTCCTTCTCATAAATAGCCTTTTGTAAATACTTTCCTTTGATTGTCTTCCTTCTTGCATTAAAACAACACCAATTCCATTTCCTGAGGCATCACATTCCACAATAAAGGTTTTTGTGAAGTCTGGTGTAGCTAAGATTGGTGCTAGGCACATTGCCTCTTTAAGATGTTCAAAGTTCTTAGTTGCTTCAGGAGTCCATGAAAATTCATATTTCTTCAATAATGTTGTTAGAGGTGCTGATATTCTCCCATAATTCTTAACAAACTTGCGATAATACCCTGTTAACCCGATAAATCCACGCAACTGCTTTATGGTTGTGGGGACTTTCCATTCCTTAATGGATTTAATTTTGTTAGTGTCTAACTTAACACCCTCGTGAGATAAAATATGACCTAGATATTCCACCTCTTGTACTCCAAAGAGAAATTTGGATGTTTTTTCATATAATTATTTCTCCTCCAATAGTTTGAGCACCCTGTCAACATGTTGAACATGATCCTTCCAAGACCTGCTATAGATTAGTATATCATCAAAAAATACTAGCACAAATTTTCTAAGGAAGGGTTTTAAAATGGAATTCATAAACCCTTGAAATGTAGAAGACGCATTGGTAAGACCAAAAGGCATGACCAAAAATTAATAATGACCCTCATGAGTTTGAAATTTTGTTTTCAAAATATCTTTAGTCTTCATTCTAATTTGATGATCTCCTGAACGAATATCTAACTTGGTAAAATAAATTTCTCCATGTAATTCATCCAATAATTCATTAATCACAAGAATGAGAAATCTGTCTTTAATAGTGAGCTTATTGAGCTCCCTATAATTCAGACACATGCACCATGCTCCATCCTTGTTGTGTACCAACACTATTGGAGTGAAGAAAGAAATTTTACTAGGTTGAATTATACAAACCTCTAACATTTATGTAATCATACGTTCAATTTCGCTCTTTTGGAGATAAGGATATCTGTAAGGCCTGATGTTTTGAGGAACACTTCCTGGAATCAAATGAATAGCATGATCATTATCATGAATAGGTGGGAGTCCTTTGGGAGTTTCAAACACCTTGGAATGATTTTCCAAGACTTTTTGGAGATCTGGAGAAATAGATGATTTTAATGTTGGAACTTCTAGTGAGCATAATTGTGCAATTACGCCTCGTTGTTATTTCTTCAGAAGCTTTGTCATGACATTAGAGCTTATTATCTTTCCTGGATTCCCTGCGATACCCCGTAATTCGATTTCATTTCCTTGCAGAAACAATTTCAAGAAAATTTCTTGAAAACTAAAAGTTACCGCCCCAAAATATTGTAACCATTGTACTCCTAGTACAACATCAACACCTCCCATTGTAATGGAAATCATTGGAATATTAAATACATATTCCCCCATGGATAGCTTGATATTATGGAATTTTCTAGAGAAATTTATAGTTCCTCCATTTGCAACCATCACTTCACATTCTGGTGTTGGGTATAGGAAACAATTCAATTCCTTGGATACCTTAAAATGAATTAAATTATGGGTACTACCCGAATCAATCAACACTATTAACTTTTTCTTCTTGATATGTCCTTCTATATTGAGAGTTTTAGGAGTGGAAATTCCTGCTAATGCATTAGAGGATATGACTAGACTCATTTCTTCTTCTTCTAGGGTTGGTTCCTAGTGTATATCCTCTTCTTTTGAAGTTTCTTGTTCATTTTCTTCCTCTTCTTCACAATCTACGTAAAATAATTTCTTCTCAGCACACTTATGACCTTTAGTGTATTTTCTATCACAATTTTAGTAAAGCCCTTTTGCTCTTTTTTCTTCCAATTGTTGTGGTGTCAACCTTGTAGATTGTGGAAGTCTAGGAGTAGCAACACTTCCATCTTTATAGATGTAAGTGGTAGGATTCCTTGTCACCATAATTTTACATTCAATGTTTCTTTCTAACCTGAATGCCTTCTCCAATGAATCAGGTTCCCAAACACAAACTTCATGTTGGATGCTATCCTTTAAAGCCCTTATGAAGGCATCAATCCTGTGTTCTGGAATATCATTTACCCTTATATTCAATTTTTGGAAGTCCTCAATGTGCTCCACCACTAAACCCTTTGTTTGAGATTTATCAATTGGCTAAAGAAGGTGTTGCTCTTTGTATCCTCATAATGTGCTATCATTTCCTTTGTAAAAATTGACCAAGTGACAATTTTTTTACGGGAGAAAAGCCATCGATACCATAAAAATGTATTTTGTTTTAAATGTAAAGTTGCAATGCGTAAATTTTGTGTGTTTTGGACATTATTGAGATCAAAATATTGCTCCATCTGTAGTATCCATGTTACGGGATTCCTGCGATCAAACTTCTTCATATCCATCTTCGAATATGGTGGTTCTTCAATCCAACATTAGAGTTTATGAAATCACGATTAACATTTATTTTGTTCTCATCATGAGTTTCCTCTACTATCTTTCCTCTATTAGGAATAATTTCTTGTATTAACCTTGGCATCAAACCTTCCATGTCTGATTTTAGATCATTCTTCATGTCTTCCATGATGTCTTTCATTTTTTCATCGATCTTAGCTTCCATGTCATCCACCTTAGCTTCCATGCCAGCTTCCATGCCATCCATCTTAGCTTCCACGACTTTCTTCAAACCATCCACCTTAGCTTCCATGCCTTTCTTCAAAACTTCCATTTCACTTTTTGTTGCGCTTTGTGAAAGTGAAATTTGGTGCACTTTCTCTTGTAATTTTGATATGTCATGTTGCGCTTCTTCATCTTCATGAGTCATAGTAGAGCCTTCTGAAGGCTTAATGGATGTTGAATTATTTTTAGGTGGCATTTTAGAACCCAATATTGATATCTATGGTTCAATATGCCCTTGGAATAACTTCAAACTGATTTTGCACACAAGACTTATGCAATTCAAAAAAAAAATACGCACCTTTTTCTTTCTTTTGAGGAGCTCAATGTTGAAACTGAATTATCTCTATGATTTTGGATCTTCAATATCTGAAGTTCCACCTTGTAGTAGCCCTCTCAATATTATTTTGAATGCCACAGGTCTAACCCAATTTGGATTATTTAAGGAAAAGTTATGCCCAATCTCCCACAATGACCTAATTATGAACTGGTTTAGTAGAGCGAACTTGTACGACATGCGACGTGTCATTGTTTCCTCATTTGGATTTGAGATTGATAGAAAGGAAACTATAGTTCATGTTATTATGGACTCTTTTTACATAATTCTAATCCGATGCTCAGAGAGAGAGTTATGATGATTTTACCATAGTCACCTCTTTGAGATGAAATTCAAGAGCCTGAAAAAACCCTAAATTCTATAGATCATGTCTCTGAAAATATTGCGAACCAAGATTTGAAATTTTTATAGGAAGTTACTCAGGCTTTTGGCTTCACTCGGTAAAAATTATAGCATTTGAACCTTCGTAGAAAAAATTTATAGCAAAAATTCCACGATGGCCTGTTTAGGCGAAATTCAGGAGCTTGAAAAAACCCTAACTTCCACAGATCATATCTTTGAAAATATTGCGAAAAAAGATCGAAATTTTTTACAAAACGTTGCTTAAGATTTCAGCTTCACTCTGTAAATATTTTACCTTCTTAACCTTTTATAAAAAAATTTATAGCGAAAATTCCACAATGACTTGTTTGGAGCAACGAAACCCTAGAATCCATAGCTCTGATACCAAATGTTATAAAACTAGCTCCAAAAATAGAAGAAAAAAGAGATCAATGCCTTAGAAATAAGCCACTTCGAGGGGGAAACCTCCAATACATTACATAAATTAACAATTCTTGTATGATACAAATGACAAAACTTCCTTTCTATATATAGGAGTCCATGGGGCCACAATGTAATCCTTGCCGACCTAACAATAATAATGTAAGGGCACAATAATAAAAATATGGGGGTTATAGGGGTACAAAAATAATAATAAGGGGGTTACACTAACAACAATAAGGGACCATAATAGTACTATAGGGACCTAACAAATATGGTGGGCCAGGAGTAACCAGTGCGGAGAATCTTCTGCGTGGTAGCATAACTAGACAAATGTCCACCACATGCACCAGAATGGAAATCATTTAGAAAATTTTCAGCTTCCTCATGCCTGAGGCACCTACATAAAATTGTATTGACACTATGATGATAAAGTGTATCGTCGATGATCAGATGATCTTTAGCTTGGTATCGAATATGTCACTATTGCGAGCAAGAGTTATTAGGCTGAAAAGTTTGGGTTTGGAGATAGATGATGAAATATCCATACCATGGGTCAGATGACTCGATCAGAAACAAAAAAATCATCCAGAATTGATGGTTCTATAGTAGGATCGGTACTACTCGAAGGAACGTCACAAAAAATCTTAGAAAAAACACTAAAGACTTCTTTGACTTGGATTTGATGAATTCCAAATCAAACTCCTGAAAAATGACGATCCATTTTGAATATCCCCCGCCCGCCCCCCCCCCCCAACAATTGACGTGACTGAATGTATGTCATAGGGTTGTAATCTAAAATGAAAATGGTCTTTCAGAGTAGGATATAATGGCGAAATCTTTTTACAACTTGAAGGACTGCCAAAGCTAGTTTCTCAATGTATGTGTACTTAAATTCCGTATCATTAATATTACGACTCAAATAATATATTGGATGTTCAATCCCATATTCTTCTTGGACTAAAACCATAGTGATGGTTGTATCTATAGCAGCGAGATACAGGAAATAGTCACTCTAATAATTTGGGGAGTAGATTAATGATGCTCGGATCAAGGAATATTTAAGAACACCAAAGGAAGCTTGCGCAACATCATCCCAATGGAAGGGTACCCAATTTTTCAAGAGTCGAATAAATCCTTTAGCCATTTCAGCGAAGTTAGGAATGAAACTCCTTAGAAAGTTAGCCTTCCCTTGGAGTCTTTGTAACTGAAGCAGATTGGAAGGAGCAGGAAAATCAAGAATAGCTTGGACCTTCGATTGATCAAGCTGAATTCTGTCTTTCGACATGAAGAATCAAGGAAAATGACCAGAACCAACAACAAACACACATTTTTGCAGACTGAGGCATATTTTATAGTGATGAAATCGTAGAAATATTTCTCTTAGATGTAGCGAGTGGTCAACCCATTTTCATGAATGTGCAGGTACGTCATCCAGATTCGGTTGAAATATGTGCTTGATGTCATGAAAATCATAATTCATTTCTCTCTGAAATGTGGCCCCAACGTTATTTAAACCAAAAGGGAGTTTGCGATAAGAGAATGTGTCCCAGGGACAAATAAAAGTAGTTTTATATTGTTCCCCTGGGCGAATATTTATCTAATTGTAACCGAAGAATCCATCCATGAAAGAAAATATTTCACATCCAACACATTCATCAATAATCTGGTCGATAAAGGGAGTTGGATAGTTTTCTTTCAGACAAGCATGATTAACATCCCTATAATCGACACACACTCTAATTGTCCCCTGTTTATTCATGACAGGAACAATGTTAGATACCCAATCGGTAAGCGGAATAGAGTAAATGAATCTAGCACACAAATTTTTTTCAACTTCTTCTTTAATGGCAACAACTTTATTAGGGTGAACAGGATGAAGGCACTGTCGCATTGAATTAACATCAAGATACATTTTAATCTCATGTTCAACAATGCTTGAGTCAATACTTGGCATCTCCTCATATGATCAAGCGAATACATCTCAGAATTCAAAAAAAATAGTGCAATAAGTGTCAAGTTAAAATGGAGAACAAGACGCACCAACATGAATGTTTTCTACAATACTTGGTGTTGGGTTGTTTAATAGATAAACAAAAACAAGCATTTATTATCAATCCGGGCTAGTAGGACTTAGAAGCATCCCCAAGGTATATGGGTTTCAGTTATGATAAAGTTAGAAGATGACTTATGAATGATTAAGGAAATTCATATTACAAATATAAATCTAAACTAAATAATTTCTAAATTCAAGTATGCAATAAAAAACAGAAGAATCTCCTGACTTCAGAGATTTTTTTTCCCTTCTCTCACAAGATTACTTCATGAATTAGAAATAAAAAACCATTAATTGAGCAATAGATTAATATGCATGAAACAATCATTGAAGAGGATCTTAACTAAAGAGATCCTAGTTGTCCTTCATCACAGATTTATTCATCAATGATATTATTGTTAGAAAATAGGACTTTAGAAAAGCATTAAAAAGCATGAAAAGATGAATTCTAGCTTAAGATCTTAATGAGATAGAAAGAATTTTTAACTTAAACATTTGGTTGTCCTTTCATATGCAGAATAAGAATGATAATTATATTCATCAGCATTCATAAAACATCAGCATATATCTAATCAACAAGTTAAGCATAAAAAAAACTAGTTCAGAAACTACAACTACAAATAACTAGAAAGTTCACTTAGCTCGGTGTGGGGGCCTTCCACCCTTGCCTCGCAGATTTCTTCGTGAGGGCAGAGTTAATATAGGTGGTGCTGGTTACTACTGAGAGTAGATCCAGAGCACAGACTTACAGATCCTAATACTCCTCGAGGAGTCAAGAAATCAACATATAAAATCAGCAAATGGAATATAATAGGTCTTCAATTAACTCTCCAAAGTCTCAGAAATAATAATGTTAAGTCATACAATTTATACATATCAATGCTTTTAAAGTTTGAGGCTTAAATAGATAAAATATGAAAACAATTAATCTAAAATGCTTCCTATAGCCATGGCTATCCTTATCTTATCCAATCAGGTTGAATTCATCCATAAAATCTATCAAAATCTGGAAAATCCCACAAAATAAGAAATTTGACCTAGTTCCTAGGGATCCTCCATAAAAATAGGTCCTGTTTGACCACCTTTGACCGGGCCTATTAAAGCTCGGTTTAAATAAACCAATAGGTGTACATTTAATCTTATTTCCCAAGATTTCTAGAAATATATCCAGCTCGAGCCCAAGTGTCCTCCAAATATCCAAACCATGAGGCCATTACGAGAATTTCTGATCTGGTCCAAAAATGCACCTAAAATTCAATTTTTATAAAAACTTATAAGAATTGAAAAACTTAATTTAAATAATTTTTTTTGGATTTATTGGGAAAATTAAGGTGAATATGATGGTTTATAGATGGATAGTATGGCAAATAAAGTGTATTTCATAAATTAAAATAGATAAAAAACGAGGGCTAACATCTCCCCCAAGCTGATGTTCAAGCATGTCCTCATGCTTGCTTTTTCCTTTTGGACCTCCTGAGTTCTGATACTGATCCTGTTCCTGACCCTGAAGCTTCCTGTTGTGCTGCATGGAAAAGAGAGTCCATACTTTTGTACTGCTCTTCTTTTTAGATTGAGGCTTTGACCTTCTACTTCTCATATTTGACTTTCCAAGAATTTTTCTCCTTAAGCCATCTGAGTGCTTGTATGTAAATAATATTATTCTTGGCTTTCAATTTTCCCATTTCTTCACTTGCTTCTCATTCTCTTTAATCAATTTTTCATTATTTGTCTTATATGTTTCATTTTATTTTTTCAGGTGCCTCTCCATTATTTTTCTTACCTCCAGGTTTTCCGTTAACTCTTTGATCTTGTTAAGGTTTTGGTATTTTTCTTCCTCATTAGTGTCTTTGGAAACTGAAGAAGCCTCTATCTCATCATTGTCAAAATATGAGCCTCTTTCTATTGAATTTTCATAAACCTGTTGCTGCAATCTTTCAAGAATTTCATTGGCTTGTTTGGTCAAGAAATATGTCTCAATGATTTGTACTTCTGGTTCTTTTTCTTTGCTGCTTATATCTGCTGAATTCCTCTTTCTTTGTCTCCTATAAATGGTCAAGGATGATGTCTCTTTCTCTAACATGATTTTTTCCTGTTTCTTCTTAGATCTGGTTTTTGGATAGAGAGATGAATTCACTATATTCCTTGTTTCTTGCACGAGTTTGAGTTTCTCTTCTATGGCTTGCTCTGCAAACTTATTCTGCATTAGGAAATATTTCCAAATCATACCCTTAGTCCTCAAATGGTAATCAACAATTATTTTTATGAATCCTTGATGATGAATTTGGGCCTCAGGTTTGGTTTCAGATTTCACATTTTCAATCATCCTCATCAAGGTTCTATAAAAGAAGTATGGCAAGTTAATTCTTATGTCTCCCTTGATATACTGTAGCAACCAAATGTGGTATAGGTGCACTATGCTATGTCTGCTATCAAAAGTGAAGAATTTTTGGATTATCAGTGCTAACTCAGCCCAAGGTTCATTGAACCATTCTCTCGGAATACCCTTTGTCCTGTCAAAGGATCCCTTTCTATTCTTGTCCAGGAAGAAGGTCCATCCTCTGTCCTTAAAATTCAAACCTTTGTAATAATGTTCACCTGATAATGGAAACTCTAGAGCTTGAGAAATCGATTCTGGAGTTAAGGGAATGCGTAAAATACCCACCATAGTTTGATCTTGTTTGCAGTTGTTTATAAACTCCCTTGTAATATCTTCATTATTCCCATTGAATTTCTAAAGGAAGCTTATTAATCCTGATTGATAAAGTCTTTCAACTGTGTCTCTACCCCAACGTTTAATCTGAAAATATTTAGGCTTTGTTATTGATTTCATGTTCTTTGAAAACCATTTAATATACCCCTCTACTGTCATCAACTTCATTATTGAAAAAAAAAAATTCATGTGCTAGATCTCATCATAGTAGTGAAGCTTACCTCTGTTTGCTGCCTTTGTCAAGTAAGTGAAACCAATCCTCTATTTTCTTGAAAGAAGTGAGCTTACTGCTTCTACAGACACAAAGATTTGATGTAGAGAATTTTATAAAAACATAAAAAAAATTCATGTTTTTATTAATCTACTCTCCTTATTTGATTTTCTGTCTCTTTAAAATAAAAATCCTCTGCCTCTAATTGTAGATTTTTCCATCTTTCGTTTGACTATGTAAAAAAAATAATTTTTTTTTATACACAAATGTTTTCATTTCATATAAAATCCTTCTTCTTCTAAGGAAAATCATTATATTTAATCTAAGCTCTCTGTTATGCAATAAAATTTGGAAAAATGGCTCACTGTTTCCTTTAAGAATTCTCATAAAATGAGTTCACTGTATCTTCAAAATTCACCAAACTCCGCTCTCTGCTATAAAGAAACATGTTGGCTATGCTTTTTAACCCAATCATTCACCATAAATCTTGGTTCAAATTCTCTCACTGAGTATGCAAATGAAATGAATTTACTACACAACCCATTCAAAAATTAATTCACCATGTATTTAAAATCAAACACTCTATTCTCTGTTTGCATTCAAAGTGAAATTGAAGACTGTATATGAAGAAATTTTCCAAGTTTACTTGTTTTGCAGTGATCTTCGTGAATTTTCTTTTATTTTGACTGGAGTTCTTGTGTTTCAAGCAGCACCAAATTATCAAAATCTTATTTAATATCTCAAACATTTACTCATTCAATCAACAAAGGATTTCGTGTTGACTAGTGGCAGAGCATTTGTGAGTGGTGGCAATGACATACCGTAAGGCAATGAAAAGTTAAAAATTGTGTTAGAAGGACTCCATTTCTAACCCACAGTTTACTCAACAATACCGATATTTACTCATACGAATAATCGTTGTTTTAAGCAAGAAAATCTAGGTTTTCTCTTACCTCTTTCTTCACGGGATCCTTGCCTCTTGACAACGTGCTTTCTTGACACATCTGCCGGATATGTTGGCTCAAAATCTCAGTCAACTCTTCTTATCCCTCCATCCTTCTCATTTCTGTATCTCCTGCTCTCTTTGCTGCATTAAATTTCCTCTATTTTCCTCACAACTCTCCCTTGTCTTCTCTTGTTAATTTGTTTTTCATAGAGTTTCTTGGATGTGTGATTTGATTACATGACATTCCTTCTCTCACTGAGCCTGCGAAGGGAAATGATGGTGAAAAACCATAGTGTTTCAGTAGTTTGAGGTATTAGAATGGTGAAGGTTCTTCTCTTAATAGTTTACACATAGTTTGTAATATTTCATTTTGAATTTGTTTGACCGTTCATCGACCGCTTGACTGATGCTTCCATGGCTTACCTTTCCTGACTGATTTGGTATGCTGGCTCCACAGTTTACATCACGTCCTACACTTCACTTATTACACTGTCCTCTTTCAAATTTAGTTCTCGTGGCTTGTGTTGATAATTATGTCTGCATTCCTCTCTCCATTGAAACACATCATGCCTCATCAAATATGCACCGTCATATTTCCATTCCACCACTGTACATGCATCACTGCTTCTCCATATTCCCGTCCATCTGTATCATATACATCATTTTCATTCATTGTTTTTTCATTTCATAGCATCATACTTAGGTTAGTTTGTTGCATATGCATTTCCTTGTTTATATTATGATTTCATTTCTGCTCCATTACCTTAGCTCATAATCATATTTATGATTGCGCTTTTGCATCTTTGTTTTTGTTTTTTTGAAATTCGAATAGTGTGCTATCATATGATTTAAGATTTAGGTTTTGTCTTTTATTTAATTTAAAAAATGACCAATGGAATGGTCATAATTTAAAATCAAATATTTACAATGAAACTAACCTCTTGTTTGTTTATTGTAGGTCCAACAAAGGTTTGATGCTAAGCCTTTTGTTTATGATCTTTTTGTTTAGAAAAAGTAGGGTTACTATGGTATGGTATGGTATAGATAGGAAACATGTAATGGAATGTTTATTGAATGATTAGGATAGTGGTGTGGATATGGATACAAATAGGAATAAGAATGTAGGTGATGAAAATGTAGGTAGAGAAAGTAGGTGGAATATGCATAACCAGTATTAAATTAGCTTTAACAATTCTAGAATATTTTCAAAAAAAAATTGAAATTTTAAGAGACTTACTGTACTTGTATTCCCTAAAACTGTTTGATGTTCATGATAGTCTGAAATTTTGTTTTTTCAGGTCCCTTATAGCGTAATTTTCAACAATGCTTTAAAATTTCTTCTGTCGTAATAATACAGGTCCCTTATGGATAATTTTCTGAATAATATTTCAGATCCCTTCTATATATGTTGAATTATGTATCAGGTTCCTTTGTACTTATAATTTAGATTCCTTCTTCAATTCAACTGCTCAAAATATTTAAATAGTTTTATTACACGCCTTCCCCCAAGCTGATGTTAAGACTTGTCCTCAAGTCTAACATGTCTCAGAGGGTAAATCTGCAAAAATCATACTTAAGTAAAAACAAAATAAAAAGAGAATTCATATTGGCCAAACAAGTTGGTTTTCCAATATGAATTTGAGTTTGTATTGTGCCGCTCGATTTTCATAACCAACCCCTTTTATTATATATATATATAATTATTTTATTATTATTTTTATTTATTCTTCTTCTTCTGCTAGAATTATGGGAGGCATATTGCTATGCTATCCCATTAGTTCCAGATCAGTATTTGTTGAATTTTTTCTCATAAAATCCTCTTTATTTATAGGATTATTATAAACTTTGAGCCTATGTTCATTAACAACAAATGAAATAGATGCCTCATCAATTGTTTTTATCTTTGCAGCTCCATTGTCAAATATTTCTTCAATATCATATGGCCCAAGCCAATGAGTTGTAAACTTGGCTTTGAAATCTTTAAACTTGGAGTCGAACAATAGTGCACAATATCCCTTTTGAAATAATTTATTCTTTATGAATCGATCATGCCATTTAATTATTTGTTCTTGCACAAGATATGTGTGCTCTATTTCTTGCCGTCTTATCTCATCTAGTTGATTTAATTCCATGATTCTTTGTTGTTGTGCCTCAGATAATTCCATCCCCAATTCTAATGCTAGCTTGAATGTATGTATTTGAAATTCTATGGGTAATAGGAATTCTTTTCCATACACCAACTGATATGGACTGAAACCATTTGTGTTTTTCCATGTTATCCTATACGCCCATAGTGCATCTCTTAATTTCTCTGACCAGTCCTTTCTGTTCATTTGTACAGTCTTTGTCATGATGTTCTCTAGGACTTTGTTTGTTGATTCCACTTGTCTGTTTGCTTGAGGATGATACAACGTTGATTTTCTGTGTTTGATCTTGTATTTGTCCGTAAGATCTCAAACAATCTTTGATGTGAATTGTGTGCCTTGGTTAGTTACTATCTGTCTCGGAACTCCATACCTTACAAATATATCTTCAAATAGAAAAGACACAAAAATATCTTCTGTTGCCCGTGCCACTTTATTTGCCTCCACCCACTTAGTTACATAATCTATACATACCAGGATGTACTTCTTTCCATTTGATGGAGGGTTGTTCGGTCCCACAAAATATAAAGCTCACTATTCAAATGGTTCAATCGATACTTGTGGCTTTAATGGCATTTCATCTGATGCCACTGGTCTCCCAATTATTTGGCAGCTGTCACATGTCTTCACATAGGCCTTGGAGTCTTTGAAGATGGCTGACCATTAGTAGCCAAGTTTCATAACTTTGTATGTTGTCCTCTTGTCTTCAAAATGACCACCACATGGCTCATCATGACATGCTTTCAAAATATCAATAATCTCATCTTCTCTAACACATTTTCTAATTATTAGATCAACACCAGTATAAAATAGATCAACATTGACCCAACTATATCTAGCACTTTCTCTAATTATTCTTCTTGTATGTTTATTTGTGTAATGAGATGGTAGGATGCCAGACGATAAATAGTTGGCTATATCTGCAAACCATGGAGTTTTGACATTTATAGCAAATAGATGTTCATCTGGAAAATTATATGATACTGGATTTGGATCACCAGGTGAATGGAGTCTTGACAGAAAGTCTGCAACTTGATTATTTTTACCTGGTCGATCTTGCACAGTAATGTTAAATTCTTCCATTAATAACAAACATCTAGTTATTCTGCATTTTTGATTGATTTATTCATTAAATATTTTATGGTTGAATGATCCATGTGGATGAAAACTTGATAAATTGTTATGTAATGTCTAAATTTATTAACTGGATGTACTACAACTAACATTTCTTTTTCTGTAACAGTGTAGTTCAATTCTGTTGGTGTTAAGTTTTTGCTTATGAAATATATGGCATAATTAAACTGATTCTCTTTATTTCCAAGTGATGCTCCGATAGCAGTGTCAGATGCATAAGTTGAAATATGAAATGGAAAAGACCATTTGGGTCCCCGAAGAATGGGTGCAATTGAAATTTTTTCTTTTAATTTTTTGAATGCATTTTGACAATTATTTGTCTATTGGAATTCCACATCTTTCGCAAGCAACTTGAATAATGGCAAAGCTATTTTACTGAAATTTTCAATAAGTATTCTATAGTAGCCTACATAACCCAAGAAACTTCTAACTTATTTTTGTGTAGTGGGTGGTATTAAATTCACAATGACTTGAATTTTTGTTGGGTCCACCTTGATTCCTGTAGAAGAAATATGGTGTCCCAACAATATTTCCTCAGTTAACATCATAATTTTTTTTTCATTACTAAGTGATAGATTTGTCTCTATGAATATTTTTAACATTTTTTCGAGATTTTGTAAAAAATCATCAAATGTTCTGCTATACACAGTGAAGTTATCTATGTAAACCTCTACACACTCATGGATCAAATCAGAAAATATTGCAAGGAATGCTCTCTGAAAAGTAGTAGGTGCATTACATAAACCAAAGGGTAATACATTGTATGCATATGTTCCCCATGGGAATGTAAATGTTGCCCTATATTTGTCTTCCAATGCTATCTTTATTTGATTGTACCCGCTAAATCCATCAAGAAATGAAAATAATTTCTTTCCAGATAATGAATCTAACATTTGATCAATAAATGGTAAAGGAAAATGATCTTTTAATGTAGCTTTATTGAGTTCTCTGTAATCTACACAACTTCTCCATTTTCCATTTTTCTTAGGTACTACAACTAAGGGTGAAACCCATTGACTATCTGAAACAGGATAGTTAAATCCGACTTGTAACAGTTTTTTTAGTTCCTCTTTCACTATTTCCTTCATCATAGGGTTCATCCTTCTTTGTGGTTGCCTTACAGGTTTAATTTTATCATCAGTGTAAATGTGATGGATACATGATTTTGGATGAATCCCCTACATGTATATGTAATCCCAGGCAAAATATTTTGAGTATTTTTGTAACAATGTTATTAGCTCTTTCTCTTGTGATGATTGTAAATTATTACCAATATTCAAATGTCTTCCAGGACTGATCTCAATGATTTTTCTCTTTGAATTGGTAATTGAATTAACAGGAAAAATACTTTCGAATGTATTTTTCAATGATTTCATAGTGTAGTTTTCCTAAAAACGTTGATTTAAAATGTGACTAGCAGCTTCGTATTGTGTTATTCTAAGCTGCTCTAAAATATTTGGTTTTGAGACGAAAATATCTAACAAGTCCTCATTTTCTTCCTCCTCTCTAAAATTATAAACTTGATTAAGACTAAGAACATATTGAAGCTCTTTTTGTTCTTCTCCATCAAGCCATGATAATAAAGAAGGAGATTGAGCAGGAGGATACAATGTAACATGTTTTCTTTCATCTCCATGTGCAATAATTAGACTTTTTGACCTGCATCCAATGTAAGCATCTGCAGTGGCTAACCATGGTCTACCTAAAATTAAGGGATGCCCTCCTAAATTATTTTTTGGATGCAAAATCAAGATGTCTATAGGATACTCCCATGAATCCAGTGATACAATGATATCTTCCAACATACCTTCTGGTACAACTTTAGATCTATCTCCAAGTTCTAAGACTGTAGTAGTAGGTCTAATGTTGTTCAGATTCAAATGTTTCATAGTATCTGTAGTCATAACATTTATAGTTTCTCCCAAGTCTATTAAAGTATTTGGCACTAAAAATTTGTTAATCGAAATGGTAACCATAGGAATCCCTAGATCAACATATTTTTCAATGGTTGTATTTGTAGACATGAGACTAGCTAAACTTCCAATTACCTGGATTGTAGGTGGATATTTCTTTTTTCTGCCAGATTTCATAATGCATAATTCCTTTATTGTTTTTGCATATTTCGGAATATCTTTAATTTCCCACAACAAAGGAATTTTGACATATGTGTTCTTCAATTAATCCAAAATATCAAATTCAGGTAGAGATATTGGGATTTTTTGTTGTATTAATCTCTCTAGATATGGTGGAGTCTAGGTCATAATAGATTTACCTTTCTGAATTTTCCGTTTTGGTTGATATTGTTGACTTTGTTCTCCTTGTTCAGTTTGTTCTTCAATTATCGGAGGAGAATCTTTTTGTAACAGCTTCCCAGACCTTAGGTGGAAATCTTGTATGGGAAGAATAGAATATGTAGGATAATATGTTGCTTCTTCCACATGGTGTGCTGGTCTATCCATCTTTTTACTTCGATTATCTATCGATTGAGTTGGAAATTGTGTTGCTCTAGGAGGTGGTTGGTTAGTAGACAACTGAAGCTTCTGAGGTTGAGTTAACATTGGTTTATTTTGGGGTGGAAATGGCATTGGTTGATGTTGTTGGAATTGTTGGTATTAAGGAAATGGTTGTGGAGGGTATGGTTGTTGATATTGATACTGTTGAGGATACATATGCTAAGGTGGCTGGTTTCCATAACCATATCCCCTCCAACCTTGTGCAGGTTGATTTTGATATTGTTGTGGAGGCCAAGCCTGCCATGGCATTGGAGTATTCCATGAATTTTGAGGATATTGAAAATTCTGGGGGTTTTGTTGAGGGAACTGTTGAGGCGTCCTTGGTTGCCAAGGTCTCCTCGGTGCCATATAGTAGAGAGAATCTACTAATTTCACTTCTTCCACTTGCAACTCTTTTAATTTGGGATAGATTTATGTTGCATGATTTTCTGTGCAAAGTCCACACACTTGTATACCTTGTGAAGGACATTCCCTGAGTGGATAATTTTGCCTACACTTTGGACAGAAGATTGCTAAGATTTCATCTTTTTCTTCCTTATTATTCTTAGCTTTTAAGACATCTAATTGTGTTCCCAAAGTGCTTAATAGAACTATTTTGAAATTTTCTAATAAACTTCCTATATTTGCTTTTGTTACTGCAGTTGCTGCAGATTTGGAAGCTCTTGATGAAATATCTCTCTTTCCAGTATTTTCTCTTCCCATAGAGTATTTATGATAGAGTTCAACAATTTATTCAAATGGTAAATTGGATATTGTTACACAAAATTTTGTCACTATCCCTGCAATCCCCATCTTTCCCATTGGAGGGTCATTTCTGTGATCAATAAGCAGTGTCATGCCTTGCAAATACCATCATTGCATCCCTTGCCATGTGGAAAACATTCCTTTTGTTGACCATTTCCTGAGCAGACCACTAAAAATGCCTGTTTTTTCCTTGGCGCGAGTAGCCAGTTACACGCCCATGCCGAGCTAGAAATTTAACACTAAGCCCACGCCAGTTGGCGCTCTGTCTCAGTTAGCTGCCCGCGCCAATCTGTTTATGGAAAGTTTTAAAAAAAATAGAGGTGAAGTTTCGATCACAACAACTTCGTGGATGATTCATAGGGAGTGGTTCGACTGAATAACCACGGCCTTCCTCCTTTGGCCTCTTGTTTCCACCTTATGGGGAAACCTTCCAAGGGATAAGGCCTCCCTTCCACTATTGTAGGGATCCCAACCTCCTCTTATCCTCTATAAATATAGCCATCTTCCATTGATGTGCTAGTTGAACAGATAGCTGAAAAAGTTAGCATAGAGAGAAGCAATCATAGCTTCGGGAGAACAGTGCAGAGTGTGATTATTTGTTTGTGTTGAGAACATAGTGAAATCTTGGACCTTTGTGTGTGAGGGTGTTGAGCCTCAACATCAAGGCTTGGTTGTAAAATCCCCTTTTCTTTATCATAATAAAATGCATCTGATGTTTATCTTCCACTCTTGTTTATATTTATAATGAGATTTATAGCATTCCTTGATCAGTTAGATAGGTTGTAATCGTTTTATGTTTGTCATGGTTTTACGCTTTTCGTGTTGTCTTGACTGTGTGTACAAGTAATCGAACGTTCGCAGTAGTGTGTATCGAGCTTGAGAAGAGCGACAGATCAAGAAGCTTCGAGGGAAGATGACAACATAGCATTAGAACGAGTTAGGTCATCTTCCTTGCTCTGAATTTCATTTACAACCTAGGAAGGTAGATATTAGTATGTTCTCGTAGTTGCTAGACCCACCCTAGGGCTAGAGGGATCGCCTTTGTCCGCAGAGGGGATTTACCTGGATAAAAAATTGGCGACTCCACTGGGGAGTTTCCTTTGATTTTACTCTTTGAGGTCTTAGTCATTCGACGGATTTAGTTGAATGACCATTTCCCTGTTTGTTCCTATGTTTTTCATCAATTACGATCTTTTAGTTTTTGCTTGAAGTGGTGAGTCTGGTCTTGGTTGGGAGAAATTCTTTGTTTTTTCCTGTTCAGGCATTGGCGCTTTTATTTTTCTGACAGTAGCACCGATCGGTGCTAGTTGTCAGTTAGCAACCCGCGCCAATTGGCCATTGGTGCTAGTTTTCAGTGAGCAAGTCATGCCTGTTAGCGCTAGTTTCACCACAAAAGTCGTGCCAATTTTAGGGTGTGTGAAAAATTGAGGTTTTTTCCCTAATTCCTCCACCAGTGTGTCTTTCCATTCCAGTATTTTTATTTGTATGCTTTAATCATTCTCCCCTCTACTTTTTCACTTATGAGCATAGATTACATTGCTCATTGTTCAACTGAAAAGTCTTCTTTCTTTGATTGCTTGACGTAAAAGGGAATGAATGCCTTGTTTTGAGCTAAGGCTTTGGAAGTCCTTTTTGTGTTTGACCTCATATGTCTTGTAGCATTTTGAGGAATTTCGTTACAAAGTGTTTAAAACAACGATCGAATTCTTAGTGTTGTTTTGCATCCTTTTTGCATTCATCCTTCCATTAAGGAGATTTGTGTTATTTTAGTTTTCGCTTCAAAGTTTGATTTTCGTTAAGTGCATTAGATCACATTGCATTGAAAAGTATTTTTTGAGATTTATCATTGAACTTATCTTACGTTGTTTAATGATTGAAAACTAAAGGTCGCATTGAATGCCTTCTCTTTCATTAAAAGCATGCATTAAGTAGATTATTATTTCATCGAAAAATGCTTTGAGTGCATTCTTATTCTTTCAAAAGAAAAAGGAAATTGTGCATAGATTACAATTGTATAGTTTTCAAAAAAGAGGATTTTGCATAGATTACGTTGCATTATTCGCATCGTTGAATGTTTTAGATTACTTTTGGATAGTGAAAGCCATCTAGTTTGGAAAAATTTCGTTTACAATATTAATGTTTGTTGCATCATTGTTTGAGACTCTTCCCTTAACTAGATAGAATTCATCGAATTGAAAGATTTCTTTCCTCATATAGCTGCATATAGGAGATTTTTAGATGACATGCAGTAGGGCCTTGAAACCGAGACATAATTCAAGATCAACTTTAAAATTTATTCAATTAACCTAAGGCAACATTGAAACCTAACGAAACATTTAGTGGTCTAAGTTAGAGACGTGTTCCGGCGTCTTTAAATCTAGCAGTTGTCGCTCGTCATCTAGCTTCAGACAACGCTAGTACGTACTTGTGCTCCCCATACCGTAGAGTATATAAAGGGAGACCCCTCTAGGTTGCAATCCTTTTATCCGTAGGAAACCGAGTCTGCCGCCTTGTAACCGTGATACACCGAACACAACATTCGGGGAGACTACCTGCACGTACGTCAAGTCCTTGGTTAATTCTTCTTTCATTTTGTTACCAAGGTGTATATGGCAGTTCACGGGAACCTGGTACACCCTTTTACCTAGACTACCTGAGCAGTCATTTTCGATCTTTACTGACTCCATAAATTTGAAAATATCATCGAGCACTTGTCCTTTCATGCTCGTTTCAACCTGAAAGTGATAGAGTCACCTTTTGCCTATTTCTTGACTCTTAAAATATGAAACGACAGAGTTTTGTTTCAGTGTCTTAAAATATTACTTGCCCAAAAAATTTTCCTGGTTAAAGTTATCTTTCTTAGTGTTTTGTTTTAAGGTTATTTCCAATGGCAACATTTCCGGAGTTTACCAACCAAGGAATCCCCTCCGAAGGGAACCCTAGTCCTTTTCCTACTTTTGGGAATGTTGGTGCTCCTTATATGGCAACATTGTCCCTGCCTGGGTTAACTGTTGGGTTTCCTGTTTGGTTATTCTCGACCTCTGTGGTCTTGAGTGTTTCATCCACTGTACAACCATCTCCTCTACCTGAACAACATCGTGTTGATTCTAAAGTGGAACTCTTCCCTTCTTCGCCTGTTTCTTCATCCTCCTCTTCTACTTCGCTTGGTGAAAGTCTGGATTCTAGTAACCAGTTGGCTAAGAAGAAGAAGAATAATACAAAGAAGAAGAAGTCAGATAATGGAGAGGCTAGCTCTGCGGCTATTGAGCCTAAGAAATATCCCATTGATAAACCATCCAACCTTCCTTGAAAAGTCAAATTCCCTTGCATGTTGTGCAAATGTGACCATCTTCTTCAATATTGCCCTGACATTCCCAAGGTACTTGAAGTATGGTCCGACGGTCGTTCGTCGTTGCCTTTGGCTTCTGGAAGTAATATTGGTAGCACATCTTCAACTAGTGCTGATAAGACTCATAAGAAACAGGGTAAGATTACCAATCCCTGTAAGTTATGTGAAGGGCATCATCCCATTCACCTTTGTTCGTACATGGATGAAGCCAAGAAAGTGTTGGAAACCCCTACTATTTCTGCACCCTGCCTTCTGGCTAGTTACCGGAAGCTTTCTTCGAGTACTCCGCTAGCTGATTCAACGATCGGTCAAGATTCATCTTTGGTCGATCTCGCTCCCTCGGAAATTCAAAATCATGAATCCATTCATGATCAACCATTGGTCATGGAATCAGTCAACTTGATCTTGTCTATGGTTCATCAGGTATTTTCCATTGAGAGTGGATCTCATCCCCCCACGTTCTTCTTGTTTCATCAGATTCTTCGGAATTGGAGAAATATTCTTCCGTCCCTGTAGTTCAAGAAGTTTCTCCTCCTACTCTCGTGATGGAAGTTTAGGAGAGTGCTCCTCTTACTCCGGTAACACCAGGGGAAAACAGTCTCAGTTCGATGGTATCCCCTCCAAGTAGTTTGGTGTCTTCCTTTGATTAGAGTTGATTTGCAGGATAATACCTTTCATCTTATGTGCCTTTTGAGATAATGGTACAGACCTTTGATCTGGTCGTACCCAACACCATTATAGATGAAGGCACATATGTTAGTATTCTGTCTTCCACTACTTGGAAAGATTTTGGTTCTCCACTGCTTATACCTGTTACACAGAATATGTTGGCTTTTAACATAGGAACCAATCAACCATTAGGGATCCTTCTGAATTTTCCTATTACTTTGGGAAGGAAAACCATATATATAGATGTGATGGTTGTTCCAGGCCCCTTGGATTTCAATTTACTATTGGGGCACAACTATACTTATTTCATGGGGGTGGTTGTCTCTTCCCTCTTTCGTGTGATTTATTTTCCACACAAAGGTCGAATCGTGACCATTGATCAACTTTCATTATTTGGTCCTAACATGACATCTGGTCCACCATCTCCCCTTCTGGGTCTTTATCCGTCGGTTGTATCTTCCTTAACGTAGGTTAATTATGTGGCTACCTGTCCCGTGCCCACATTTAGTGATAGTGTCGTTGTGCATCATGTGCTGGGTGCATTGGATGCTGATTTCCGAGATGTTGTTCTCCCATCAGATGTGGAAATCTTGGAAGCCATGACTTCTTATTCAACATGATGAGGTCCTCAGAGAATGGTTCATTTTCTTGTGTCAAGCTCCTTAAAAAATGAAACAAGCTCTTATGAGGATAGTTCTTTTACTATGTCAACCTCGTTAAAAAATGAATTAGCTCAGGAGGATAGTTCTTTTAATGTGTCAACCTCGTTAAAACAATGAAACACTCTCCTGTTCAATTCGAGTCTTCGATTAGATCTCGTAAAATCCTAGTCGATTCCTTCTCTTGGTCTCATAATTGAACCTTCATTCCATCCACCTGTCAGTAACTAGTAGTCTACTTCGGTGAATGCACTGAAGCTTGGGGGGCATGTACCTCGAATTGAGTCACCATGCTGGGGGCATGCAAAAATTTCAAGCATAGTTTGTTTCCATTTCAAGCTTGTGTAAAAATGAAACCGATTTCAAGCATAGTTTATCTTTGTTTCAAGCTTCTACAAAAATGAAACCAATTCCAAGAAAAGTTTCCCATGTTTTCAAGCTTGTGTAAAAATGAAACCATTCTTATTTTACCTCTTGTGATTGCCATTTTGTCAGCCTATTTTGCCATATGAACCTTGGTTTTCTCATTTCATCGTCCCCATCTGCTTGGTCGATCATTCACCTTCACTTGATTTTTTTACCCATTCCTAAGGAACCACTGCAATGAGTGGTCTTGTTAGCCAGCCTATTGACCTTTATCTTGTTCTGAGCAGTTCCACCATTACCAGAACCAGTTGCTACCCTTTATACCACTTGTTCCTCCAGGAGGAGTCAACTTTCAGCTCTTTTTTGACTCTTTAAAATTGAAAATATTGCTGAGAAGCTTGTCGTTTTGAACTCATTAAATGACTGCGAAACGATATCTACCCAGTATACGTTTAACCCTTTTTTGGGCTGAGATGGATTATTTATGAAAAAGGAATACCTTAGCCTATCGTGACTAAGAGGTTCTCTCTGACACAATTTTCTACCTTTTCGGATCTGTGAGACTACCTAGGAAAGGGAATGCTGGAGTTTTCTTTTCTGACTTATTTTCAAACTCTCTAAACATGAAAAGACACTGAGCTCTTCCTTTTTCAGAATCGTTAAACCCTGATGACATCGGACTTCCTCACCATGACGTTATTCAATTTCCTCCTTCCTAGGGCTCGTAAAATTTACTAGGTTGGATTTGTCTGAAGGACAAACTTATATGACAAGAATATGTTATCCTCTTCAATCTTGTGTAAAAATAAAGAGGTACTCACTAGAAATGGTGGGGGAAAATGGAAGTTATTCATCAGCTGTGTCGGCAGTATGTCACTCTTGAAAATGACACTTGTATGCAGTTCGTGTCGGGTTGGGATATCTTTACTCTGTCACTTTCCCTCCATGGGTTTGGGAAATCCGTTTTCCTCTCATTCGATAAAAAATCTTGTCAACATGACCTCTGATCCTATTTGAGTCAAATGTTGCCAAATTCCAGAGTCATGTCGCCGATATGTTCAAGAGAAAATCCTTCTGCAGTTTGTACATTCCTTGATCCTCTGTTTCAGTCTCGATTCACACTCATATTACCTTCTTTGTTTCATGTCGATGATGTGGGATTCATTATGACCCTCCTTTGATGGATCACTTTCTGTCGACTTCAACTCATTATCTGGGAATTTGATCTAGAGACTCCTTTCTGGTACCTTAGAGCTTGCATGCCTTAATGGCAAGTTCTTCGCATTCGATGATAGGTTCACATCATTGGCCTTCGATTGGGTGATTTCATGGGTGTTCGACTTCAGCTCACTGTTCACATTCCGTGGATTGTACTAGTTGTACCTTGAGAGCCATTTTCATTATTGGTGGTTTCTCTCACACTTGTTAACGGTTCACATCATTGATCGGTAATCAAGTGATTTTATAGCATGTTCGACTTCAACATATCTATTCACATGTTGGAATTTGTACTTTGATCGAGTGGTGTTGGAGCGCAAGACGCTGGGCTTCGATCACAAAAGTCCAAGTTGCAAGGAGTGATGAGTCATTCATTATTATATACATGATTCTTTAGATGTATGGCTGCGACCATACCATGGGTTCTCTTGTTTTGATCCTCTCTATACATATGGCTGCGCCCATATCGTGGATCTATTTCATATGATCCCTTTATTCGTATGGTTGCGTCCATGCCGAGGATCCATGCACATGACCCTCTTATTGATGGATAGTTGCACCTATACCATGGATTCATGTATTTTCAATGGAGATTTCAGTTATGTATATGTATCTATGCTTGATTTGCAGGTCTCCCGACAGCCCTCTGGTTCCTTGCACGTACTTGTAAATCATTTCACCCCTCACTCATGTTCGGACTTCATGCTTTAGGGGGCATCTATTACACAACATTTTGTCACTGTCCCTGAAATCCCCATCTCACCCATTGGAGGGTCATTTCTATGATCAATAAGCAGTGTCATGCCTTGAAAATACCATCATTGCATCCCTTGCCATGAGGACAACATTCTTTCTATTGACCACTAAAAATGATTTTTTTGTTTTGGTACGAGTAGCCAGTTATAAAGCCCGCACCGAGCTAGAAAATTAACAATGAGCCCGTGCCAGTTGGTGCTCTATCTCAGTTAGATGCCCACACCAATCTTTTTATGGAAATTTTAAAAAAAAATAGAGGCGAAGTTTCGATCACAACAACTTCGTGGATGAGTCATAAGGAGTGGTTCGACTGAATAACCACAACCTTCCTCATTTTGCCTCTTGTTTCCACCTTATGGGGAAACCTCCCAAGGGATAAGGCCTCCCTTCCACGATTGTAGGGATCCAAACCTCCTCCTCTCCTCTATAAATATAGCCATCTTCCATTGATGTGCTAGTTGAATAGATAGCTGAAAAATTTTGCATAGAGAGAAGCAATCGTAGCTTTGGGAGAATAGTGCAGAGTGTGATTTTTTGTGTGTGTTGATAACATAGTGAAATCTTGGACCTTTGTGTGTGAGGGTGTTGCAAACGTGCTTGGATATAGACCTGCCGAAGGAGAGCCTAAACATTAAGGCTTGGTTGTAAACTCCCCTTATCTTTATCATAATAAAATGCATCTGATGTTTATATTCCACTCTTGTTTATATTTATAATGAGATTTCTAGCATTCCTTGATCAGTTAGATAGGTTGTAATTGTTTTATTTTTGTCATGGTTTTACGCTTGTCGTGTTGCCTTGACTGTCTGTACAGGTAATTTAATGTTGGCAGCAGCGTGTATCGAGCTTGAGAAGAGCGACAGATCAAGAAGCTTCGATGAAAGATGACAACATAGCATTAGAACGAGGTAGGTCATCTTCCTTGCTCTGAATTTCATTTACAATCTAGAAAGGTAGATATTAGTATGTTCCCGTAGTTGCTAGACCCACCCTAGGGCTAGAGGGATCGCCTCTATCCGCAAAGGGGATTTACCTGGACAACAAAGATATCTCCTTTTCCCATCACATTAAGGATGCTTAAATATTCATCTCTGATACCCTTAAGAAAGATTGTACGGATGGTATCGGGACTTAGAGAATGATGTTTGGATTTCTGTAAATTGTAAAGAAATATTTCCAAATATTCTTCCAAAATTTCATCTTCTAGTTGTGTCATTCTAAAAATGTCTTCTTTTGAGTCTCTAGCCCTGCAGTAAGCTTGATACTTTTTAAGAAAAAATTTCTTCATTTCATCCCAAGAAGCAATTGTATGTTCTCCTAAACCCATAAACCATTTCAAGGCTGCTACTTTCAGAGTAGCAGGAAAAATTCTAAGCTTGTGCGTGTCATCCATATATCCATAAGTTCTACACAAGATATCAAACTCGAACATGAATGCATCAAGATATTCTGTTGACATTCCATAGAAATTAGGCAATACATAAGGTGGAATGTTTTTCATTTTTATTTCTTCTCCTAATATTGATCTTGCATCTAATATTGGAAAGCCAAAAGTATTTTCCTGATCATTGTTATTTTCTTGCTCATTTTCTTGTGTTCTTCTATTTTGATTTTCTCTTCTTGCTTCTTCTTCTATCCTTCTAAGTGCTTCTGCTCTTCTCTCTTCCTCTGCCTTTCTTTCTTCCTCTCTTTTTCTTCTACATTCCCTTTGTTTTCTTTCATATTCAAGTCTTTGTTCAGGAGTCATGTTTAGCCTATTTGATCCTTCTCCTTCTTCAACCATTTCTTATTCAGAGATATGTAGTGTTTCAATATGAGGTTGATTTTGTGTTTCTTCCAGTACTTCTATTTTTTCAAGGACTGGTTTCTCTAGTTGGTCAATAGCTAGTTTTCTTCTATCTTTTTGTTTCCCTAAGGAAGGAGGTTCTTTAGGTGATTGTTTTTTTTTTACTTCCAAGGCTAACAAGATCTATCTTTCAACTAAATTTAATCTTTGTCCTTATCTCTATTTTTCCTCTAACTCTTCTATAGTAGGTCTTCCAACAACTGGTGTTGTTAGTCTTGTGGATGAATGAGTTGTTGGGGGGTTTTGTTTCACAAATCTACCCTTCTGATCTCTATATATAGGCATAAGAAAACATAAATTAAAAGAAAAACTATGTTTTTGTTGTTTTTTATGTTTTATATATTTTTTTTATCTTTTAATCTTTTTAATTGAACACTTTGAAATATGCTTCCCCGACAACGACGCCAAAATTTTGGGTTGTTTAAAAGGTAAACAAACACAAGTATTTATTATCAATTTGGGCTAGTAGGACTTAGAAGCATCCCCAAGGTAAATGGGTTTCAGTTATGATAAAGTTAGAAGATGATTTATCAATGATTGAGGAAATGCATATTACAAATTCAAGTATGCAATGAACAATAGAAGAATCTCCTAACTTAAGAGATTTGTTTGCCCTTCTCTCACAATATTACTTCATGAATTAGAAATAAAAAACCATTAATTGAGAAATAGATTAATATGTATGAAACAATAATTGAAGATGCTCTTAAATAAAGATATCTTGTTTATCCTTCATCACATATTCATTCATCAATAATACTATTTTTAGAAAACAGGACTTCGGAAAAGCATTAAAAAGCATGGAAATATGAATTCCAGCTTAAGATATTAATTAGATAGAAAGAATGTTTAACTTAAAAATTTGAATTCCCTTTCATATGAAGAATAATAATTATAATTAGATTCATCAACATTCATAAAACATCAACATATATCTAATCAACAAGTTAAGCATAAAACAAACTAGTTCAGAAACTACAACTACAAATAACTAGAAAGTGAACTTAGCTCGGTGTGGGGGCCCTCCACCCTTGCCTCGCACAATGAAAGTGATTTCAGCTACTAAAACTTCAGTAAATAAATCAGCATATAACAACATCAAATGGAATAGAACATTTCTTCAATTAACTCTCCAAATTCTCATAAATAATAATGTTAAGTCATACAATTTCTACATATCAATGCCTTCAAAGTCCGAGGCTTAAATAGATAAAATATGAAAAAAATTCATCTAAAATTCCTCCTATAGCCATGGATATCCTTATATTATCCAATCAGGTCGAATTCATCCATCATATCCATAAAAATCTGGAAAATACCATAAAATAAGAAATTTGACCTAGTTCCTAGGGATCCTCCATAAAATCAGGTCCTGTTTGACCACCTTTGACCGAGCCTATTAAAGCTAGGTTTGACTGAACCAACATGTGTACATTTAATATTAGTTCCCAAATTTTCTAGAAATATATCCAGATCAAGCTCAAGTGTCCTGCAAATATGAAAACCATGAGGCCATTACGGGAATTTCTGATCTGGTCCAAAAATGCACTTAAAATTCAAATTTTATAAAAACTTCTAAGAATTGAAAAAATTAATTTAAATACCTGTATATGAATTTATTGGGAAAAATAAGGTGAATATGATGGTGTATAGATGGATATTATGGCAAATAAAGTGTATTTCATAAACAAAAAGAGATTAAAAAACGAGGGCCAACACCTGGTTTGGTCGAAATATCGATATAAATCGTTTCTTCAATATTTTATGGGTTTCGCTAAGATTCGAAGACGTGGATAGGAATAGAAATTTTCAAGAAATCAACGAAAATAGGGTGATATAGTTCAGATGGATTATCTTCCCTCTAATCTGGAAGATGGGATCGTTGGTGTGATGATTCCCATGGTTCTTCTTCTGGCATCATGGATTCCATAATTCTCTCATCAGTCGATAATAAGCATGAAAATGGATCAAAAGAAGTACCAAAATCCAAAGAACAATCAACCCAAATGATCAGTGAAAATGGATTTGGATTAGCCACATAAGCCAAGAAAATTGATCGTTATGCTAGCTCAATTGGACTTAGCAGCATGATGTTACCTAGCCTAACTACTTCAGAATCATTGGGTATCTTCCTTAAGTCAGATGAAGTGGAAGATATCATGTTGTAGGTCTCTATATGTGTGATTTTCCCCGATGTCGCAGGCGATGGTAACGAAAAGGTTCCCATTAGGGAAGGATCCTTAAAGAGTCCTACACTAATGTTCTAAAGAGAAGGTGGGGGTTCGTGAAAAAACAGAATGCTTTGAGTTGCCTGGTAACTAGAGGCAAATAAAGAGAGTTGATCAATGGTTGTGATACTTCCTTTATGGGGAATATGATCATATGAAAATAAGTAGTTACTACCGCAGCCATATCATAAACTCATGGTCTTCCAAGTAATATATTGTAATCGAGGGGTCCATCAACGACCTCAACTTCAACAGTAACTGATTTTCCTCCTATTTCTACTTACAGGTTACTAGAAATTCCAAAAGTATTATATGTACAATTGTCAAAAGCTTTCAACGTTGTAGGTGATTGTGACAAAGTCGGCAAGCCAAGTGACTTCCAGCAACTCATCGACATGGTACAAGTAGATGCGCCTTCATCAATTATAGTGTGATGAATGGAGTGATTCAGGACATGTACTTGAATCAAGAATGCTAACTGTGCTTGTAATTGTGGCACATAGCACTCGTTATTAAACACTACATGATTTTAATCCATCGGATCGATTCCACCAATCACGAACAACAAAGCCTTCTTCTGGGAGGGACAATTCTGAAGAACCTCAAGCGTTGACATAGTAGAAGGTGACTGAGCCAGGTCTTCTACTACATTATAATTTTGAGCTGCATGAGCTCAAGGGTTGAATGTTGAATTTTTAACTACTCCCTTCGGCGGATTTATTGTTAACTCTGGAAGGATAGGTGGTAGAGTCGAGTCAGATGACGTCAAAGTTAAAGTGGTAGGTTGATCTATAGCCTGAACATTGGACGAAGACAACAGATTACTGTAATATTTACCTCAATTCAACACCAAAACATCAGTTTTGGGCTTCGTGGAAGATAGCATAAGAACTTGAGAAATAGAAGCAGGATCCATAGCAACCATATGTGTTTCCAGGTTTGGAAAGGATTTTCAACAATGGAGATATGACAGAAGTCTTAAGAAGCTTTGGGACTTCTAAGTGGTGAGGAAAACTTTTGGCGAAAAAGGGTGACTTCTGGGCAAGACCCAGGTTCAGGCTCGGGGCCAACAAGATTTCGTTGTAGTCTAGGACAACATCGCCATTTTCACCTTGCTCAAGAGAGCAAGGAGTCTCACCCGAGGCATGCCATGACCTTACTAAGATAAAGAGATAGAACCATGCTACTGAAGAGAGAGAGACTGCTAACATCTAACCAAACATTATAGTTATACAGAACACATTCATCGCATATGAATTAGGACACAATCTACCATTTATAAATGATCAACAAGAACATCAAAAAATTTTAAATCACTGAACACACAGCTAAGAAGCTAACTGTCATACACATCATATAATCCAAAACATGACATTGCTATTTTATATTATATCATCAAAACATTGCATATTATACTCCGTAGAGTTCATCGTAGTACAGCACAATACATTTCAGGCTCCGCAGAGCTCCCAGGACACAAAAATCAATCCTCTTCCCAGAATAGTTCCCCCCCTATATCACCGAGCGAACTCTCTTTTCCCTTTCTTATATACCTCCGCTGACTGGCATAGTCAGTATTCACCCCTTCTTCAATTAGTTGTCCTCTTGTGCTCTGCTGCTTCCCATATTCTTCTGTGGTTGGCTCTGCCTCTGGGAGTCCTGTTTGTTCACTATCCCTTATTGCTGCCATCTGTGTTGTTACCCGTCTATGCTCCACTTCCTGTTTGTATATTCTCTGCAACTGCAACAGTTCGTTTCCTTTCATAATCGTGCTCCACCACATCTTCTTCCCACCCATTGGCCTTCTAAAACTCAAAATTTTCTTACTCAAAACAAAAGCCCCAACAGGCCCCAACCACAAGCTGTCGACTCATCCTGTGTCAATTTTTTCTCACTGTTGTAGTTCCCAGTTGACCATTAGTCTATGTCTTGGGCTGATCCTCTTCGGATGTCTCCTTCTCCAAATCCATCTATTCTAACTCCCCCTCCTGTAACAAAGGCCCAAATTCTGAAACCTTTTTCATGGCTTCTGTCCTGAGCTCCATGAACTCAGTGATTGTTTTTTTTCCATATTTTCATCACGGGGTCTATTTCACTTACCATATTGTTGGCATGTGTGGCGTCAATTGGCTAGGGTAGATCAATAAACGCTACAATGAACTTGGGGTATGCTTTGGAAACTAGTTTTTGTATGGACTTTTCCTTCTGTTTAACTGGCTGCCTGAGATCTTGGAGGAGCTGCTTCATTCTCGCTGAGTCTTCTTCAATTGTTTGTATTTGTAGCTATAGTGCATTGACCTGAACGTATAGCTGGTTGCAACTACATGGATCAGTTGTTCCTTTGATCTCAACAACAAGTTTCTACAGTTGTGTTGAGACGGGTTGTGCCTTCATTGTGAGTGAGTTCAAGCATTCATGGATTTTCTCGAGCATATTGTATGCCTTTGTAACAATGTTTCCTAGTGTCTCCTTTAGCTTATGCATTTTCTCTGGTCTCTGTGTTACCTTTTCTGCGTATAATGTAGAGGGGTCTAGTAGTGTAGGTTTGGCTGAAAGGGCCTGCCTTAGCTCCTGGTTTGTATTGCCTAGATTGGCACATGTCGTGTTTATGTGGACGAAGCGTTCAACCACTAGGCAAGCCCAAATATCCAATTTTGCGGCTTTGACAACACTAGTGATGGTCGGCCAAAACTCCTGAAAGTTCTCAGTGATTTGGTCGAGCTACTGTTGGAGGCTGTCCCTCTCTCGCTATAATTGATTGAGCTCATCAGTGAGTGATATGACCTGTTGATTCTATTTCTCATACTTCTGAAGAAGGTCATTGTGAAGTGTCTCTGCTTGTTGAATTGCTACTTGTATGAAACTGAAAAGTTGGCCGGGTCCCCAACTCTAAATATCTCTACTAATTTTCATCTCAAGACTAGGATTTTTTTATCTAAGTGGTTTCCCGCTGATAATGGAGCACTCAGATTGACCTTGTAGAGAGCTGGGTTGACTCAGCAAAATAGTTTGCGGTTCGAGAATACGAAAACTAGTGGATGGTAGGTGAGTGGGTAGGAATGGCTGTAGTGCTAACATGGATTGTTGAAATGGATTGAGAGAAGTCTCAGTGGGCGTATTATCATAAATGGGTGAATCATTATGAATAAGTAAATTTAAAAAGGTTCCCAACTCTATCTTAGCTGAGTTAACCTCGGTTACTTGTGGCATACCGAGTTAACCTCTACTTAAGTGTCGAAAACCATTATGGTGCCTGTGGGTATTGCATCAGAAATGGTGGTGGAAGTGGATGGAGTGTGGGTCAAATGATATTTGGAAGTATGTGATGTATGTGGTGATGAATTTTTAGTAGTTGGCGAAGAGGAAGATGGTACACTTTGTGAGGATGAAGGGTTGGATTGTGGTATTATGATGGAGTTTTGAGTGCCTATTTATAATTCTTTGGTGATTGGGATTCCGGCGGTCAGTTGCTGCACATGGTCCTCGTCTATGAGATCCACTATCTGATTAGACCTCAGAATTCAGGCTCTCTTCCCTTTAGTTGTTGGGATGGGTGGTTTTGTTTCTTTGCTCTTGCGGAATGGGGCGATGGTTGGTTGCAGATGTGAATGGAAAGTGGTAGAAGGGAGCACAGTAAGGAAAAAAAATTTCAACGACGGAGACCCAAAATTAAGTGTTCGAAATTAAGAAAATGAAGGAAATGCAACAGATTTTGCTCCCATATTTCCCATTTCCTTATTGAAATATTGTACCTGAGTTTCAAGATTTTGTATCAATGGCTGGAGCTGGAACTGTGATATCCTTTGGGCTGTTTCTCTTGGCGTCTCTCCTGGTAGAGGGTGCGGAAGCATAGTGAAAAAATAGTATTTTGGCTCCCATTATATGATTTCTATGGCCAAGATGAGACTTTTGTGTGGAAATCTTCCTCCGTTATTTGAAATTTCAATGGTTTCTTATGAAAGGTATCGGCCGCAACACAGTCGGGTCTAACCCATGTGTAGCTGTATGAAACGTTGAACCATACTTGATGAGAATACTTATCTAGCAGAGTCCTAGGGACTCTCTGCTATATTTTAACAACATCTAGCATTTGTATGTACCATTCTATGAACGCTTCCTCATTGATCTCTTTGCTACTAAGGTCCCCAGACACTCTCCATGGGGTGTACCTGAGAGCCATTGGTTGATCTTCACTTATCTCCGTAAGAGACCGCCTCCCTAGTGGAATCCACTTCCACATAGCCAAAGCCATGATCAAGTACCCATATATAAATCCTGTAGCCCTCTTGAAATTTTCCTCTCAATCTTCGAATAGTTCTTGTAGCAAGAAGGCACACCAATTTAGTTGTGCTCCCTGTATACAATCTTCAACAACTGATATAGTGTTGAGAGTACACTCTCCCTTTGTGCAGTGCCTCATCTTCTTCCCTGCAATTAAATAACATGCAAATATAACACTTGGGAAATTTATAAGATCTATATTTTCCCCCTTTCCTCCTCTTTTGGTCTCATATTTCCTATAGTAGTCGCAGTCTCCTATTTTCTTCGCTCTTTTGCATGTATTTTGAAACGAAATTGATACATCATTTCCCGATGTTGATAATCCGGTAAGCCTATGGATATCCTCTGTGTGAATTGGAATTTATCTTCCAAGCCAAAGAAACCTGCTATGAATTCTGCAGATGAGAATTTTCGTGCATTGCATCACCGCTCCCGTCATGACGAACACTGGTAAGCTTCTCAAGTGTAGGATTGTGGACCTTTAGATGCCTTTGAAGTCTGGGTGGACTCTTTCCACTTCAATTCCACCATCCTTTACATGGTTCTCAATATATACCTACCTATTTAGATCTGGAAATTGGAAAGAGACAATTAAATTTGTGTCTATCAAGGTAGCATATCATACCTGCCTATCAGTGGCTCTAATTTCTAAATTCTCCCATCGAGTTCTGGTTCAACCACTGAAAATACCATCTTCGTCATCCTTCCTCTCCTACAATATACTAGTAGTGTTACTGGTCTGTGGTTTTGAGCTCCTGTTGCTATAGTCTGGCTAACCGTTATAGCAGTTTCCTTTTCTTGCAATTCACAATTCTTCGGCACTTTGATTTTTCCCTTCTCCATGCAGGTTAAGTAGGAATCCTGGCATGAAGGATGTTGATGCGACTACATAACTAATTAATTTTCCTTGGATCCCTCTGTGGTTACAATCTTGTGGTTAGTTACTCAGATGAGGTGGACTCTGATGTTGCTGACGGTGGCTTCGAAAGTTGGGCAGACGTGATGGCTAATAATTGTTGCTTGATGTGGAAACTTTATTACAGAATGGTGTTAATAATTACGAAAAATATTTTCCAAATTTTGGCTAACACTATGGAATGACACCTATATGATGGCTCATTATGACTAAGTGATGGCTAACACATTTGGTCGTATAGTCCCTACAACCCCCCCCGGACCACAATTTGTTGCGGTATGGTCCCTATGCCACAATAGGGTGACGATTGAATGTGTGTGACATACAACCTATTTTATTAAGACTCCTAAATTATTAATGGAAACTGACCTATTTTATTAACTGACTGATATCCTAACCTATTGACCCATCTCATTTGCGAGAGAGTTATTGAATTCTAACCTAATGACTCCTCTTGGGTGCGAGAAAATTAGAAAGTAAAATTGTCTTGTTAATTCATGATAGGGTTTCATGTGTGCGCCATTCACCCAACCTGGTAGTATTTCTCCATTCAGTTGCACTAGCTTGATCGCTCCCGAGTCACGGATCTCTATGACGTAGAACGGTCCCATCCAATGCATTTGGAATTTTCCTGGAAATTTCTGGAAATTGCTGTCATAGAGTAGTACTTTTCCGCCAATCTTGAATCTCTTTTGTTTGATGTGGCGATCATGTCAGGATTTTTTTTCCTTGTTTCTCTACTGATTGATGAATATATGCAAGAAATTTTTCTTCTTCTAATTCCTGTAGTTCATGGTGTGTTGAGATGGATTCTTCTTCGGTCATTTGTGTTGTTGCAAAAATTAATAGACTGGGGACAATAAACTATGCTGGCACCGCTGCTTCTTTCCCGTACACAAGCTAACATGGCATATGGTTGTATAATAGTTTTACAGTAGTCTTGTATGCCCATAACGTGGTTGGTATTATTTCATCCCAGTCATCCCGATTAGCGTTGCAGATCTTGGTTAAGCCTTTTTCTAAGATTTTTTTGAAAGCTTCAATAGTTTCATTCGAATGTGGGTGATACAGACTACTCTTGTGGTGTTGTAGCATAAATTTTTCCAGTAATGATTTGACCGTAGCATTAATAAAGTGGGTGCCTTAATCACTTGTCAGGCTCCTTGGACAACCAAATATGCTAATGATGTTTTCAAAAATAAACGTCGCTACTGTATCTGCTGTACAGTCCTTCACCAACGTCACCTCTGCCCACCTAGTCAGGTATTCAGTTGTGATGATTATGTATCTTGTTTGTGAATGGCGCGGAACTGGTGTAATGGGCCCTACAAAGTCAACAACCCATTTTTCAAATACCTGTGTTTCTCTTATGGGCTGTAGGGTAGTTCGTCACGGTGTGAACGTTTCCCTATTATTTTACACACATCAAATTTCTTCACGTACTCTTTCCCGTCCATGTGTATTGTAGGCCACCATAGCCCTACCTGCAATATCTTTCTCGCAGTAGGCTTTGCTCCCACATGTTCTCCCACAACTCCACTATGACTTTCCCACAAGATATATTCTCTTTCATGGTCCAATACACATCTTCGTAGTATTTGGTCTAGACCCATTTTGTATAATTGACCTGCTATGAGTTGGTAATCAACTGCTTTAACGACCAAATGCCTTCTTTGAGTTGTTGTATATTCTTTTTGGCATTGTCTTGTATCCAGGTACATGAATATCTTCTCTAGATAATCGGGGACGACTTCTATTCGGAAGAGGTCTTCATCTGGTAGTTGGTCATCAAGTGGTCCTCCATTTTCCCCATTCTCCAATATTGATAGATGATCAGGTCTAACATTTAGTCTCCCTAGATTTATTATGACCTCAAAAGTAAACTCTTGGAACAAAAGAAGACACCTGTAGATTTTTCTTTCCAGAAAATGTTTATTTACTAAATACTTTAATGCAGAGTGATCTGTAAAAAAAATTAAAAGTATGTATAAGTAAATAGTGGTGTAATTTCTGTAGGGAGTAGACCATCGCCAGAGCTTCTCTTTCAGTTGTTGTGTAATTCTTCTCCACCATCGAAAACTTCTTGCTTGCAAAATATACCGGGTGGTCTATGTTGTTTTCTCCTGGTTGCGCTAGCACAGCCCCCAAAGCAATGCTTGAAGCATCAATTTGCACGTGGAACTATTTATCCCAATTATGATGAGTCACAATGGGTGCACTTTCTCATTTCTCATCTATCGTGTCCAACTCCTTGCTGCATTACTCATTCCATGTAAACAGTTCTGCCTTCCACAACAAATTTTCCAGTGGTGTTGTGATTTGAGCATATTTGCAGGTAAATCTTCTGTAATATCTTGTGTGTCCAAGCAATGATCTCAATTGTTTAACATTATCTGGGGTGTGCACTTTTACAATCATCGCCACCTTGGCAGGGTCCACACATACTCGTTTATAAACCACATGGCCCAGTAATGTTCTGAATGGAACTGCTAATATGAACTGATTCAGGTTTAGTGATATTTGAAGATGTTTACAACGGTCGAACAATATCCGAAGGAGGCTTGCATGGTTCTTCAAAAACTTGTATATTGTCCATCCATCCATGTACACTTATAGAAACTTCTGGATATACTCTCTAAAAGTTGTTATCACTATTCTTGAAAATACCACTGGTGCATTCTTTAACACAAAGGGAATTACGTGATAAGCATACAATCCCCATTCAATAGTGAACATGGTTTTTATTTTATCCTCCTCTACTATTCGGACTTGATGATAGCCAGATAATTCCTTTGTTCCCTTCTAGTGAAGACGGGAATAGATCTTTGTATTCCTTTAGAAAATAAAATATTTCCTTTGTGCCCTCTTCATCCCAATAGTCCCCTATAGATTCTATCTTTGGTTTCTCCTGATTTCCAATATTTTGTTTCTTTGTCCTTAGGGGTAACAGGTGTAGTCCTTCTGTAGCAGGTTCCTCCTGTATTTTACGCTCTCTCTCCTTTTCTTAAAATGACAAATGTCTGAGATTTTCCAAATCATCATCATCTATTCCTTGGTATATTTTATCGCATGTTACTGATTCCTGATAATTAGACTCTGGTATCTCATCTGACACAAGTGTTTCCTCCTCTTTTGCAAGTTCTGAACAGAATATAATTCCTTTGACCGCCTGCAAGTTCTTTGTATTCTGTTCATTATCCTTCATGAAGGAGAAACTTTGTGTAAATATTTTCGCTTATATTTCCCAGCTACATGTTTGCCTCTTCTTTTCTTCTGTTAGGTACCAAGATTGCGGGATGGTATCTAATGAATGTATAATGTTATGCACCCACAAGCATTTTGGGTATCTCTCCGTTTCCCACTTGTATTCACAAATATTTGTATGTACTTGGGGATCCGAAACTCCTTTGTACTTCTCTTCTAGTTGTGGTCCTGAAGACGCTTGAAATATAATTTTCAGTGCCTTTGCTACCTCTTCCCATCTATGAAGAGATTTGCATTGATTTTCCAACCACGTTGCTGAATTACATTGCAACGCCACATCCATGAGAGGAACCTTATGCTCCCCTAACATGTTATCTTCGATTTTGATAATAAAAGTATTTACAATTTTCATGTTAGTAAGGATTGGGTAACCCCTTACGTCTGTGCCGATCCAATTAACTCTGTGAATAGAAGCACATCTTTTGGTATTGATCTCCTATCTGCCTTTCTGCCAATCGTCCCATGGAACTTCCGATCTGACATCGGAACTTTGAACACTTCGCCAACCTACTGTTCCTCCGGCTAGAGGGTTAATGTAATCTTCTCTTTTGCCTGCTATCATTTGATAAAGTTGGTCAAGAAGTTTTGCATCTTCCCTGGTCCCGACGGTTTCTATATATCGGGGTCCCTGATATGGATCCAATGGTTGGACCATTGTGACTTCACCATCTTTGAATATCATAAGATCCTTCTTAAAATCAATAACTGCATAATTTTAAAATGCCAGTCTATCCAGAACAGGGATGGATATGGATCCTTATCTCCCATAATGTCGATCACTTCAAAATCTATGTAATTTTTTACTCCCACGACATCCACTTCAACCTCTTCTAGCCTTCCTACCAGTACAATGCAATATTGGTTCGCCATTCTTATATGTATAGGGGAATACACTAACTTTGGATTTCCTAATTATTCTCATGTATTTCTAGGTAGAATATTCACATCTGATCCTAGATCCAGCATTGTGTATCTTATTTGAAATCCCTCAACTTGAGCATTTATGCGAAATTCCTTTCCTGTTTTTCTTTTGTTTATTTTCACTCTCCTTATATACTTTTTCTGTAAGGTTGGTGTTAATTGGGTCCTCATGCTCTACCCTCCTTCTACTGTTGTTTTTAGATTTTTATTTAACTTCTCAAACATCTATCCTTCATTTACAGTCTTCAAGAACAATTAGAACCATTCTTCTATCGGTGCTCCTATGGTATCTGTCTTCCCTCCTTCCTTCGCTGGTTGCATTAGTTCCATATCCTTGTGGCTCTCCAGCTTCAAGAATGTTTCTAGTGCTTCTTTAAAGTACTGTCTTGGTCGCTCCGGATTAAAGAACTTCTTTGGGGACATGGTTTTCATTAGTTTTTCCGGTTCCATCTCTCATGCATCCTCCCCAATTTTCTTCCCTCCCCGAGTTATTATGGCCACACTCGGTAGAGGCTATGTCTCGATTACTCTTAGCTCTACATTGACCAAATTGGCTCCCTGTTGCCTAGTTCTCTCTTCCCACCTTTTGATTAGTTCTGGAAATTCTTCAGTGGCATGTGCATTCACTTTACACTAGGAACACCATGGTCGTCTTGGTAGCTAACACTCTCTCGCTACATGACTTTCTTGATCAAAATTGTAACATCTCAAAGTTCCTCTTCCTCCAGTCCTGCCCCCTTGCATTCCTGATCCTCCTCATTCTCTTAGAGTTTCATTTACTCTGTAGGATGATCTATCTATTTGGTTTGCTAATTCATCTAGGGCTTTGCACTAATCTATATGATGAATTTTTTTAAGTGCATAATTCACAATAGATGTTATTTGGTACATTTGAATATTTTTGTAAGATTGGAAATAAATGTGGAGTATGAAAAATACCCTTAAATATTTCATAGTATTCTACTATCTTTGGAGTTTGTTGGTTAGGAAAATTCGGGAAATGGGGTTGTGCCTGATACAGTCCTTGAGTATTTACTTGTGCAACTCCTCCCACTGGTGGCGTTCCTTGCACTCCTGCCACCAAAGTCCCAACATTGGCTCCCTGCAACCTCGGGCACTCTGTAACCACATGTCCTTCCAACAGACAATGTGTACACCACACATTGGGTCGCGCTAGTCATGCCGACTGAATATCCTTGAGATTTTATGTCAAACTTGCTATTTGATGTTGCAATCCCAATATGGACGGATCCTGGGTGGCTACTCCCCTCCTAAACTCCTGTGGGTATCCAACCATTGATTCTATATTCATTGCTTGCTCTAGTGCAACTTGAAGGATATCAATCTTTTGTTGGGTCAATGGTGTTCTTGTCAAGGGTAAGAGTGCTTTAATGAACCAGTCCCCTTGGTGATTTGGATCAATTAGGTAACTCAGTTTCCTAATTGCGTCTTTGAACCTTTGCATTAGATCTGAGGTTGTTTCTCCCTGCCTCTGTTTAATCTTCTATAGTTCAGAAAATCCTTGTTGATTAGTCTGAGGGATCTTGAATTCTTGTACAAAATCTCTTTTAACATCATATATAGCTGGGTTTTGGTGTACTTTCGACCATTTTGTAAACCATCGTAATGCTATTTCCCTTAGTGTGGTTTAAAATTCAATTAATTTATCTGCATCTACTGTCTAACGAGCTCTCCAAATTTCTTTTCACAGATACCAATGCTGCTCTACATCATAATTACCCTTTCGAGAAAATTTCGAATATCGAGTAGATGATCCTGCCATTTCTACTTGTAGGTGGAACTAATATGAATCCTCTACTTCCTGGTCGAGAAATTATGTTGCTAGTACTACTGCTAGCGGCTATTTGCACTGTATAATGAACACTCTACAACTTGCTAGAATTTTGAAACTTTATCAAAAACTTATCAGGAGAGTGGTAAAGTACCAGGGGAAGGTTAAGACAAGTGCTACTTGAAACTTGGGGAATAGGATTACCTTGTACTATGGTCGCCGACCTCTCTTGGAATAGTTGTTCGATCAGAACATGTAGCTCAACATTAGACTCATCCTTGGGGCGTGTGTCCTCCTCCTCATTGGACCCTTTTCCCTTCTCTCTTCGGGGTGGGCTCTTATGAACCTGTCTAACTTCCTTAGTGGACCCGTCCATTCCTTTGGGTCCTACTGCATCTTCTATTCTCCCTGTCATTTGCGACGCCTCTTCTCCTTGATGTGTACTCCTCTTATTCTTCTCAAACTCCCAAATTTCCCTTTCCTGCCACTTCTTAGCGATTTGCGCCCTTCGATGTGCTCTTAACTCCCTCAACCTACTGGAGGTCCCAACGTCCATATCCCTATTCCCATTTTTCCATTGTTCGTAGCATCTCTCCTTCAGGTCCTTCCCCCAGTACTGGAGGTTTAAGCTTCCATCGCGGGACTTTGGAAAAGTATGAGTCCCTCATCCACCATTAAAGATTTAATCCACAATGGGATTTATTTCAACAACTTTCCCTACAACCCAGACTTAAATATATCTTCTGCTTTTGTAAAATATTGATAACATTCAGCTGCGAACTCTACGATGTATCCCTCCAAGTTAGTCTGCACCCAAAAGTATACTGCTTGGTTTAGCTCTGTATCTAGTTTATGTAATGCCGTCAGGTTTGTATGCATCCAACTACGATGGGATCAACACAATCCTCCAAAAAGTGATTTAATTTGGAGTCTTCACAACCAATTATGAAGCTCTTTAGGAAATTTTCCCCAAGAAATTTTGTACAAATCACTCGCCGAATCAGAAAACAAAACTTGGTCCTTGACAATCCTTTCCTTTGGATGTCGGAGCTCTGCTTGTTGCGATATGAACTGATCTACATGATTATCCAACTAGTTATACAATTCCCTTTCGTAGATCTTCGATACCATGATCTAACTCTCTAGTAAGTTTTCAGGTCCCATCAATGGAACCATTTGTTGGCGAAAAAGAGTGACTTCTGGGAAAAACCCAAGTTCAGGCTCAGGGCCAACAAGATTCCACTGTAGTCTAGGACAACGTTGGCATTTTCACCTTGCTCAAGAGAGCAAGGAGTCTCACTTGAGGCGTGCCATCACCTTACTAAGATAAAGAGCTAGAACCATACTACCAAAGAGAGAGAGACTGCTAAAATCTAACCAATCATTACAGTTATACAAAATACATTCATCGCATATGAATCAGGACACAATATACCATTTAGCGATTATGAACAAGAACATAAAAAATTTTGAAATCACTGAACACACGGCTAAGAAGATAATTGTCATACACATCATATAATCCACAACTTGGCATTGATATTTTATATTATATCATCATCACATTACATATTATACTCTTCAGAGTTCAGCTTAGTACAACACAATAAATTTTAGACTTCGCAGATCTCCCATGACACAAAACTCAATCGTCTTCCCATAACAATTCCCCCCTCAGATCACCAATCGAACTCTCTTTTCCCTTGCTTATCTACCTCCACCGACTGGTACAGTTAGTCTTCACCCCTTCTTCACTTGCTGTACTCTTGTGCTCCACTGCTTCCCGTCTTCTTCCACGGTTGGCTATGCCTCTAGGAGTCCTACTGTTTGTTCACTGTCCCTTGTTTCTACCGTATGTGCTGCTACCTGTCTATGATCCACCACCTATCTGTATATTCTTCACAACTGCAACGGTTTTTTCCTTTCATAATGGCGCTTCGCCACCTGTTCTTCCTGCCACTTGGCCTTCCGCAACTCAAAAGTGTCTTACTTAGAACAAAGGCCCCAACAAAAATCTCACGTAAAATTATCCTCATTACATATCAAGCAAGGGTAATGAGGTTTCTGAAAAGAACCGAATGAATCATATGATTTTTCCTGCGGGGGTAAATTTGATTTCTTCCTATCTTTCTCCTTCTTCCTATTTGCAAGTTTATGATCACTTCTTCCTTTGTCAGATGACACAACATGGATTTCAGAAGAAGACATAGGATCAGATGCAGTATGGTTTTGATTTGAAACAAAAAATGTAGGGCCAGATAGTCTACTTGCTATTGGAGTAGTAGGAGAACCAATCACACCATCGCCAACATGAATGTCCTGACCAGATGGATTAGGAGGAACAGTAAAATTTGGTTGTGGCGCGTTTGGAATATTTTCGTAGAGCGTGCTAGACTAAGTGTAAATCAAATCCAGATACTAGGCACAAGAAATTACTTGCTCTTCAGTGACAATGTTGTCTTTGGCCACATCCTCGGTGATAGATGGAAACAAGGACTTAATAAACCACTCAGCTAAAAGATGATCAGGAAAAAATGTTTTAGCCATTCACTGATGATGAAGCCACTCATGTATATGATCTGATATATGAGTAGCAGTGGTCTGTTTAAAGCTAGTCAAAAGTTCCGTTCCAATTACATATTTTATGGGTAACTAGAAGTGGGTTAAAAAAATAGTGGCTAAAGTTGTAAAGTGATCAAACGAAGCTCATGGTAATTCAATGTACCATTGAGCAACCAGACCAGTAAGAGTTCGCTGGAAAAGACACAATCTGAAAGAATCATCATTTAAGCAATATGATGAGCACCATAAATGATAAGTCATGACATACGTAGAGGGGTCTTCTCTAGAATTTCAATTGAATTTGGCAATATCCGAGGGTAATTTATGTGGAACCACCAGCCACCAAGGTAAATAATGAATGGGATCATTGGTAAGACAATTTAAATCTGATAACTCTAACATTTCAAAAAATGGTAACTGTCTATTAAGGTCAGGTTGAGCATAACCAGGATAAGATGGAATCGCTTGAGTAGTAGGCCTTTTCTTACCAAAAAGTGGATTTTGTTGTTGGTAACCCAGATAGGGGTAGGCTTGCTGACCAGGACCTGGATAAGCTTGATACTATGGGAATGGTTGTTGTGGTTGCCATGGTATCTGATAAAACGGTTTCCCAGCAGGATAATTCGGACCTGGTTGTGAATAAACAAGGCCCGTAGAAGCCTGTGACAAAGGTAAAATAGCCCGTGGTTGTGAAATTCCCGATACAGATGGTTGTTGAATACCAGCTTGGGAAAGCAGAGTCTTACCTGAAAATTGAGGGTTAGGGGTGGAAGGACCCGCTTGAGGAGAATAAAAAAAAACCATAGAAGAAATAATAGGTGTCGTAGGCACAAAAGAAATAGGTTGAAATGGTTGATATTGATACACAACCGTTTGCAGCTGAACATGAAAAGTAGGCTGCCATTGGCAAACATGCATTCCAACATATGATGGACCTAAATACGATGGAGTACTGTGATATGGACTGAGCATCTGTGGTCCCCCAGCATATGGAGTATAGGGATGTTGCACATACTGAATTTCATATGATGGGTATCCAGCAGATACTGGATAAGATGGATAGTAATTGGATGGAAAAACCTTATATTAAGGGTCAAGCCGTTCAATACTCATAATAGATGAACCCGATATAATTCCAGATGATGACATGGGCGAAGTCCATGGACTAGAGGAGACACCCGAGTAGGTTCCATTTAAAGGCTAGTAACCCAGCGGGATGGACAAACCACCATACAGATGTTCCTCGAGTGTTGTCGAAAACATCGAAGATAAAGCAACAATAGATGTTGTCACAACTGTAACAGATGGTACAGTCTGGGATGCTATCTTACCATGGTTAAATAACCCAGCAAATACTCTAACAAACCTAGGAGAACTTGAGAGTGAAAAGGATCAACAGAAGAAGAGTAGGTCAAACGAGGAAAAAAAAGATAAAATGAAGCCCCGACCCAAAATGAGTGGGATTGGAAGGGGTTGTATCTTCTCGAATTTCTTCCTCTATCAAAATCAAACTAGGTGGAAGCACTTCACCGTTAGGCCCGAGATAAATTTCAGGTGGTAAACACTGCAGTAAATAAGAATAATTGATAGTTATGGATGGCTGAGGAGCAGACGATTGCACCATAAGAACTTCTTGTTGTTAGACTTCGGGATCAACTTCTGGATCGACTTCCAGTTGAACAAGCTCAGGTTCAGGATGTACTGTTTCACTCGATTGAATTTCAGTTTCCTGAAGTAACTATGAGGTTTTCATCTCGACAATAGTAGATAAACCAGAATCTATCGAAACGCCTCAAGACTTGATACTCAAAGGATCAGATGTCTTTGGTATATTAGATTATGTAGCACCAAGAGTTCCAGAGGTACCGAACTCGGTAGGACGAGTGTGCCTTCGTATACTAGGAATAGATTCTGGTGGTAATGGAGGTTTATTCGCTGTGCTACGCAAACGACAAGGAAGGGGTTGATATTCTTCCACAATTTTTGTTTCATTTTATACAAAATAAAAATAAAAAAAGAGGGTGATGCCAGGAAAAAGGTTTACCAGGCAACTGTGAACTGCAATATACTACCCTAGTAAACCAAGGACTTGTTGTACATGCAGGCAATATCCTAGAATGTTGTGTTTGGTGTATCACATGTACAAGGCGGCCGACTCAGTTACCTATGGATGGTAATCAACCTAAATTTTTCCTCCCAAATATACACAAAGGTACGTGGAGGCCCAATCCGTATTAGCGCTGTCTAATGCGAAACCGCACAGTGATAGCATCCCCTTATACTTTTTGTACTATAACACCGCCCGATATACTCGAAAGTACGTGGACGAGCTCTGATATAATTACAAACGTGGAATGAGGTATCAAACTCGGAATGTATTACATGAAATTAATGACAACTGCTATGTTTAACGACGTTGAAACATGTCTTCTAGCCTAGACCTCTAAATGTTTTCATTAATGTTACAATGCTTCCTTAGATAAATTCAAATAAATTTTATGTTGATCTTGATTATCAGTTTTTCTTTTAGGTTCATCGCAATATTTATTTAACATTCCTAGAATGAAATTACAATGATAAGAATTCATTTCGAACAATGACAAACTAGCTACAAGGGATAGAGAAATCAGATTATATGCAATCATCAATGAGCACATCTAAATTCAATTTTTCCCTAAACTATTCCTTAAGCAGCAATCACAATCACTATATGCAAATGCATGTTTTTATTTTCAATTTCCTTTAAGTTTAGATGAACAAAAAAGAAATTAATGCACAAACAATCACTCAAAAATTTCAAGAGAAATGAAGACTGAAACAAAAATTCCTCTTTTCGAAAATAATGAATTGATAAAATGTAAAATTTAAATTTGGAACTATTCAACAATGATAAAGAAAACACAAAGAGATATTGATCAAAAAAATCCAAAGTGAGGCAAGAAGAGTAGAGGAAAACTGGTCTCTAGAGGTAATCAATCACTCAAAACTTCAACAAGCAAGAGACTAACATGAATTGGAAAACGACAAAATAGATAGATTTTGGTTGGTCACAATGGCAATGCACCCCTGAGAGGGATATAGTGCATTGCAGAGCATTGTCCCTAAGCCAAAAATGCTATGCATAGTATTGTGTCAATACCAACAGTGTGTTGGTGCTAGAGGACTCTCTGAAAAAGAAATCAAACACACTACTTTTGCTAAGACCCATCCAAATGACTAAAAATAAGCAGGTAAAGTCTACTAGATGTTGATGGACAAGGAAAAATGACCAGGGATGATCCATCGATCCCCAGTATGGTCTCCAATTTATTTTATAGAAATACAAACCTACGGATAAGTATGCTTTCCCTAAGTGTGGTGGTGCACTTAGAACAATAGAAAAAACATATATCTGACCTTTTCCTTAATATTAATAGATAAAAGGAGAGAAACCTACTTGTAATATGTTCACTTTCCCTCACCTCCCTTCGTCGCTTTTGTCACTCTCAATCCAACTTAACTCACTTGATTGATACCTGCCATGGAAAACATAAGACATAAAACAACATAAAGGAAATACGATATATTCAAGTTAAACAAATTGAATCAATTAAATTCATAAATACATGTATAACATCATTGACACGTGCATTAGGAAAGGAACAAATGTATTTATTATGAAGTAGAAGGAGGAGTAAAACCAGTTGATCAATTCGTTGTCACTCATCCAACTTGAGTCCCATCCTCATCACATCCAACATCAACAATCCAACAACATCACAATACATGCACAATACCTCTAAGGGCTATGATCTCACCAACATAACTTTACTAAACAAAAATTCTTGCTCTCCTGTGCACTATGTTCTATGATTTATTTATAAGTAAATGAAGGTAGTTTGACATAAATGAATCATTGAATGGATTTCCTAAAAATGGATGAAGAATTTTCCTTGTTCATGGGACTATGAGGATAAGAGGTTTAATGACTTCATGGGTTCCAAATTCGAGGCTATCAAATGAGGTGAAAGCTGGAACAACTTCTAGAAGTCACTAGAGGTTGGGAAGATTCTCGGAATCCAATTAACAGTTCGATCCCAGCTGACCAACACACTCTAAAGTGGTCCTAGATCCTCTACAACACAACCTTGCATGGGAGTGGATGCTTTGCAGAGAAGTTACAGTTGTCTAGGGGTGCATTGATGGCTCAATGGGGCACTTCAACTGGCATCTAAGTAGTGAAACTTTCATGAAGGAAGACCACTAATGGGGTGACTTGTTTAGGGCATCTAGCAACTAATTTAGAGTATGATAGACCCTAATGAATACTAATCTGTGTTTTGGGATGATGCCCAAATTGACCTGTAACACCTACCACCTCTCTTGTGGGAAGTGTGGTTGGGGTATATGTATTATCAAGCCAAAAACATCTGGTTACTTTCCTTTGAAATTGTTAGATATTAGATTAATTCTCTTTACATGATCAATTTTCTGCATACATAGGGATTAAATCACAGGATTTCATGGGTGTAGGTTATATGCATGCTACACACTAGATTTTATTTTGATGCAAATAAAATTCAACTCATAGTTTATTGTTTAGTTAATTTTACTGCAATTTGGTTATTAGTTGGCATTCTTTTCAAGTTGTGAAAATAATTATTTTTCCGGTGTGCAGGTACTACTATTGCCTTGAAGTCTTGGCATATTCATCCTACATTCCTCCTACCATCATCAACCTCTTTCTCCTCACCTCAAAAATTACTCAAAAATTTTTCACTGAAAGTACATTTTTGGGTCAATGAAGGACACCATGTGATTTTTTTTTGTGCAAGATGGTCCTCTGAGAGGTGCTAAGCTTGACAAAAGCTTCATACAACCTTCATATACCTTAATTAGAGAAATTTTGATGTCTAAAATGGGCCTCTTAAGGAATATTATAAAATAATAGTGTAAATAATAAAATAAGAATAGATTACAACCTCAAAATTTAAAGTGAAAAAAGAAAAAACTATTTTTTCAACTCGTATTTTCAACTTATTTCCCTATGGTTTTACTCAAATTTCAAGAGGGAGAACTTGTTGGATGCAAAATTTAATTCCTCATCCAAGGATTACCCATGTTGCAAACTTTCAATGGACCCTACTACACAAAACATGAGAAATACATGAAAAACATGATTACAATCACATTTTTCATGCAACAGGTTCCATCAAAAGTATGCAACATGGGTACTTCTTGGACGAAGAATTAAATTCTGCATCCAATGAGTGCCCCCACTCAAATTTTGAGAAAATTCGTAGATATATAAGTTGAAAAAAGTAGTATATATATATTTTTTTAATTTTTTAAATATTTTTACTTTTTTACTCCAAAAATGGTGAATCATCCCCCATGGTTAACATCATCATCCTAAATCCTATTGGTTCTTATAACATTTATTTTGGTTGTAACTTTTTTTTTAGAACGATTTTAGAACTCAAAATTTCTCTAGTGCATCTACCCTTTCCCACCTTTATATCACCTTTTCCACCCTCATAATTCTCACAGATCCCATCCTGTACTAAAACATGGCATTCCTATAGCACCGTGTAGCAATCCTATATCAATCCAATAACATCCTGTAGCACTGTGTAAACTTGATCATATTTGCTCCAAAAAAATTATTTTTTCCTCGTAACCTTGAATAATGTCCTCTAGGCTCTGAAAATATGATTGAGGAAGACCAACGACCACTTAACACTTTCTTTTTCTTCACTGTAACAAAATTTTGCAATTAGGGTTAATGGACATATTTATGAAATTAGAGATATAATGATGATCTTCTTGATTTCCTCATGAAATTCCTAAAGAAATCTGTCACTAAAGCTAATATCTTTGAATGCATTGATTAAAGGTTGATTTATCCATGCAAGGTAGACGAGGACTATTTCTCTTGAATTTATGCTTCTATTAATGTTTCAATTGCAAGTATTGTTATTGCACAGGTTAGTTTCCTTTTTCATGCAACTTCTCCATTTTGCAATTAGATCAATGTTTACATTCCTGCAAGTAGCATAAAATTTAAATTCTACAAGTAGACTAATGTTTCCATTTCTACAATTAGTATATTCTTTCCATTCCTACAACTAGGGTTAGCATTTACATTTGAACAAGTAGCATCTTCACTACTTTTGCAAGTAGAAAAATATTTCCATTTATGTAGTTAGAACATAACTCTCTTTTTATGCAATTTCCTTCATTGAGTCAGTTGATAGAGTGGTCTATTTATGCCTTGGTCTGGTCCATTGCTTGAAGGTGGCATGAGTAGAACTTGACCTACTATGCATATAACACTATCACCTCTTAATTTTGTATGAACCCCGTGTTGATAATTAAAGCTGGTAGCCTCGAGGGTTTCAACACTCTTGTTGAAATACTTGGGCTCATCAATCATCCCATAAATTGTATTGTCCAAAATATCTGGTTTGAATTTTTAATGTTTCCTTGGAGATTTTGTTAACTCATTGATTCAATTCCCTATAAATATGAGAAAAAACATGTCCATTCAATTGTCTCATCTCAAGAGTGATTTCCTGAAGGATATGGTTTAAATTTAGGACACTAGCATATACATTTTGGTTTTCCCAATCTATCATGAGTTTTGAATCACCCATGACCTATTATTTTTTATATCGATGTCAATGTGTATACAAGAGTTTCCAAAGACCTATAAATTCAACCTTCTATAAACACCTTGGAATACATGCCAAAAATGTGCTTGTCAATTTAATAAAATGACAAATAACACTAAAACACCATGGATAATCCACTTGTAAAAAAATCATTAATTGTAATGATAAAATTTAATAATTGTTTGGCCTTCTAATTCTCAAAATTTTTATACAAAACAAGGTATATTTTAGGGGTGAAATTTTATCAATTGTTTTATTTTTTAAACATTTTTTGTAAAAAATATTCATTAATTCAATAAATAAATCACATGTATTGTACATAAATGGTTGAATTGATAATATTCACCAAAATTTTAAAAAATTTAGTACTAAATATGTTTTTTTTAATGAATATTCACCTACATATCTATATGTGATTTTTCAAATCGAATTAGTTTCCCATAATACTATACATAGATACAATTTTTGAATCCTGAAAAAAATAACCTAATAGAAAATAATATAAGATGCATAAAATCCTGAATTCTAAGAAATTGTTTATATGTTGTCTAACAATAGATCTTGATTATGCACTACCCCATAATCCCTTCAAAGGAGCATAATTAGGAACAATTTTTAACCATCCACATATTTCTTTTTATTAGTTTGTTTGGAAACTTAGATTAGCATATTTGAAGGTTGGAAATTTGCTAGAGTGAGTTGGCATAATTTTCCATGACTTAGAATGCATCTCACCTAGTTCTTAAAATATTATATGGCCACAAAATTTTGACTAAAATGGAGAGATGTACATTCACCTTTAAGGGAATCGTTTACATTGGTTTCATTTTCAAAGAAACAATTCCATAATGGAATCAAAGAAGGTATATATCATTATACATTGATTAGAGTCTAATTACATGCACCTTATCTAAATCCATTATGTACCTTAGTTTTGTCTTTGAAGAAACAAGTGAACACATGGATCGAGAGAAGGTGAAAAACATTATATATTGACATACCACAATAAATATTATGAAGTTGTATATATTCAATAGCTTAGAAAATTTCTATAGGGCATTCATCACAAGCTTCTCTCACGTTACATACCCCTTCATGATTTCTTGTATGAAACACCAAGAAACTAGTGTTCCATGGAACACAATGCAACAATAAAAAATTGAAGAATCAAAACAAAAATTGTGCATGATGGAAATCTTTTATCCACCCCATTTTCATCGATTCTTTATAAAATAGACTAACATTTTAGAGTATGCACTTAGATATTTTCTCTTGTAGCACAAAGGCTACTATAGATACATTGAAATATTCAATGATGTTTTCAAGAATTATTTAGCGTATGATTGAGAGTTTTATGCGAATGTTAAGGATAAAAACAAAGGAAACATTATATCTTGGATACAATTATCCATTCTAACCATACACCTTCTAAGTTTGGGTAGAGATGGAAAAAAATTCAATTCACACGCCAATTGAGTGGACGAATTATTTGAAACAATTCTCTTAGGTGATTAAGTATAAGCATACATGTTGTATTGGAAAAAATTTCTACTCAAGATGCTCACTAATGAGTTATCTTTCAACTATCTTGGACACATATAGACATTAGACACACAATCGGTAGCATGATATATTTGTGTAGATCCATTCCAATATCCTCCATGAAAATTTGTGTAAAAATTATAACTTTCACAATAGCTTCTTGTAGTTGCCACGTAAAATTGTGTTTCAACTAGAACTTGGCATGACAAACTCATTTAAAATTAACATTACTCCAAGTCAAAAAGTAACTTAGGCATGAAAAATACCTTACAAGTATTTCAAAAACATTCCTATTATCCTCACCTATGTTGGATTTTGAGAAATGCTTCAAGGGTTGTTTTTCTTGTGCGATCACTATATTGACCAATAGGATGCAATACTTCTACACACCTATACCCTCCCCATCACACCCATGGGAGTTTAGTTTCATGCATACTCTTACATAAAAACCAACAACACATAGGAACCGTGATGTTTTAACTGGGTTTATTGATTAATTCTCAAGGAAAACAATCTCAATGCCATGTAGGAAGACTAACTCAACACGTGACAACACAAATTATTATTTTCACATGTTTTTGTGAATTTCAAGTTTCCCAAGTCCATTACATCAGTTTGATGTCCTAAATTCATTTCCAATGTTTAAAAATACCTTTGGATATTTCTAGAGAAAAGGCTCAACATGTCCACATCATTTCATCCATAGTACATACAACGAATATTGAAGTTGTGAATTAAACTATTTTTCATTTACTATGCATATACAACTATTTCTACTCCTATACATGGGATGACAACCTTGAATTTATTCAAAACAAATACAAAAATTCTCATCTTAGATTCAAAAGTCTACAGAATTAAATCCATTTGAAATATATTTTAGATTTCAACTTGCAACACCCACTAATGTGGCTTATATAACACTAGTAGTTGTAGGAATTTCTATATTGTTATATAAAATTGTTCATTAAACATATTCAAAATGAGTAGTGAAAATTTGATGCTATTTTACAAGAAACATAAGAAAAATATAAGAAAGGAAATAATAAACATCACATCAAGAAAATTTGTCAATTAAGGAGAGGTATGGCTTCATATTTGGAAAGAGATATTGAAAAATCCAAATAGAAATATCAATCCACTACAATATGACCCATAGATGATAATTTAGTAGTGTAACAACAACGCATAAACTTGATTCATTACAATATCTTTAGATGCATCAGATGTTCAATTTTGAGTTGCTTCAACATTATAGTCCTCCCTTTCATGAGCATAACTATAAGAACCTATCCCATCACATCTACCCACTTTCACCATATTACCTAGGGTAAACATGAGATGAGGGGTTTTTATGACAAGACTAAACCTCCTAGGTGACCTTAAGGAAATGGAGTAAAAAAACAAACCTTACTGACTTCCTTCAGGTGCCTCAGCACCCTCCAGGAGTAACCCAACCCCTCCAGGTGTCCATCCCCTGAACCCAATTACTTTTCCCTGAGATATAGCCCTATTCGCTCCCTTCCCAAGCCCACCATGCGACTGGAAACTCCTAGTCGTTCCCATAAGGATGCATTAGTGCGACTCAGGCCTTTTCTGCTAAATGTTGTGCCAACAAATGTAGAATTTAAGACTATTTTTCAGGGCTGGGGTTGAGCCTCTGCGCAAAAATCCATGTAACTTTAAGAAATCATAAAGTACAGGACTAAAATTATTATAAACCAAAAAATGAAACGAGGACTACACCTGACCATCCCAAACCAAGACTAAAATTCCATCAAACACTTAGTAGATAGGAAACCTACAGGCCATGAATGAAATTTTGAGCATAAAGGACTGAAGACTCATATGAGACTTAATAGCAAGGATCACGACCATCTCCCATTAGTTGTCTTAACATCATTTAGGTCTTGGATCCATTATTATTTCAGTTACAAGTAAAAACATTAAAATATCCATTACTAAAACATGTCATATATCCATGCTTATAACCAACATATAAACATATAAATAACCATAAGATAACAACCATTACAGCCACATAATAACAATTACATTTACCAATAAAAATCAAGATAAATTAGATTTCATTGAGTATAGGAAAGAGCCAACCAGGTTTGGGACCTCCACGTACCACCCGACCTTCAGTCTTTACCGTGTATCCTGCCATTACCGATCAAGGTATTCCTAGGCCTCTGGGAATGTTTCCTGAGACCACCTCTGCCCCAGATTCTGTAACCTTCCAGAAATTCCGAAGCTCAAAACCAAGATCAATCCCATTACACTTTGGCTATTCAGAAATGGAAAGGAAAGGTTTAAAACCACTGTCAAAACCTGGAAAAACCATGCCACCGACAACAAAAGAACCTGTTGGGAAAAATATTGAGAGGGAGGGGTGAATCAATATTTAGAGCTTACTGAAAAGATTTTGACTTTTTCTTTACAAAATTCCATACGAATATTTGATGAACCCAACTCGCGTATACACTCACATATAATAAAAGAAACTAGCGTTTACTAATATGAATTTGCATATTAGAGAAACTTTTCAGGAACAATCTTTAAGTCAGGTTATCAGTCATGCATCTATTAGATAATCAGTAATTATGTGCAGTAATAGCAATATAAATCATCACACAAGAGAAACACACATGAACACCAATATTTAAGGTGGAAACACAATTCGGGAGAAAACCACCGTTGCTATCATCTCTGTCTTCAATATTTATTATATGGAAAACTATTTACAATATTGTACTGATGCAAACTCATATCAGTACACAGGCATCTACCCGTAGAAGGCTACAACCTTCTCTCATTTTCCAGCTGCTACTGGAAGGGAGCTATAACCCCCTAATCTCATTTACCAGCCACTACTAGAAGGGAGATTCAACCCCCTGATCAGAACACCAGCTTCTACTCGCAGGAAGCTTCTACTTTCATACTGAAGGCTTCAAGCCTCAGAACCATTGTAGACCATGTTTCATCAATTTTCATACTGGATCAAACAACATCAACAACACTTCATAAACATCAACAACCATAAAATTTAACCAATACTTCAATCAGAACAGTGAAATCACTGTAACCAGAACTCAGAAATAACCCAGACTTTAGAATAAATATGCAGATACAAACTCAACTCTAAACTTTCATCAACTTAAAATGCATACGCTACTTCGCTTCACTGAACCCGCGTGTATATGCACTTTCCTTCACACCAACCTGCGTATAGCTCTGTGAATACTATTTTTCAGAATGTAATCAGTCTCAGATCTAGATCTGAGGCTTTCAGTCGGATATCTTTAGAAATGTAGAACCCTTCATCAGTTAGTCACCATCAACCATGTTCATTCTCTCATTGATCAGATTTTTACATAATCAACTTAGCAACATATACAGTATTCAAACAACCCAGATCTACAAGAAAAATTCATTGACAGATAGAAGACAAATAATAGGAATATCAGAAAAAATTCTGCAATAAGCTTAAGAAAACCCTAACTGCCATACGCGCCTTTTCTGAAGCAAACCCGCGTATATACGCGCTTTTACTGAGACGAACTAGCGTATAGATCTGTAAATGTAAACTTTGTAGAATGAACCAGATCCATAGAACTTACCCATATTTCTTCACTTGACTTCAGCAAACTTGCGCTAGTTCATAGATCTAATCAAATTTTCAATGGATCACACAAGAGCATAGTCATTTCAGATCTAGAGATCCTGAACCATCATTGTATCCATGGGTGCATCATAGATTCAGATCTATCAAATAAAAAAGAGCTCATCCCATGTAGATATACCTTAGAGAAAATTATTCAGTTACAACGCTTACTCATACACCCCTTTTTACTATGATCTTATTCTCCTTATATAGATTTAGCCTTTACCAATACCATGAGTCAAAACTACACAACTGCTGATGGTATTCTTGGACGGAATCAAATAGACAATAAAACGCTCAATACTGTGGGTAATACCATGGTAATTCCCCTTCGTATCATAATTTTAGGGTGAAAAAGGTATACGCGACTTGGATCGTTCGTATCTGCGTGTATAAGCAACTTATCTTCATAAAAAATGTGTATATACTAATTCTCAATGTATACACAGGTTGCCTTCATAAAAGTATCCTATACATTGCCTCCGTACGCGGGTTGCCTTCATCAAACCTACGTATACATTAAGAAATATTTCCTGTTTCATTTCTCTTGCACTTACTGGAATTCCTTTCTTTTTCACATCTGAACTGAACTATAGAAACATCATTTTTACATCTTTAACACATAGGTTGCTTATCAAAAGGCAAATCATCAAGCAGATTTCCATCAAGGAAAACTACGTCAAGTAGGTTGCCATCAAGGACAACATATTGAAACATATTGCCAAAAATCTCCCCCTTTGGACTTGATGGCAACCATGATGGTGTTGATCATCACAATAGATAAATACATTAATCATAACCATTATTCAAACACCAAAATACTCTCCCCCTTTGACATCAATGGCAAAGGGTGGATCAAAACCAAAACAAGGTTTCTCTTCCCTTGTAGAAAGATTAGCTCTGAAGATCTGATGTGTACTCAATTTACCATGCTCCCCCTGAGTTCATGCTAGGTCTTTAAACGGATTTTTTAATAAAGTACTTGAATCAAATGAGTATGAACTTTCCTATCACCAAGGAATTGTACTTACATCAATTATCTAACCAAGTGGAATTGAAAATTTGACTCAACTTCCCAACCAAGTGGGTTTACAAATTTGAAAAAGTCCTTACATGCTTGAATATAACAATTTTACATCATAGGTCTCAACATGAACTTTTCATCAAATTACAGATATGAATATTTATGACCAAAACCAAAGAATCTCAAACATGAGATCATAAAACAACAAACAATCAGAATGCCAACAATGCATCCTTTTCCACAAGACAAGCACTCCCCCTTAGCTTGTGCATCCTGAACATCTTCAACAACCAAATCATCAAAGAATCTTCATCAAGGAGAAAAATATCAGCGAATGATACAGAAAGATGAACACTGAAACAACAACAGAGATTACCCAATAGCACCACAACTATTCTGAAACGCTGACCCATATAATTTCTGTCAGCAAAACCTATACGCAGTTTTATGCACAAAAACTCGTGTATATACCTGATTTTCCTTTACAAGACTCATGTATTGAATTTAATCTTATGAAATTAAGTAGATTTGATCGGAGAGGCAAAGACAACTCCCAGCTTCTGTCTGAGATATTCGAATGCTTCCCGGGGAAGAGGTTTAGTAAATATATCAACAACTTGTTCTTTGGAGGGAACATACTCCAATTTAACCTTTTGTTCAAGCACTTGTTCATGTAGGAAGTGGTACTTGATAGGAATGTGCTTGGTCTTGGAATGCATAATAGGATTATTTGAGATACTGATGGCACTTGTATTATCATACAAAATGGAGATGGGAGGTGAAAATTTGATTTGAATGTCTTGTAAAGTATGCATCATCCAAAGTAGTTGTGTGCAACATGATGCGGCAACCACATATTATGCTTCTGCTTCAGATAAGGAAATATAACTTTGTTTCTTGCTGAACCAAGATACCAATCGAGGCCCCATATAGAATGCACCACCACTAGTGCTTTTTCGATCATCAAAATTTCTAGCCCAATCCACATCTGTGTAAGCATGAAGAGTGAGATCAACATTCTTTGGATACCATAGACCAAAGTCCTAAGTCCCTTGTATATATTTGAATATTCTTTTTATAGGCTGAAGGTGAGACTCTTTTGGATTATCTTGGAATCATCCAACAATCCCAACTGCATGCATAATGTCAGGTCTTGTCCCACTTAGATAAAGTATACTTTCGATTATGGATCTGTATTCTGGTTGATTCACTATGGCAGAATCATCATGAGAACTGAGGTTACACCTAGTTACCATTGGTGTACTTACAGGTTTGCAGTCTTCCATCCCATACATCTTCAGAATTTGCTTAAGATATTTTGCTTGTGATAAAAATATGTCATCTGTTGCTTGCTGCACTTGTAAGCCAAGAAAAAATTTTAATTCCCCAAGAAAAGACATTTCAAATTATTGCTGCATAACAGAAGAAATTTTTTGACTCATGGATTCTTCATTACTCCCAAAAATGATGTCATCAACATATACAACTACAATCAATATTTTATCTTTTTCAGTTTTTGTGTATAAGTTACTATCAGTAGATCCCTTTGAAAAACCTTGTTGATGAAGATATTTGTCAAGACGATAGTACCATGCCCTTGGAGTTTGTTTGAGACCATATAGAGCCTTCTTAAGTTTACAAACAAGTTTTTCATCATTTCCCAAAATGAATCCTTCTAGTTGTTCTATATAAAATTCTTCTTCTAGATCACCATTAAGGAAAGCAGATTTAAAATCCATTTGTTAAACTTTGAATTGTTGAAAGCTTGAAAAGGAAAAAAACATTCTTATGGCTTCAATTCTAGCTATAGGAGAAAATGTTTCTTCAAAGTCTATACCTTCTTGTTGAGCATACCCTTTACAAACAAGTCTAGCTTTGTTTCTAATGACATCTCCATTTTCATTTAACTTGTTTTTAAATATCCATTTTGTTCCAATAACATTTTTATCATGAGGTCTTGGAACCAGTTCCCAAGTATTATTCTTTTCAATCTGATCAAGTTCTTCATTCATGGCTTGAATCCAACATTCATCTTTGCTAGCTTTATTGAAATTCTGTGGTTCAATAGTGGATAGAAATGCTAGATAACTAGGATATCCTACAAGAGTTCTTCTTGTTTGGACACCTGATCCCTTTTCTCCCAAAATTTGAGATTCTGGATGATTCTTTTGAACATACCTGGATGGAGCCTTTTTAGATAGATCTTCTTCTGGTGCTTCATTGGGTTCACCTTCTATATTGTTGCTATTTGATTCAGGAAGATATTCATCACCATCATCTTCATTTGTTACTGGTATTTCCCTTTTAGGAGCTGAGAGAGATTCATCAATTACAACATCAATGCATTCAATAATATTTCGAAGTCTTTTATTGTAACATTTATATGCTTTACTTCTAGAAGAATAGCCAATAAATATTCCTTCATCTGCTCTAGGTTCAAAATTACCAAGTTTTTCATCATTGTTCTTGATAAAACATTTTCTTCCAAAAACTCTAAAATGCTTTACAGTGGGAAGATTTCCATACCAGAGTTCATAAGGAGTTTTATCACTGTTTACTCGAACATGAGCTTTGTTAAGAATGTTTACTGCAGTATGTGTTGCTTCTCCCCAAAAGGTAGCAAGAGTTGCATATTCATCAAGCATAGCCCAAGCCATTTGTTGAATTGTTCTATTCATCCTTTCTGCCACACCATTTTGTTGTGGGGTTCCAACAACAGAAAATTTTCTTTTTATGCCATGATGTTCACAAAAATCAAAGAATTCATCTAATATATATTCTCCTCCTTGGTCAGATCTAAGACATTTGATTTTTAGATCTAATTCATTTTCAACTAGAGCTTTGAAAATATTAAAATTTTCAAATGCTTCATCTTTATGCTTCAGTAACCCAATCCAACACATTCTAGAGAAGTCATCAATAAATAAAATATATTATTGTTCTCCACGTGGTGACTTTTTCCTTATAGGACCACATAAATAAGTATGTATAAGTTCAAGAGGCTTACTTGGTGATCCTTATTTGGCATTAAATTGCACTCTAGTTTGCTTACCGAATTGTCAAGATTTGCATATGATATTTTTAGGCATAGTGATGCTAGGAAGATCACTAACAACTTTGAGTATGCTAGATTTGTTGATTTGAGAGAAGCTCAAGTGCCCCAATCTTCTGTGCCATAACCAGTTTTTGAAGATTTAACCAAGTAACATTTTTCTTTGCAACCTTTCAATAGATACAGATTTCTTGGTGTTCTAGTTCCTTTTATTACTGTTTTTCCCGTGTCAAGTTCACGTACCACACATTCTTTGGATCTAAAGATAACTTAATTTCCTTGATCACACATTTGACTTACACTCAACAGGTTATGTTTTAATACATCCACATACATAACATTGTTAGCTTTTACCTTTTCTTTTAGAAAAACAAAACCTTTTCTTTAATGACAGCAGGAGTATCATTTCCAAAGGTGTCATTCTTTTCCTTTTCTAGAGCATTGTATGAAAGGAGTTTATTTTTATCACCTGTCATATGTTTTGAACATCCACTATCAATGTAACACTAATTTTCTTCCCCTTCTGCAAATAAGGCTATGCCACAATTCTCAACCTATAAATCCTTCTTTCTCCATACCTTGGAAGTTGAAGGTACATGCTCTTTTGGTTGAAGTTTGCTCCTGCATTTAGATTCTCGATGACCAAATTTATTGCAATAAGCACATTCAATTTCATTTTGAAGAGGAGAAAAGTTGTTATAAGTATTCTTCTTTATTCTAGTCTCATTTCTTTTCTTTCTTACTTCTCTGATCATAATGGTTTTGTATGCAACACATTGAACAACTTTATGACCACAATTATGACATGAGAAACATTTCCCATTAAAGAAGAAATTTATGCGATCATGAAACCTTCTATTTGTGTTTACCTATTTTTTGTTAATTCTCTGATTGATATTTCTGCTATAGTTCTTTGTACTGAAGTGGTCATGCTTTACCTATGAAGTTCCTTTATTCTCTTGCTAAGTGATGGAATGCTGTAGGTTGGATTTAGCTGCATTTAGATAGTTTGGTGCTGAAGACTGAGAGGATTCTCTGATATATCCAAGACCTATCTTTAAAAAAGGAGAGCATTGAACCTTGATAATTTCATCTAAGATTTCAGTTCCTTTAGCAAATCTGAGATTTAAAGTTTTCTCTTTATTAATTTCCTCTCTTAGACTTACTATTTCACATTCTAGTTTCTCATTGTGCTTCTCCTTTTCTATAAGCTGTTTCTTTAGAGTATCTATGGAAATTTTGTTTTCTTCCAAACATATTTTGAGCTGATTAATTTCTTCAAGAAAAATAATTTTCTTCTAGTGCATCCATAAAGGTATCTTTAGCCTCATTAAAATATTTTTTCAAAAGCCATGAGTAGTCTAACATCTTGATCAGATTCTCCTTCTTCACTATTTCATAGCCCATCACTATCTTCATGAGTATAATAACTTTTTCTATTGATAAAACGATTCTTATTTACTTTTGCCTCTTCCTTTCCTTTTTCATGTTTTTCTTTATGAGGACACTTAGCAGCATAATGACCAACTCTTCCACAAGAAAAAAATTTAAAAGGAAGCTTACCTCTGAATCTTGCAGTGCCAAGTTGTAGCTTGTTTAAAAAAAGTATCTCATCTTCTTCTGAAACGTACCCTGATCCTTCTTATTCTTCTACTTCTTTTCATTTTGTAGTAGCTCTAAAGAAAGCTTCTTTGAATTCAGATGGACCTCCTTTTCTCATTTCAAAAGCAGTCAAAATACCATGAATTTGAACAATAGTAAGAGTTTGTAGATCCTGCTTCTCTTCAATACCAGATAGTTTTGATTCAAATTTGGGAGTTAGAGATCTTAAAACCTTTTATACTAGAGTAGTGTCAGTTATGGCTTCACCCAGATTTCTCATACGATTTACAATATCATCTAGACATAAGAAGAAACTGGCAATTATTTCCTCATTATGCATCCTGAGTTTTTCGTATTGAATTCTGAGAGTTTGGAGTTTAGCACTTTTTACCTTGGTATCACCTTCATATCTTAGAATGATTTTGTCCCATATCTCCTTTGTTGTATTCAACTGCATGAATTTGACAAATTCTGATTCAGTCAGACTTCCCAATAATGCATTGACCACCTTTGCATTGGTTTCATATTTCTTTCTTTCTCCTGCATCTGTTGGAAATGATGCTAGATATTGATAACCTCCTTCAACTATAGCCCATACATCTGCCCCAAGGGACTGAAGATAGGATATTTTCCTTGTCTTATAGAAGATTAAATTGTTTTTGTTGAAGAGAGGAGGCCTGATAGATGTTTTCCCATCTTGATTACTCATATTAGCTGATCTTTCTTCTAGTGATTAAGCTTCTTTAGAAGAACCTGCTCTGATACCAATTGTTGGGAAAAATACTGAGAGGGGGGGGGCGCTGAATCAGTATTTAGAGATTATTGAAAATATTTTGAATTTTTCTTTACAGAATTCCACACGTGGCTTTTGATGAACCCAACTTGCGTATACACACGCATATAATAAAAGAAACTAGCGTATACTAATATAAATTTGCAGATTAGAGAAACGTTTCAGGAACAATATTTAAGTTAGGTTACCAGTCATGCATCTATTAGATAAACAGTAATTATGTGCAATAACAACATTATAAATCATCACACAAGAGCAACACACATGAACACCAATATTTAAGGTGGAAACACAATTCGGGAGAAAACCACAGCTGCTATTGTCTCTGTCTTCAATATTTATTATATGGAAAACTGTTTACAATATTGTACTGATGCAGACTCATATCAGTACGTAGGCATCTACCTGTAGAAGGCTACAACCTTCTCTTGTTTTCCAGCTGCTACTGGAAGGGAGCTACAACCCCCTAATCTCGTTTACCAGCCACTACTGGAAGGGAGCTTTAACCCCCTGATCAGAACACCAGCTTCTACTGGCAGGAAGCTTCTACTTCCATACTAAAGGCTTCAAGCCTCAGAACCATTGTAGACCATGTTTCATCAATTTTCATACTGGATCAAACAACATCAACACAACTCTTCATAAACATCAACAACCATAAACTTTACCCATTACTTCAATCAGAACAGTGAAACCACTGTAACTAGAACTCAAAAATAACCCAGACTTTAGAATAAATATGCAAATACAAACTCAACTCTGAACTTTCATCAACTTCACTGAACCCGTGTGTATACGCGCTTTCCTTCACACCAACCTGCGTATAGCTCTATGAATACTATTTTTTAGAATGTAATCGGTCTCAAATCTAGATCTGAGGCTTTCAGTCAGATATCTTTAGAAATGCAGAACCCTTCATCAGTTAGCCACCATCAACCATGTTCATTCTCTCATTGATTAGATTTGTACATAATCAACTTATCAGCATACACAGTATTCAAACAACCCAGATCTACAAGAAGACTTCATTGACAGAAAGTAGACAAATAGCAGGAATATCAAAAAAACCTTTGCAATAAGCTTCATAAAACCCTAACTGCCATACGCGCCTTTTCTGAAGCAAACCCGTGTATATACGTTCTTTTACTAAGACGAACTAGCGTATAGATCTGTAAATGTTAACTTTGTAGAATGAACTGGATCCATAGAACTTACCCATATTTCTTCACTTGACTTCATAAAACTTGCGCCAATTCATATATCTAATCATATTTTCAATGGATCACACAAGAGCATAGTCATTTCAGATCTAGAGATCTTGAACCATAATTGTATCCATGGGTGCATCAAAGATTCAGATCTATCAAATAAAACAGAGTTCATCCCATGCAGATATACCTTAAATAAAATTATTCAATTACAACCCTTACTCATGCACCCCTTTGTACTATGATCTTCTTCTCCTTATATAGATTTAGCCTTTAACAATACCATGAGTCAAAAATACACAACTGCTGATGGTATTCTTGAACGTAATCAAATAGACAATACAACGCTCAATACTATGGGCTAAGACCATGGTAATGCCCCTTGGTATCATAATTTTAGGGCGCAAAAGGCATACGCGACTTGGATCGTTCGTATCCGCGTGTATAAGAAAATTATCTTCATAAAAACTGTGAATATACTAATTCTAAATGTATACATGGGTTGCCTTCATAAAATTAGCATATATATTGCCTCCATATGCGGGTTGCCTTCATCAAACCTGCGTATACATTGAGAAATATTTCTTGTTTCATTTATTTTTCACTTACTGGAATTCCTTTCTCTGTCACATCTGAACTGACCTATAGAAACATCATTTTTACATCTTTAGCACATAGGTTGCTTATCAAAACGAAACTCATCAAGTAGATTTCCATCAAGGATAACTTCATCAAGTAGGTTGCCATCAAGGACAACATATTGCAACATATTTCCAACAAAACCAAATACCAACATGAACATACCATGCATTTCAAAATCAGCTAGGAAATCATACATGCAATCTGTTACCTACAAGTATTCTTGCAGAGGCTTGCTTGTTCCAACCTTTCCTTGATTGATCTTTGCTTCTCTTTCCTTTCCTTGTCTTTCCTTTTCTTGATTTTCCTTCCTTTGCTTGCTTGGTCTCTTTCTCCTCTTTGTGCACTTCTCCTCTTTGATACTAATTATGAAAATGAACTGAAAAAAGGTTACCAATTGATGCTTGGATGTATTTTTATTGACGAGGCCTCTAATTTCTTCAATTTTCCGTTAATTTTCTTCAATTTCCTCCTCACATGAAACCTGTGACCTTTCACCTTCCCTTTATGCTAATTTCCTTTATTTTCATAAATAAATGTGCCAAAAATATTTTCTTCCTTTTTAAAGCCTTAGCCATTTCCTTTTCCTATTTCTCTTTACCCATAAACACATAAAGTGATGCCCACTAGGATATCTTGCCCAACATTTAGCTTGGAATAAGTGTCCCTTAATCATGGTCTTATTTTTTCCTTTATTAACTTTCATTACTTTAAATTTTAACCCAAGTATATTACAAAACCCTCCCCCTTGGGGAGCACCATCCTTGATGTTAAACCACACCAATACCTCAACAAAACAACTGAAAAGCATACATATTGCCCATGGAGCTTTATAACTAATCTCGATGCACTATTTGCAGTGAATAACCTGCTCAAAATAATATTATCTATGATATTCTTATTCTTCTCATATTATTATCTTACTGTTATCATATTTATCTCATATTCTTCTCAAATTCTTCTCATATTCTTCTCACATGTTTTGATCATATTCACAGATAATATTCCTAAATTAGCACACAACTAGTTAGAATATTAAATTTTTATTTTGCTTCTTAATTTTCTGAATAAGAGGGTATGGAGACCCATAAATCTCCTTAGTAGGAATAAAATCACTCCTAATGCGAAAGGAGGACATATTAATAGCTTAATTAAGCACCCTTGTGTGTGAAAAGGGGCTGGAGCATGAATATTGGGTCAAATTTGACCAAATCAACAACATTGTTATGGAGGAGTGGACATTTATTGAGGGACAACGTAGTTTTGGAGGGAGATATCATGCATGGAGATAGTGGCTTTAATGAGTGGGGCCAAGGGTGAGGAAGCTCACCACTTATATAAGGAAGAGGAAGGCAGCCATATTTCATTTATGTTTATGTTATGATATTTTGATTATATGGTCTGTTTAGACATATAACTTTCTTCAGCTGTTTAGCTAAGATTCCAGTGTTGTTTAGCACAGGGTGTTTCCGAATGGGAATCCCACCTCTTTCCTTGAGTGACCTCTAGGAAGAGCATTGAACTACATTCCACATTTAGGCACTAGGCCAAGCTTCAGTCTTAATGTACAACACAATTTCTGTTGAGAAGTTGTGTTGTGTTGTAGGGCAGAAGTTGTGGAGGGTTGATTTGGGTGATTTATGAGCTAGATCTCATTGGAGGAACGCTCCTTTCTCTTAGGAGGCTAGTCAAGAAGGCACTGGAGCATCATTGATATATTTGGCACTAGGCCACAATGTTTTTATCCCTTACAGTGCAATATCAGTCTGGATCTGCGTTATTCTAGGGAGGAGTTGCAACGATGTTTGCAGTAGGTGGTTTGGGGAGTTATTTCTTCAGTGAGGGGGTCATCCTTTCATCTGGATGGTCCATTGGAGGAGAGAATACTTATTTTTATATCAGCTTCAGTCGTAACTCTTTAGTTACTTTTTTGCAGCATACTTTCAGCCCTAGGGCTGCAACTCATACTGTATTATTGGGTGTTTTTCCCGGAGACCCTCTTGGGTTCTTTTATGGAGGTTGTTTAGAGCCTTGATCTTCATTGTACATTATATTTGAGGCATATATCAGTCCTTTATATTTTTTGTACTCATTTTCTATAGCAGTGCTTCTATGACTGCATTGTAGCAGTGTCTCCAACATTTTTATGTAGTAGCAACACGTCATTCTTGAGGGTTTTCTTTATTGGAGGCTTTTTGTATCTTGTTATATGCTTTGTGGCCCATTATTTTATACATATATGCTGCTGTTATGATGAATGGAAAGGCTCCATATTGGTCTCATGTTTTTATGTGATGTTATACATTATTATTCCAACATTTTTCCCTATATTCCTTCTTTTCCCATTTGGGAATATTACAGTGGTATCAGATCATAATATTGGCTGAACATGTGCATCTTAAGCCAATATGTCATCATAAGAAGGAGATCCTCTCACAGATAGAGAGAAGAGGTATCTCAGAAGAAGAAACCGGGAGTATGACTATACAGATGATAAAGAAAACAAGGGTAAAACCCCATTATCAGGAGGAATGAAAGGGAAGGAGTTCTCTAGACTTCTTTGTTGGAAATAATGAGAGGGGGGGGTGAATCAGTATTCCTTTCAATTAGTATTATTATTAATCTTTCAGAGCATTAGTTAATCTTCAACTATTATTAGTGTTTGTACAATGATAGCAATGAACAAAAGGAACACAAATGCAAAAAGTTTTTAAGGTGGAAACCCTCTTTGGGACAAAAACCACCTGAATGCTTTTCTAATAATTCTTTAATATTCAACTCCAATTGAAAATAAAGCCCCAACTTCTTATAATCTAGAAAATAATTCTTCTCCAGCTCCCACTGGATGGGAACTCCAACGCCCGAGATTATTTAGTAGTCAACTGAATGGATTCCCCAACACCCAATGAGATACAACTCACCCTAGAACCACCCTACCACCCTAAATTTTTCACAGGCTTGAACCTATTGGTGACTTCATGCACCAACCTAGAACTAACCTACCACCCTATAGAAGAATAAAGGAAGAATGGACTCCCGTACCAAGGAAAATGGTCCACTTTACAATGATATAGAATGATGTATAAGAAGAAGACACACTAGACCATAACCCCAACTATGATACAACCACCTAATTATGATCCTAGACCTCCCAACACTGCCTCTTCAACTCTTGGTAGATAGACACTTGTACAATTTTTACAATGATGCATTTACAATGACTTAGTACAATGATACCTTTACAATGACTGTATGCAGTGTTGCCCACTTGAATACTTCATGTGGTGAAATTATTGTTGATGTTCTTCACCTTAATTACTCCTCTTGTCATACTACCCTCTGTTGCACCTTGCTTTGTTTTTATGCCCTAGAAAGTCTAGTCCTTTGCAGCCCTTGACAACACATGATCTAGCTTTTTCTTGCCTTCTAGGATCTCGATATTGAATCTGGTATATCTTTGTTAATTCAGATCTCCAATATGTGATTTTCAGTTCTGTAGTAGTCCTCTGAGCCTTATTTCCAATGCCATAGGTCTGACACAATTTTGATTATTCAAGAGAGAGTTATGCCCAATCTCTCACAATTCCCTAATTATGGACTGGTTCAGTAGAGAAAAATTTTATGGTGTGCCATGTGTCATCGTTTCATTATTTGGCTCTAAAATTAATACAAAAAAACAACATTCCGTGAGCTATTCGCCGCTTTTTATAGAATTCCAATCCGATACTCAGAGAGAGAGTTATGACAAATTTACCAAGGTCACTTCTTTGATATGAAGTTCAGGAGCCTGCAAAAACACTGACTTCCACAGATCATATCTCTCAAATATTACACACCTTGATCTGAAATATTTATAGGATATTTCTCAGGATTTCGGCTTCGCCTCATAAAAATTTCAGCTTCTGAACCTTCGTAGAAAAAAATTTATAGCACAAATTCCATGATGACCTGTTTCAGTAGCGAAATACCTGCAAGAGGAGGATATGAGGATCACAATTTATATAAATGCTTAGGTTGAGAGCGTCTTAAACAAATGAATGTGGGAGGGATTTTAAGAGATTAAAAATGATTAATTATTAACTTTTCAATGACCCATGCCACAACCCAATTGGATTTTAGCCCACTAACTGGGTTTACAAACTTCAAACATGAATATCTCTCAAACCGTGAAGAATTACATGGCATGCCATATATCAACGGAAAAATCTCAAAAAGTAGAAGAAATAAAAATATTCTTGACCTAGAATATAGTAATTTGGTATGTGAAATTTTCCATGCAATATCGGGGTAGCCCGTGGTGCTGCTTGGGTTGACATCAATGACAACCACTGATCAACAATCTCCCCCTTTGGCATTGATGGAAACACAAGTACTCCCCTTGTGATCATGGAACCTCTTCCTACAACATTATCTCCCCCTTTGACATCAATGGAAACGGGTAACTCCCCCTGACACACAACCATCCCGCGGACCTGTACACACTTCCACTCCCCCTTTATATTATGAATAAGGAAAATCTAATGAGAACTTGGGAGAATCCCAAGCTTCCAGCAAAGATATTCAAATGCTTCATGAGGTAAAGGTTTAGTGAAGATATCACCGATTTGCTCTTTTTTACCAACATACTAAAGTTTGATATTCTTTTTAGCGACTTGTTCTCTAACAAAATGATATTTGATCGAAACGTGTTTTGTTTTTGAATGCATGACAGGATTCTTGGAGATGCTGATGGCACTAGTGTTGTCACAGAATATGGGAATAGGCTCACTGAATTGTACTTGAAGATCTTGAAAATTTTGCTTCATCCAAAAGACTTGAGTACAACATGTTGTCGCTGCAATGTATTTTGCTTCTGCTGTAGATAACAAGATTGAGGTTTTCTTTTTGCTCAACCATGATACGAGACAACCACCTAGATAGAATGTTGCTCCAATAGTACTCTTACGATCATCAACGCTTCCTGCCCAATCTGCATCTGTAAAGGCTTGAATAATGAGATTGTTACACTTGGGATGTCATAAGCCATATTCTTCTGTTCCCTTTAGATATCGAATAATTCTTTTGATGACAATAATATGTGATTCTTTTGGTGTTGCTTGGAATCTTTCCACTTGTACAACTGCTTGCATAACATCTGGACGAGAGGCTGTTAAATATAGAAGACTACCAATCATAGATCTATACAACCTCTAATCCATATCCTTAGATGAGTCGTCTATGCCCAATTTGCAACCTGTTACCATCAGAGTAGGGACGGGTTTGCAATCTTCCATTTTGAATTTTTTGAGAATTTCCTTGATGTACTTGGCTTGAAATACAAATATTCCTTTCTCTTGCTGAGATATTTGAAGCCCTAAGAAGTATGTCAACTCACCAATTAAAGACATCTCGAACTCACTTTGCATCTTTGTAGAAAATTTCTTACTTAGTCGATCATCATTGCTACCAAATATTATATCATCCACATATACCTCAAATATCGTTAAATTATCTTTATCTATGTGTACATAAAGACTGCTATCAATAGTACCTTTCTTGAACCCTTGTTGATGTAGATATCCATCAAGATGAGCATACCATGCTCTGGGAGCCTACTTGAGACCATATAGAGCCTTCTTTAACCTGCAAACATAGTCTTCTTTTTCTGATAGTAGAAAACCTTCATGTTGTTCAATGTAAACTTATTCTTCTAATTTTCCATTCAGAAATGCTGACTTAACATCCATTTGGTATAATTTGATTTTTCTTGAAAATTCATAGGTGAGAAACATTCGGATGGCTTCCATTCTCGAAACTGGTGCAAATGTTTTATCGAAATCAATTCCTTCCACTTGTGCATAGCCTTTGCAAACCAATCTTTCTTTGTTTTTAGTAACCTTTCCATCTTCATTCAATTTGTTCTTGAACACCAATTTAGTCCTAATGAAATTTTTATCTTTTGGTTGTGGAACTAATTCCCTGGTGTTATTCTTCTTGATTTAATCCAATTCTTTATTCATAACTGCTATCCAATGTTCATTCTAGCTAGCTTCCTCAAAACTACTAGGCTCAAAGGTTGCTAGAAAGGAAATGTGAGCTTGTTGTGATGAACAAAGCTATCGACCTTCATTTATATCACCAATGGTTTGATTTTATGGATGGTTATTTTGAATCAATTATTTTGTTCTCTTTGAAGGAGCTTCTTGTTGTTGTTCTGGTATATCTTGATGATCATTATTTACTTCTTCCTGATTGATAGTTGCTTCTTGTTCTAGAATTTTCTCTGTGTCTTTTTCAGCCTCTGTCTCAAGTTTCAAAGATTCTATATCCTCATCATTATTCGTTAGAACACCATCTTTGTCAAATGTAACATTTATGCTCTCCACTATCTGTTTTTGTCTTAGATTATAGCATTTATAAGCCTTTCTTTTGCATGAGTAACCAACAAATATACCTTCATCAACATGTGATTCAAACTTACCCAAATTTTTATCTTCTCTTTTGATATAACATTTTCTTTCGAAGATTCTGAAATATTTTACATTAGCTAGTTTTCCTTTCCATAATTCATATGGGGTCTTGTTGCATTTATTTCTCAGAAGACTTTGGTTGATAATGAAGACTGTCGTATCAATTGCTTGAACCAAGAATTTTTCATCCTTTGAGTCCTTCAACATTGGTCTACCCATTTCGTGTACGGTTCTGTTATTTCTTTCAGCAGCTCCATTTTTCTGAGGTGTTCGTGCTGTTGAAAGTTGTCTTTTTATTCCATTTTCATCACATTATTGCTGAAATAATTTGGAAGTGGATTCTCCACCCTTATTCGATCTTAGAAACTTTATTTTCAAATTAGTTTCATTTTCGACCAACTCCTTGTAGATCTTAAAGTACTCAAATGCTTTATATTTTTCCTTTAGGAAACTAACGGATGTCATCTTGGTATAGTCATCTATCATTAACATGAAATATAATTCTCCATCTAAGCCTTTTTTTCTCACAGGACCACATAGATCAATATGTATCAATTCCAACAGATGTGATGCAAAGTGTTTTTTTTTTTTTTAAATTGGACTTTTGCCTGCTTGTCATGCCGACGGGCCTCACATAGTGTGTTGGAAGGTTTTGAGATTTTCGGCATTTCTTGTACTGCTTCCATTTTTCTTATCTTGACAAGATTGTCAAAGTTTATGTGACCCATTAATTTGTGCCATAACCAACGTTCATCTTTCATCTTCTTTAGCTAGTAGACATGCTTTAGTTGCTTATCCATAACATATATGTCGTTTGAAGCTCGACTTGCTGTAGCCACAATTTTACCATACCTGCCTTTCCTGATTTCAAATTTTTTGGAGTTGAATAACATTAATGTGTTTCCTTGATCACACATTTGTTCAACACTGAGCAGATTGTGATTCATATTTTCAACCAGTAGAACATTCTTGGCTAGAACATCTTTGCTTCTGAGAGTGATGGTACTTGATCCTATAACATTTGAAGATACATCATTGCCAAAGGATACAGTTCCATCCTTCTTCTCTTTCAGAGATAAAAATTATTTCTATCTCCATGCATATGCATTGAGCAACCACTATCAACATACCACACATCTTTGTTGTTTTGAGCCTTGAGAGTGAGAGCACAATTATCAGTCTTCTTCTTCTTCCATGTCCGTTCGTTCTCTGGCTTCAAAGATTCTTCTAGAGGATTTTCAAGTCTGCAGTCTCTGACTATGTGTCCAATTTTCCGACATTTGTAACATTCCATATTATTTCTTAAATTTTCAAATATATTGATGTTTCTTTGAGCCCTCGGAGGTTCATATTTGAAGGATCTCCTGGAATTGTATTGGTTCCTAGGGTATGTGTGACATTCTATAGCTTTATGACCAAATTTTCCACATGAATAACAATAGCCATGAAAAATATGTTGGTACCTGGATGGAAATCTTTGTCGAGGAATCTTCTTCCAAGGATGTTCTTGCGAATCTTGTCCAATGAAGTCTACATGTATGTCAGATCTCATAGGTTCATTGTATTTTTTTGTAGAAGGTCCTTCTTCTTCTTCTTTGTAACCAAGGCCAGTTATGTCGTTGTAAGATCGTTGATTGTTGAAGAGTTCTTCCAATGACCTTGAAGAATTGGCATAGTTTTGGACAGTTTTTCCCTTCTTCATTTCCTTAAAAAGAAAGACTACTTCAGCTTCTAATGCTTCCCTTTCTTGGTTGCTTTCTTCCAAATTCTTTTGAAGTGACTCTCCAATACATTTGTGTTCTTCAACTTCAATTTTGAGACCTTGAACTTGTTCTTCAAGAGTACTGGAACAAATCTTCTCAGACTTGAGCTCTTTTATAAGCCTGATTGCCTCCTTAGAAAATTCTTCTATGGCCAACCCTTCTTCTTTGTTGTTTGATGCCTCTTGTTTATTGTGCTTGGCCATAAACAATACTCTCTCATTGGATTCTTCTTCGCTGTCACTGTCTTCATCAGATGATGATCTATCTTCTTTAGAGAGAAATTTCCTTTTGGATCCTTTCGTTTTTCCTTGCTTGTTGATTTTCTTAAAGCCTTTCTTTCCTTTTGATTTGCCATCACTTCTTTTCAGACATTTTGCTGCGAAATGCCTAACCTCACCATAGTCGAAACATATCAATGGAAGTTTACCTTCGAATTTTCTCTTACCAATTTTTAGTTTCCCCATAAAGTAAGCATATTCTTCATCTGAAAGACCTTCTTCATCATCTCCCTTTTCTTCACACTTGTAGGTGAATGTCTTTTCAATTGAAGGTTGTTTGTCCTTATTGGTTTTCTTAGATGCAATGAACACAGTTTCTAGATGCGAAGTACCCTCTTCTTCATCAAGTCTCATTTCATATGCTATGAGAACTCCATGTAATTCCTCTTTGCTGAGTTTGTCCATATTTTCACTATATTATAAGACCGATACATTTGGGTTGAATCTCCATGGTAACGTTCTAAGAATATTTCGTATAATATTCTTCTTTTCAACTATCTCTCCCAATCCTTCTAGAGTGTTGGTTATTTCATCAACGTATTGGAAGTATGCAGCAATGTTGCCATCTTCTTTCATTTTGAGTTGCTCAAATTTTTCTCTATAGATTTGAAGCCTTGATTCTTTGACATTTGAGTCACCTGCATATATATTCTCAAGCTTGTCCCATACATTTTTGTCACTGATAATAATATTATTTGCTTGCATCATTTACCAAATTATTCTTACCTTGTTCATATGTAGTTGGTGTAAATCCATTTTGAACAGTGTCCCATACTTCGTAACCTTGCGCTCAGAGATAGACCTCCATTCTTCCTTTCCAAAGTGCATAATTATTTTCATTGAACAGAGGTACACCATTCTTGGTATGCTCCATGACCTCCTTCCAGGTATTAAACTGCTATTGAAGGAACCAAGCTCTGATACCAATTGTTGGAAATACTGAGAGGGGGGGTGAATCAGTATTCCTCTCAATTAGTATTATTATTAATCTTTCAGAGCATTAGTTAATCTTCAATTATTATCAATGTTTGTACAATGGTAGCAGTAAACAAAAGGAACACAAATGCAAACAATTTTTAAGGTGGAAACCCTCTTTGGGACAAAAACCACCTGAATTTTTTTCTAATAATTCTTTAGTATTCAAATCCAATTGAAAATAAAGCTCTGACTTCCTAGAATCTAGAAAAGAATTCTTCTCTATATCCCACTGGATGGATGCTCCAATGCCCGAGATTCTTCAGTAGTCAACTGAATGGATGCCCCAACACGCAATGAGCTACAACTCACCCTAGCACCACCATACCATCCTAAATTTTTCACAGGCTTGAACCTGTTGGTGACTTCATGCATTAGCCTAACACCACCCTACCACCCTATAGAAGAATAAAATAAGAATGGACTCCCATACCAGGGAAAATGGTCCACTTTACAATGATATATAATGATGTAGAATAAGAAGACACACTAGAACATAACCCCAACTATGACACAACCACCTAATGATGATCCTAGACCTCCCAACACTACCTCTTCAACTCTTGGCAGATAGACACTTGTACAATTTTTACAATGATGCATTTACAATGACTTAGTACAATGACTATATGCAGTGCTGCCCACTCGAAGACTTCATGTGGTGAACTTCTTGATGCTGTTCTTCCCCTTGATTTCTGATCTTGTCATGCTACCCTCTGCTGCACCTTTCTTTGCTTTGCTGCCCTAGAAAGTCTGTTCCTTTGCAACCCTTGACAACACATGATCTAGCTTTTTCTTGCCTTCTAGGATCTCTATATTTAATCTGGTGTATCTCTGATATTTCAGATCCCCAATATGTGATTTTTGGTTATGTAGTATGTTAGTCATTAGTATTTTTCACTTGTTGATGATGACTAGTTGTAACAGCCAAGTTTTCTAGCAGATGATCTAAAAAATTGTCAAATTTGCCAGCTGGAAAACACCCATAAATTTTTTTTTCCCTCCTACCTTTTCAAGCCGCCCATGACGAGATGAAGCCTCATTATCAAGCCCTATCTAGCCTCAGCCATACTAGTTTGTCCATCAGCTCCAAAGAAAACAATCCAAATTTGTCCAAAGAAGTCTCCCCTAAGTTATGTAGTGGTGCTTTAGGCATTTCTCCCTTGGCAAACTATCCTAAAGCCAAAGAACCTCTATCTGCTACAGACCAGTCATAACAAACCTTCCCCTTCTGCAAATAAAGTTGGTTACACCCTTAAGTCATGCCACTAACAAGTCGTAAAGTCTCAGCAATGCACATGCCCTAGGTCAAACTGATATTAGGTGGTTTTACAGTGTTTCAATGGATCTTTCAAGAGCATAAGTGCACCAGTATTCCAGAAGACAGTATTTGACTCCACATGAGAAGAAAATTTCTTCTCATGTGATTTTGAGCCTGGGATGCAGCTACAGGGCAGAGAGTTATTTCATCAAGCTCCTGCAATCACACTCAAAGGTTAGTAAATTATGAATGACCAGAAGTGCTTTGCAAATACTAGCCAAACTGCTTGTGATGTCTAAATAGGCACAGAGATATTTGAAAATCAGAATTACATGTCTTAGAGAAGTGCCCATCTTGACTATTATCAATTTGCCATTTTTTATTTGCTCAAGCATGAGAAGGCGGTGAAAGGAAAAATAACACTATTAAAAGCTGATGAAATGGCATCACTGAGAAGGCCTCCTTCATCTATAAGCAGAGGGCCAAGGATAAAGTTTTATTTTAAGAATTACACTGACTGTAAGACAATTTTTGGGTACAGTGAGATAGCAACTGAGGGTTTCTGAAATAAAAATGATGTTAAAGGCAAAGGCAAAGCAGTGGTGCTTTTAAAATTTGTTTGTATGAGTTTCACTGTTATTGAATTACAATGAGAAGCTAGTGGGTTGATTATCAATGAAGAAATGGTATTAAGCAGATGGCCAAAGGAGTCAAATAGTCTTGGTCCCAAGCTAACTTTTGCCATCATAAATAAAGGAAACCACTATCAGTATGTTCATCAAAAATTCTTCATTGGTTTGAAACAAAGGTTGAAAGGAAACCAGGCATTTGTCAAAGTAGGCATCCTTCATAAACAAAGTAAAAGGGTTTACCCTTGTTTGAGGATGAAAAGAAATTATTGCAGGTGGCAAAGATCTCAAAAAAAGACTGTTCTAAAAGGGATGAAATGAATTAAAACCCATGTTTCCTGCAGACCTCCTTCACATAAGAACAAAGGGACAACCTTCCCTTGTTCACTTTTCAACTCTAGTGCATCATCCCCTATTTTATCTCCTTAAAGTTGAAAACTGGATCATTTTGTCAATTTAAGGATAGTTAGTGGATTTGGTGATGGAGACCTTTTGTAAACAGGATTTTCAATTACAGTTTCAAATGAGTTTTTTTACCCACAGTCAAAAGAGAAGCTCAAACAGCACCTACCATCTCAATCAGTTTTAAAATGGGCATGATCGCCTCCAAAGCATCAGGAGCAGACACTGTCAGTTCAAGTTTCAAAAGGGCGAAGCTACCTCCTTAAAATGTCAAAGAAAACCTCACATAACACAATGTGTATTTCTACAGTGACAGCAAATGAAAAATGAAAATACAAGAGGTGGAAATGGATATGGAGATTACAGTCAGCTACAAAGAATAAAGGAACAAAATCTTGGTGGACACATAACAAGATGGCATTAGGGTTCCAAAGGGTTACATTAGTGGTTTCAAAAAGTGATGATCTCCTTGATTCAGAAATAGAGGTTTTGATCATAGTTTTAAAAAAGAAAAAGCTTCCTACAGAACAAGCTATGAATTACCATATTATTAAACATTCCATTCAATATGACAAAGGTTGCAAAAGACAGAGGTTAAGGAGCACCCGGGCATTTTGTTTCAAAATGTGTTTTTGACCAAACAGAGATGAAATTTACAAAAGTGAGAGAGGTTTTTGTTCCTCATAGGATCAAGAAGAAAAACCTCCCTCTGTTTCTACACAGGTATCATGTTTTGGGAGAAATGTAAAAAATACAGATGTCATGGGAGAATTTCTGCACCAGGATTCACCATTTTGACCAGGGTTGGGACAGTCAGATTTTGAACAACCAAATGGATACAAAATGAAAAAAATCAGGCATATTTTGAAATTATACTTCTATAGCTTTCCAACGAGCCATCTCGGTCCCAATTCCGACAACAGGAAAGCATCCAAAAGTAGCCTGCAAACAACACTATGGTTTTCTGCACCAGCATTCACCATTTTTAACCAGTGTTGGGACAGTCAATTTTTGAACAACCAAATGGACACCAAATGAAAAAAATATAGCATATTTGGAAATTAGACTTCCATATATTTCTACTGAGCCATCTCAGGCCCAATTCCGACACCGGGAGGGCATCCAAAAGTGGCCTACAAACAACACTATGCATTTCTGCACCAGGATTCACCAGTTTTGACCAGTGTTGGGAAAATCAATTTTTGAACAACCAAATGGACACCAAATGAAAAAATTAAAGTTTTTCTGGAAATTATACTTCCATATCTTTCTAACAAGCCATCGCGCACCCAATTCCGACATCGGGAAGGCCTCAAAAATGGGCTGCAAAAGTGCGCGGCACGTTTGAAAAATTGCGCGGCGCGCCTGGGAGAGAAAATCCAAAGGTTTTCTATTGATGCTTGGCGCGCCTGTAGCAACGCGCGGCGCTCTTGCTTCTAAACGTGCTACTCACCTAAAAACCTTCAAAAAAAATCTCTTTAGAGCTGCTCAACAAATCAAACAAGGGATGCCATCGATCTTCAAGGTATTTTGTTTGCCTCCTTGCTAAATTCACGCTGTTAAGTGGTGGCGAAAAAATGAAACTCATGGTGTAAATCAAAGTGATTTGTGAATATTTCAAAGAAAGTTATTACAGTGGGAGAACGGTGGAAGGTTCATTTTAGCTTCAAAGGACCTAAACTGCCCTAAAAAAGTGCTAAAACCTCACACTCCCTGCAAGACACAATAAACACCATTTTAGTGGTTTTGTCAAGTATTGCGGGTATCCTAACTATTTTAGCAAAAAACCATAAACTCGGTCAGCTATATGTATTGGTGAAAATAGTGGTAAGGAGGGTTTAACTTTTGTTTAAGGTCCGAAATTGCTGTGGCTGTCATTGCCCAACATAGACATAGTGAAAGTGGTGGGTTTATGATGATGTCAAAAGGCCTAAAAAATGCCCTCAATACAGTGCTAAAAGCATAAACCAGCAAGTCAAAATATACACAGTAGTGGAGGTTTGTAAAATTGTTGGAGGTGCCTAAACTGTGATAGGGAAAAACCATAAAATCTGTCAGCTATAGTGTAGTGGTGAAAGCAGTGGTAAGAAGGGTTGAACTTTTGTTTAAAGTCCGAGTAACAACAGTGATCATACATAAATGACTTTGTTACTTTCAAAATTCCTCTCTGCGTGGTGAAAATCAAAATCAGTGCTACCTCTTTATCCATGAAACAGACTGTAGTGAGTGAAGCTGTTATTACAATTTGAAGGTGTTTTGTCAAACTGTGTGTGAGAAACAGTTAAGTACAAAAAGGGTGTTTTTGATTGGGAGGAGTGTTTTGCCTCCATCTAAACACAAGGCTGTCTTATTTTTATCCAAAACATAAAGGATCCTTGTAAACTTACCCAACCACAGTAACATTTTGACTATGTGCTTGTTATTTTGATAACCATTTGTTGATTGGAATACAAAGGGAAACAAGCAGTGATTTGTAAGGAGCAAAGAGCTGATATTAAAGAACCATTTCACACAGCATTTGATGCATTTCCATTGGTCAAACAGTGACTAACAAAGAGGACAAAGTTGTGTGCTTGAGAAGAACTTTCCACAGGCTATTTGAGGCAGGGCAGCAAGGTGAAGAAGAACACATTGATGATATGCAGCACAGTGATGAAGAGCAGTGCCATGAAGAAACTCAAAACAATGAATAAGAGATGAGGGTTTTGTCAGTTTAAAAAGAGGTCTTTTTGTGATATGAAATAGTCAAGGATTTGCACAAACCTCTAGAAGAAAAACAGAGTTTGTGAAGGGCTTCATGATCAGTTTGAAGGAGCATTTGAAGCAGTGTTTTTAAATCAGTCCCTTTGTTGTTTTAACCACAAAGAAACCAGTGATTAAAACATGAACAATCATCATTTCAAATTGAAGGTGTGAAATACATAAAACAGTGGTGTTGAAAGCAATTTCTTTAATAGATTAGAGAAGAAGCAGTGGTTAGAAGATGAAGACCTTTGTCAATTGAATGCAATCTTTAAAAAACAGTGGTTTAAAAGAACTTTATCATCTAAAAAAAAAGCAAGGCAGTGATATCAAAAAGGGAAAATGTTTGAGGGGAAGGTTTTTGTGCTAAAACAAAGGAGACTTCTTTTCAAGAAGCCACAAACATGTCTTGTTAAAGGCCTCTTGGCTCAAACACAGTACTAAAGAAATGAATTTAGTGATGATGAGGAACAAGGCAAAAAGGCTAAACATAACAGTGATAATGAAGAGAAAAGTGATGGGCAATGAGGCAATGATGAAAGGGAACATTATGGTAGCCAACACAGAAATAAGCATAAGGGTGATGAAGCACAAAACAGTGAAGGGAAAGAGCATGACAATCATAAAGAAGGCAGTGACAAAGACAAACAAGGCAGCCCTCAAGCAAGCAATGATGAGGGCAAGCAAATACAAAACATGGATCATGAAGGGCATTCTCCAAAGCATGTGCTAGCTGCCTCTCCTAGGAAATGGGCCATGACTTCTTCACCAAAGTTAGAATGCCAAACAACAAAGAAGAAAACCAAGAAAAGCTCAAAACTGCCCAAAGAGGGCGCCTGGTGAGAAAAAGGGAGAAAGACACCTTTAGGCTTGGAATTTTGGCCCGAGCTCCTAGACATGTTTCTAAAAAGCGTTGAGGGACTTGCTCACCAAAATTGAGCAAATTTTGACATGTTCTTGTTTTTCGACATTTTTGGGCCTAATTGCATAAAATCATGGGCGCCGCCATTTTGGTTTGGAGCATCCTCAATTCTTGAGAGTGGTACCATTGGATGCATTAAATTTAGGGGCATCTACTCAGAAATTTTCAGAGCATTTGAAGTTGTTTTGGTTCCCCAAAGATGCAAAAAACACTCAATTTTTCGACACTCTGCCCACATATCAGCAAGGCCTATTTTTTGGGTTTTTTTTTTACTTAGTTCAGTATTTGATCAACTTACAGGCATCATATTGGGAAAATTAAAGTTGTTACAAAAAGTAGACATTTACATCTTTTCAACAAGCTATCACGGGCCTCATTTTGACATCGGGAAGGCCTCCAAAGGTTGCCGGAAAGTCAGGGGGCCTTTTGCTGATGTATTTTTTGAGTACTTTTGTAAAAATTGAACCTTTCAAAATTGACTTTTCCTCATGTGTGTTTAGCTATTTTTGTACATGATAAGTTATGAAAAGTCAATATATTTCCCTTTTTTAGCATTTTTTAGATATTTTATGAGATATTTTGTGCCTTGGGCTTTGCAAAGCCTCAAGGACAAAATAAGATATTTTGGATAGGGCAATGAGATTGCAAGTTGAACTAAGAGGTTTTCCTCACTCTGGCCTATATATTCCAAAGGCTTTCATTGTAAACAAGGCTGAACTTGATGAATAGAAGAAATATATGGTCATATAAGCTTTGGAATAAATACTTGTCTCATGCTTTTGGATAGTCTCTTGGATGTTCTTGGATGATGAAAGAGGATTGTTGTTGGATTTGTAGAATGGTATAGTGTCTCTCTCTTTGTTTTGTTTCCTAGTTTTCATTCATAAATCCATGTTATTTCTTGCTATAGGATAGTAGAGAAAAAATTTGAGACATGCCCTTGGAGGCACCTCAAATTTCCTGTTTCTTCATAGCTTCCATGTTTTCTTCATTCCTAGTCACATTAAAGAATTCTTGATTGCTCTTTAATAACTTAAGAATATTGTTCGCTTGTTTCATTCATGGTTTTATGCATGCTAAGTATGATTTACAGTATGCCCTGCTTACTCATGGCTATCCATAGCTCCATCTATGAAACTTCTCTTTGACTGATTAGATTTTCATTTGTTGAACCAAGGAGGTCTTGTTCTGATCTTGCACTTTGCCTAAGACTATGCAATCTTTTTTTCAAAGTGCCCAATAGCTCGAAGTACTGTGTTTAGGTGTTCCGGCATAGTGATTTGAGTTGTTTTTCTGTCTTAAGTGTATTTCCCCAAATTCTGATAGCCATTTCCTAAAGTTAGAGAGTTATATATCTCTATGCATGGCTTGAATGTTTATTTATATGCATTGATTAGCTTAAAGTTACATTTCTCATGATTAATGGTTTTCCCTACCATGTTTATGTCGGCTATTAAACTATTTGTGTTTGAAATCTTTTGTTATTCACAAACTTGATGTCCATCTTACTCCATTTTGCCCAAAGATCCATTTTACCTCGAATCAAATCGGCCCTTCAACAACCTTGTATCACCATCTGATAGCTTTCTTGACCTCTTTGACCCCATAGCCCAGTTGATCTGACATATTTTTACCTATCTTATATCTTTGATCAGTTTCATCCCTCACAACCTAAAAACCAAAACCAAAAAACCTACTTCATAACTAGCCTAAAATCATAACACAATAAGCAAACACATAGATATCCCTTACACAAATAGAGAGAGCCCTCTATGAGTTTAGGAAGGATAGGTCCTTGTGCTCCAAAGACTGGTTTGATGTTACACTGTCATTTGGATTTCCAATCAGCCAAATCATGGGACCCTAACATAGTAGTCCTATGAGTCTTCTTTCCAATGCCATAGGTCTGATCCAATTTGGATTCATCAAGAGAGAGTTATGCCCAATCTCTCACAATGCCATAATTATGGATTGGTTCAATAGAGCGAATTTGTATGGTGTGCCATGTGTGACTGTTTTTTCATTCAAACCTTAAATTGATACATCAAAAACTATAGTTCGTGAACTATCTACCACTTTTTACATAATTCCAATCTGATACTCAGAGAGAGAGTTATGATGATTTTACCAAGGTCACTTCTTTGAGATGAAGTTCAAGAGCCTGCAAAAACACTGACTTCCACAGATCATATCTCCGAAAATGTTGTGCACCTTGATTTGAGATTTTTATAGGAGCTTCCTCAGGATTTCGGCTTCACCTCTTAAAAATTACAGCTTCTGAAACTTCGTAGAAAAAACATTATAGCGCAAATTCCACGATGACCTGTTTCAGGTAGAAAAATCCATGCAAGAGGAGGATATGAGGATCACAATTTATATAAATGCTTAGGTTGAGAGGGTCTTCAACAACTGAACGTGGGATGGATTTTAGGAGCTTAAAAATTATTAATTATTGACTTTTCAATGACCCATGCCACAACCCCATGGGGTTTTAGCCCACTAACTGGGGTTACAAACTTCAAACATGAATATCTCTCAAACCGTGAAGAATTACATGGCGTGCCATATATCAACGGAACATATCGACAAGTAGAAGGCATCAAAAGTATTCTTGACCCAGAATATAGTAATTTGGTAGGTGAAAATTCCCATGCAAGATCGGGGAAGCCCCTGGTGCTACTTGGGTTGACATCAATGACAACCACTGATCACCATTATTTTTCAAATTATGTAGGGCATTAACAAAGACATCATAGAGATGAGGATGGAGAGATATAGAGATTCTCCAAGATAGATTGTACATAAAGAAAGCTCCAAATTTTCACCTTGTGGGTGTGAGAATTTAGCTACACCATCCGATATACAACGTGGTACCATGCCTACATTATTGGCAAGAGAAGAAGGGGAAGGAGAAGCACCAAAGGAGGAGACTCTTGGTGCCTATCTCCAAGAATATGAATCTCAGTCTAGTAGATTCAAAGAGCATATAAACTTTCGAGGGTTTTGTCGAATCAAAGAAGATAGAAGACCCAGTAACCACAATAGAAGAAGAGGGTGCATGCAACACATTTTGGGTAGATTATTTCTACCTAATTTTTATGGGTCACCCAAGAGCACAACCAAGGCTTGGGTAAATAAGCTAGACACATATTTTCAGCTGCATCAAGTTTTAGAAGAGGAGGCCATTAGAGTAGCAGTGCTACATCTTTAAGGTAAGGCTTATGCCTGGTGGTTTTATGAATATTATTCATTGAATAATGTAAATATATATACTTATGCAAAGTTCACTAGGAGGTTAGTGAGAAGATTTGATCTAAAACACTCTGAAACTTCTTTGGGGGAGCTAGCCAAACCCAAGGAATCATAACCTTTGCATGAGTTGGAACGATCCATGAAGCCAACTCCATTTCAGAACATTGTTGAGGGGGTTAAAGATCTGCAACATGCTTTTCCTATGGTGAAAGCCCCACTTTAGGAAGAACTTTCTTCTCAAGAAGAAAACATGAGGATTCCTCCTTCAAGAGGGGATCAAGCCAAAGGGACTCTTAATGATGAGGTATTAGGAAGAAAAGGGAAAGCTAGGAAGAACCTCCAGTGTTGTAAGAGAAGAAGGAGATCCAACACTATTTGGAGATGGAGACGAAGCAATTGCTTCAACTAGAGGAGCTCTTGTATATTTGCAAGAAGTTCCAAAGAATCTTACATATGAAGATCAGGAGCAGCATGTGTCTATGTTGATAAGAAATGAGACAAAAAAATGGAGGGAGTGTGTTCCAACATTGACCCCAGTTTTGGGGACATACACCATGATAGATCACTTCTATCTTATTAAAACTCTTGACACCAATATGACCTTTGGTGTGCATGAGTTGATTACATTGGATAAAGACACCTTAGACTGTGAGATCTTGCAGAAGGTGGGTGAAGATGAGAAGGAGGGCCAACAACAAGTGATTGGGAACATACACACCCATCCTTTTCAAGAGGTTTATGCATAAAAGCAGGAGGATGATTTGCACAGTGAGGGCAGGGACAAATCAGTCCACTGACATATACAACATGCTCTAGGCCTTCATGTTTCATTACATGGAGGCATTCCACCAGGGAGACCCCCTGATTGGAAGTTGATCAAATAGTTCTCAAAACATGTTGCACCACTCATAAATCCAGGAGGGGTGGGATCATTGGGAGGCCATGGTACAATGCTGAGAGTCTTGGGTAGACTCAAGGAGGAGGGAGACATTCTCCCACAATAATAATTACCCACTCTCATCTCAGATTTTTCACCGAGAAAGGAGCAGTAGAGGAAGTATAGAAGCCTTCCAATATGTGAACTTGGCATAGGAAATGTCAAGGAGGAGGGAAGACACATGACATATTTTTTATATGATAGATCATCAGTGTTGTCACTTTGGAGGATACATCCATACTGGAAATCCCAGTTGTTGGTGGATTATTCCAAGGATCTCTTTACTTTCATGATATTTGACGACCAACTATTAGAGGAGGGGTATTTAGTCAGAGATGCGGTCATATACTATCATGGTAGGATCTTCTTATATAGAGATTCCAAGCTCAAGCAGAAATTACTACATGCAACACATGAAGATTTTCTCTTTAACCCTACTTATTCCATGAGAGAATACCACACTATCATGGAGGGATTTACTTGGGAAGGCTTTGAAGAGGAGATATATTAGCATTTGAGGAGATGCATGGATCATGTGGAGATGGAGGAGATACATAACTCTTTGGGGGAGTTATCACAACCACCTCTTTCCTCTTTGGGAATGAGAGGGGATCTATCTATGAGCCACTCCATTTATGTGAGCAGAGTATATGGTAAAGATCTTGTTTTTATGCATAATGATTTATATGATGAATATTTGTATTCCTTTACCATAAATGTGCAGGCCATTGTTCCAAGGGGGAGAATTCTTACTTATAAACTTCATGGTCAACTTTGGGCCATAAACTATGTTGAGCGTGGCCACTCCCTAGGAGGATATAGGGAAATGATATATCATTCCGGGTGTGCACCAAAGGCACCAAACATAAATCACCTTCTCAAAGCATGTGAGAAGAATATTGCAGCGAGTAAGTGGTGGGGAACCACTTACCATATCATGATCTGAGGTAGTCAGGAGATATACCACGCTAGTGGGAATATGATCCACCTCCATTATTACATTTGGTTGTTTATGTATCCTTGGTTTTGTTTCCATATATTGATGATGTCCTTATTCTTTTTATGGGAGTGATTGGAGGGAGGATGGAGGGATCGGATGTGCCCTTTGGGAGAGATATTCTCCATGGTTCTTATGTTTCATATTTCTAGGAGAGCATTGGACCATCCATGATTTATACATTGGGTATCTTGTTTCCTTATGGGATGAGCCATTTGGTTAACTTGAGCACTTGGGAGGTGCCTCTCATGAGCAGATGGGAGGAGTTTTTCTATGAATTACCACTCTAGAGGGTGATTCATTTTGTATGGATGATGGCTTGGAGATTGCAGCTCCATATGGGAATGAAGGTTCCCCACATTTTCAATTCCATCCTTGCAGGTTTCTTGGGGAAAAGAAACACTTGGGAGGGGAGGATTGTAATATTCCTAAATTAGCACACAGCTAGTTGGAATATTAAAAATTTCTTTTGGTTCTTAATTTACTGAATAATAGGGTATGGAGACCCATAAATCTCCTTAGTAGGAATAAAATCACTCCTAATGTGAAAGGAGGACATCTTAACAGCTTAATTAAGCACCCTTGTGTGTGAAAAGGGGTTGGAGCATGAAGGCTCAGTCAACTTTGACAAAATCAACAATGCTGTTATGGAAGAGTGGGCATTTATTGAGGAACAATGCAGTTTTGGAGGGAGATCTCATGCATGGAGTTAGTGGCTTTAATGAGTGGGACCAAGGGTGAGGAAGCTCACCACTTATATAAGGAAGAGGATGGCATCCATAGTTCATTCATGTTTATGTTATGATATTTTGATTATATGGTCTGTTTAGACATATAGCTTTCTTCAGTTGTTTAGCTAAGATTGCAGTGTTGTTTAGCACAGGGTGTTCCCGAGTGGGAATCCCACCTCTTTCCTTGAGTGAAATCTAGGAAGAGCATTGAAATACATTCCACATTCAGGCATCAGGTCAAGGCTTCAGCTTTAATGTACAATGCAGTTTCTATTGAGAGGTTGTGTTGTGTTGCAGGGAAAAAGTTGTGGAGGGTTGATTTGGGTGATTTCCGAGCTACATCTCATTTGAGGAATGTTCCTTTCTCTTAGGAGGCTAGTAAAGAAGGCCCTGGAGCATCATTGATATATTTGGCACCAGGCCACAGTGTTTTTATCCCCTATAGCGCAGTATCAGTCTGGATCTACGTTATTCTAGGGAGGAGTTGCAAGAGTGTTTGCAGTAGGTGATTTGGAGAGTGATTTCTTCAGTGAGGGGTCAACCTTTCATCTGGAGGGTCCATTGGAGGAGAGCATACTTATTTTTATATCATCTTTAGCCATAACTCTTCAGTTACTTTGTTGCAGCATACTTTCAACCCTAGGGCTACAGCTCATATTGTATTATTGGGTGTTTTTCTCGGAGACCCTCTTGGGTTTTTTATGGAGGTTGTTTAGAGCCTTGATCTTCATTGTAAATTATCTTTGAGGCATATATCAGCCCTTTATATTTTGTGTACTCATTTTATGTAGCAGTGCTTCTATGATTGCACTGTAGCAGTGTCTTTGGCATTTTGATATAGCAACAACACCTCATTCTTGAGGATTTTCTTTATTGGAGGCTTTTTGTATCTTGTTATATGCCTTGTGTCCCATTATTTTATACATATATGCTACTGTTACGATGGATGTAAAGGCTCCATATTGGTCTCATGTTTTTATGTGATGTTTTACACTGCTATTCCAACATTTTGCGCTATATTCTTGCTTTTCCCATTTGGGAATATTACAAAAAACAACATGAAAACATCACAATATTGTTGGGAAAAATAATGAGAGGAGGGGGGGTGAATCAATATTTTAAAACTCACTTAAAATTTTACTTTTCTTTTTCTAATTTCTGTACGCGACCTGACTGAAGAAAACTAGCATATGTATGCGACTATTATTCAAGAAACTAGTGTATACCCAATAAGCTTATAACTCAAATAGTATTCATTTGCTTAACATAAGTCAATGCATCATTGATTCAGTAGAAATTTAATAAGAAGTAAACATGTGCAATAAGAATAGAGTAAATCATCACACATAAGCAACACATATGAACACCAGGATTTTTAGGTGGAAACCCAATTCGGGAGAAAACCACCGCTGTCGTCGTCTCAGTCTTCAATCTTTATTATTAAGAAAACTTCTTACAACATGTACTGGTGCAGACTCATACCAGTACGCAGGCACCCACCTGCAAAAGGTTACAACCTTCTCTCGTTCTCCAACTCCTACTGGAAAGGAGCTTCAACCGCTTAATCTCGTTTGCCAGCACCCACTAGAAAGAAGCTCCAACCCCCTGATCTGATCACTAGCTACTACTGGCAGGAAGCTTCAACTTCCTCATTGAAGGCTCCAACCCTCAGCACTATCATGGACCACGTTTCATAAATTTTCACACTAGATCCACCTACTTCAACACATCACAACTATAGGCCACTTTTCATCAAATTTTCAGACTGGACCCACTACCATCATTTTCACTACCAACATTTCAGCCCAATACCACACATCCATGAAACATGTCTTCTTTAAAATCAATCATTGTATCACCAATCAACCAAAAAATCATTGATTTTCAATCACATACAACTAGCAACATCATCAATACTCAAACAACCGAGATCTACATGAAGATTTCATTAATAGACAACATAAACACAACAATATTGTATAGATTGATCAGACATATTCTTCAGCAGAAACCCTAACTTTCGTACATATTTTTCGCGTGTATACGCGCTTATCCATAATCAAACCCATGTACAGATCTCAACATACTTCAGAAAACATACACTATTATGCAGAACAGAACCCGCGTGTGTACATGCTTTGCCTGTGTCAAACTCGCGTAAAGATATGTAACTTTAAACTTATAACAGTGTTTCACATCACAACTTTAGACATACTCAAATCATGACATTCAAGATAATAAACATATGTCAAATGACATATCTAATCAACCCATAAATAGATCATGCAATACATAGTCATTTCAGGTCTAATGATCTTGATCCATCATTATATTTACGGGTGCATAATTATTTCAGATCAACCAATCAGCTATAGCCCATACCATGCAAATATACTTCATATTGAAGTATTCATTAATCACCCTCACTCTTACACACGATAACACTTTAATCTTCACCTCCTTATATAGCTTGAGCCTTAGCCAATACCATGAGCCAAAACCACACTAGTGCTAGTGGTAATCCTTGACATGATCAAGTAGCCGTTATGACGCTCAATATTGTGGGCTAATACCATGGTAAAGAACCTTAGTATTTAGTAAACCATATTGCGCCAAAAGTATGCGCCTTTGCTTCTTCCTATTCACATGTTTACGTGAATTTTCTTTACCGAATCTATGTATACACTATCGAGCACATATGTACATGACTTTGCTTCTGAAACTATAAAGGAAACATCTTCCTTCAAACATCGTATGTACATGGATTTTATTCACATAACTTGTGTATATGTCTTGAAACTTTACCTTCATGATTCCTCTGTCACTGACTGATATTTATTTCTCTATCACTTTGTTCCAAGTGGGTTGCCATCAAGGATAACACATACATAATAATGCCAAGAAATATGAAAACCATACTACCTGTTGGATATTTATAACTTTAGCTCATGGCAGTATTTACAATAGTAACCATACATATATATGCAAAAATACCAAAGCTACTTTTCCTCAACCGACAAACAATAAAGGATACATAGCCCTCATCTCATCTGCCATATCCCATGTAGCTTCTTCGGGCCCAAAGTGCTTCCTCTGCACTTTAACTTTCTCTATGTCTCTGTTCCTGCGCATGAGCTATTTCTACTGCAATATGCACTAAGGTTCTTGTTGGATTTCTCCTTCTTTCTCCACCTACAATACATACCAATCAATAACATGATCAACATCCTTTATATACCTTTTAAGTAATGAAACATGAAAAACATCATGGACTTTTACACTTGGAGGAAGTGCAAGTTGATAGGCCACTGGTCCAATCCTCTCAAGGATCTCAAAAGTCTTGCAATACCGTGGTTCCAGCTTGGTACATGATCCAATCCTCAAGGAGCTCTTCTTGGGCTTGATGTGCAAATACACAAGATCCTCAACATGAAACTCCTTAAATTTCCTATGTAGATGCATAACTCATACTTCCTGTCCTATGCTACTTCGTTCTTCCTTATAACACCTTTCTTTGTTCCATGTATGCCAACATGTTCAGTTCAATAAGTACCATGTTCACTAAATCACTCAAGCTGATGGGAGTATTACAACTTTTCCCATATAATTCCTTGAAAGGAATCATCCTCAGTTATTCCTAATAACCATTGTTGTATGCAAAATCAACCAATGGAAGGTACTCCTCCCATTTCCTCTGTTCGTGCATCGCATACATCCTCAGCATGTCCTCCAGGATCATGTTGACCCTATTTATATGTCCATCTGTGTGTGGATGATAGGTTGTACTGAAGGCAAACTCTATCCCCAAACCTGCATATAGCTCCTTCCAAAACTTGGAAGTGAACTTGGCATCCCTGTCCAACACAATATTCTTCGGAACACAATGTAATCTCACAATCTCCCTAATGAAGACCTGTGCCACCTCACTAACTGAATATGTAGTCTTCACTGGAATGAAGTGAGCCACCTTGCTCAACATGTCGACCACAACCATGATAAAATCATGTTTCCTCACTGTCCTCGGAAGACCTGTGATAAAATCCATGGAAATTACCTCCCATTTCCATTCTGAAATCAGAATAGGATGTACTAAACCACCTAGATGCTTACATTTTGCTTTCACCTACTGAAAATCCAAACATATAGCCATGAACTCTGCCACATCTTTCTTCAGATTCAGCCAATAATAGAACTTCATTGTCATTTATGTCTCATGATATCCTGGGTGACCCGAGTATGGCTTGACATGAAATTTCCCCAAGATAAGCTTCTTAAGCTCACTGTCACCCGACACATAGATCCTATGGAATCTTGCCGACCATTCACGGTGAGACAGATAATGCATACGTCCACTTTCTCTTTCACACTTCTGCACCTATACGTATACCTACACCTATACCTCTATTGATACTTCATTGTAACCTATGCCTAAGTTCCATTTACCTATCATCTTGTTGTTGTGTGTGTAAGATAAAATCCTATAAATCTATCCCATAGGAACTCATAGTTGTTGTATGATTCTCTTGTGCTTTCTTACTGAGAGCATCTGAAACCCTATTCTCCTTTCCCTTAACATATATGATCTTGAAGTCATCACTAAGGGTGGCCAACAATCTAGCTTTTCTAGAATTCAGATTCAGTTAGTCAAATAGATACCTCAAACCACTACGATCGTTGATCATTACAAATATCCTACCAAGAAGATAATGCCTACACATCTTCAAAGCATGAATTGTAGAAATTTGAATAACTGATATGTTATCCACCAAGATTCTCCTAGTCACACACTATTTTATCTTCATGCACAATACATAATCTCTTCTACCATTGATCATTACATGCGGAAATAAAATCAATTGAATGCACACATTAAAACCATAAACAATCACACATATGAACATAGTATTTCATGGGAAAGCTTAAAGCTGGAAACCCCAAATATCTATACAATCATATAGATCATGTAACAATCATCATACAAAGCTCCTCACAAGCTCTCGATACAATCTCCAATTGCTACACACTAATCAAGCTAGATCTAGAAAAACACATGGTCAAATCTCTGCCACCTGATAGCCTGCCTCTATTGCATAATCAATGCTGTAGAATGGCTCATAAATAACTTCGAACCACCTGGCTTGTACTGCAAAAGCCTCATTGGCTTCTCCAATCACTAGTTGTTGCAAATCATGCAACAGTATAGTCACAACTGATAGTCACACTTCTCTTTCACCTATCTCTTCATAGTTATCCTTTAGAAGCGCATTCATACACTTTGAAGTTAATTGATGTATTCACTGGTTGATTAATGAGTTTATAATTAGTGAATTAATTATTAATTAATTCACAACTAGTATGATGTATCAATCGGTTAGACTAGATACAACTAGCTCAACTATGTTTAAGATCGGAAAACTTAACTTCAACTCCATTAACTCCTCAATCAACTCCACCAAACTCTCTCACATGAGTTCTAACTGAAGTATCCATGCAATAGCTCCATTTAACCCTTCAGAATAGCGTAATTCCTTCTGTCAGCTCCTGTTCCACATCTGTGCACTTAACTGAAGTGCTCCAAGAGAATAAGAGAATGTTTATAGTCCAAATATTATTAAGAGCTAATAATATTCGACATATCTATTTTTAGGCTTGGCAATCTAAAAATAGATTCCGCTAATATGTCTAAAAATGAGAAGTCCATCTATTTTTGACTTGACCAACCATCCACAAATAGCATCCTGCAACTCATAGAACATGATCCATATGTCTAAAAATAGACTTTGCACCAAAAATAGCCTGCGGGCCTACTTAGTGAAGGCGACTTCTTTCCACTAAGCTCATCATCTTGTTGCAATCTCAAAACTAGCTTCCATCTCAAAATCATGAGTCATGGAGTTATGACTGTGCTCATTTAATTTCCTAGACTCATAGCATACCACCTGTCCCTCCTACATAAGGAATCCACCAAGTCCCATTTTACAAGAATTTGTACACACTATGAACTCTTTATCCAGATCTTCCATCTTAAGGACTGGAGCATTGGTCAACAATTCCTTCAATTTCTCAAAACTAGAAGCACATTCTTCTTTCCACTCAAACTTCTTACCTTTTCTCTGCAAATATGTAATAGGATATGCAATGTGTGAGAAGTTCATGATGAACCTCTTGTAATAACCTGCTAATCCCATCAATTCTATGACTTGCTCCACATTATTAGGATCTACCCACTCCATGATGGCCTTTATCTTTTCCGGATCTATTGCTATGCCTTCCTTGGAAACAAAATGTCCTAAGTAGTGTACCTCTATCTAAAAGAAACTAGACTTGCTAACCTTAGCATATAACTAATGATATCTTAGAAATATCAACATTGCTACTAAATTCTCAACATGCTCTTCCTCATTCTTAGAATATACCAAGATGTCATCAATGAATCCAATAAAAAACTTGTCCAGATAAGGATGCAACACACTATTCATCAAACACATAAATGTAGCTAGGGCATTATTCAAACCGAATGGAACTACAACAAAATCATAATGCCCATACGTGGTCCTGAAGGTTATATTGTAGATTTCCTCTTCTTTGATGCGTACCAGATGGTATCTTGATCTAAAATTGATCTTTGAGAACACTGCTGCTCCCTTCAACTGATCAAATAAATCATCAATCCTCAACAATGGGTACCTATTCTTGATTGTCACCTTGTTCATCTACCTGTAATCAATGAACAAACGAAGAGTACCATCCTTCTTCTTTACGAACAACACTGGTGTTCCCCAAGGTGATATACTCGACCTAATGTATCCCTTATTGAGAATTTCCTTCAGTTGCAACTTAAACTCTACTAACTATGTCATGCTCATCCTGTATGGTGCCTTTGATGTTGATGTTACCCATGGTACCAACTCAATAGAAAATTCTAATTCCCTGTGAGGAGGTAACTCTAGAACTTTGTTGGAAACACATCTTGAAACTGCTGAGATACATGATACCTCGGGAATATTTTTGCATCCCCAACATCCTTACCCTTGGAAATATGCACTGAAAACATCACATAACCTTTTTTGCAACCACACTTAGCCTGCATAGTGGTGGCCATCCTCACTAATGTAGGCTTCTTCTTATCTTGAAGAATTCTATTTTCTCCATTATCATCTAGCAACTAAATGGCCTTGTCATAAAATTTCACTTTGGTCCTGTGAAGGTACAACCAATCCATACCCAAAAGCATGTTATACGCTCCCAATGGAAGTACATTCAAATGTGTTGTTGTAGGCATACCATTTAACTAAAATGCACAAGCTCTTACCCAATGGTGAACTCTCTTCTTAGTACCTATAAACAATTGCACCAACTAAGATTATGCATGCACTTATTTGTTCAAGCCACATTTATCCACCAGGTCAGGATTAAAATAACTACAATTAGATCTAGGATCAATCAAAATAGAAATAAATTGATCATAAAGCTTACCATCCATCTCAACGATATATTCTTGGTGATCCTCCTGCCAATTTTCCACAGCTACATAAATCTGAGGAACACCATAACCAACATCCCCAACCATATGCGATTCTTTTGAACTATAGATCTGGGGTATACCACCATGATACCATGAACAATATCTCTTGAGATGATATTTTCCACATATCCAACACTATAACGGTGCTCTACCATCATCTCTAGTTTGCTGCACTCCAGGCTATGATCCATGCCCATTTTAAACTGTATTGAACTTCTTGTAAGGAACCACATTTTTTTTCTCATCTGCATCCTAAGGTCTTTCCCATTTTGGTGGCCATCTTCCTTTAGCTTTCTCATTTCCTTTCAAATCATGCTTAGGCACAAATTTTCACTTTGACTACTCATAAAAATGATTCAACATCTGAATGTCTTCTTCTAGTGATCTAGGCTCATCGAACACAATCCGGTCTCTATATGCTACTGGAAACCCACTAATGAATCTATGAACCCTGGCCTTCTCCTCCTTGAGGTAAGGCACATATCTCAAAAGCTCTAGGAACTTGCTAGTATACTCACCATTTATCATGGAACCCATCTACAACTCATAAAACTCCCTAGATCTAGCATCATAGTACCTCTCTTGCAGATACTTCTTCTTGAAGAGCCTCTCAAACTCATCCCAAGTCAACTCATCCTATCGAATACCTTTAACATTATTCACATCCTCCCACCAGATATCTTCTTTCCTTTAAGACTGAAAGTGGCTATTTTAGCTTTCATGTTCTATGTATAACTATGCAATCTAAAGAATTAATTCATCGCAAGCAACTATGCCTCTGCATATTCATACTTATTCATCTCTCCATCGAATGTAGGAGCCTTAAATTTCTTGAAATCCTATTGAAAATACTCACCCCTCCTTTAACGATGATGACGGTGAGGACTATGATGATGTCTCCTGGAAGAGAAACTAGAATGATGCATGTACATACCAGTCCTCCTTTAAGGTGTGTCCAATGATCCACCACCTCTAACTGTGTCCCTTCTATCCAACCTGTATCCAAGACTAGACCTGCTACCATAGACTCCATTAGTCTTTTCCTCCTTCTCTTGAATGATCCTCATTTGTCCCCTTTTTTTAAACTTTGACAAGCTCTGAAAAATCACTGCATTAAACTCTATTTGCTTTTCTTGAGCCCTTGCAAGTCTTTCCTGAGCCTCAAAAAACTTGTCATTATCTACCTTACAGCTTCTGATCTCTACCCTCAATCTCCTCAATGTATCTGCTACACCAGGAGAGTGCTCATCTCCTTGTTGCCCAACTAATATGTAGGGAGAGTCACGGGAACTATAGTCTACCATTTTGATCGTCATCCTTTATTCTCTTCTTCCTGCAAGTAAATCATGTCAAATAAGAAAAATAGATACCAAAATACAATCCATACCTCATTGACGTTTAGGGGAGGCTTGTCTCATCTTCAAGATCAATCCACATTAGCGTGTACATGTGTAATCATAAACATATCCATATAATAACATATCAATATACACCATCATGCATGACCATAAAAATGGTATACCTTGGCCCCATGCATGAAAACCATGACCTTGCAAACATAAAGCTTTTCCCAAAGAGAGCGTAACCCGCTCTGATACCACCTACATGTGGTATCAAATATGACCAAAAGAGAGTGAAACCTTACCTGATACCACCTATAATGAACTTATCCCCTCACATGTACCCAATTTCACCATCTTACCCATGATAAACATGATATGAGTGGATACCATGACAAAACTCAACCTCCTAGGTGACCTTAAGGAAATGGAGTCGACAAAACAGACCTTACTGACTTCCCTCAGGTGCCTTAGGAACCTACAGGAGTAACGCAACCCCTCCACATGTCCATCCCCTGATACAACTTAATTTTCCCTAAGCTAGAGCCCCAGTCACTCCCTTTCCAAGCCCTCCATGCAGCTAGAAACCCCCAATCACTCTCATAGGCCTGCATCATTGCGACTGTGGCCTTTTCTGCTCAGTGTTGTGCCAACGAATACACAATTTAAGGCTATTTTTTAGGGCTAGAGTTGATCCTCTACCCAGAAATCCATGTAACATTCAGAACTCATAAAATACATGACTACAATGCTTATAAAAAAAAAAAATGAAACCAGAACTAGACCTGACCATCCCCAACCGGGACTGACATTCCATCAAAAACTTGGTAGATAGGAAACCTACAGGTCATGAATGAAATTCTGAGTATAAAGGAATAAAAAATCATATGAGACTTAACAAGAAGGATCACCACCCTCTTCCATTAGCGGTATTAACATAAATTAGGAATTGCATCCATTATTATTTTAGTTACAAGTAAAAACATGAAAATATGCATGACTAAAACCAGTCATATATCCATGCTTATAGCCATCATATAAACATATAAATAACCATAATATAACAACCATTAAATCCACATAATAACAAGTACATTTAATGATCAAAAGCAAGAAAACTTAGCTTTCATTAAACATATGCAAGAGCCAACCAAGTTTGGGACTTCGACGTACACCCAACCATATACATGGCTAAACCAAATATTTCTTTCAGCCAGTCACCCCCATGCCATATTCCAAGCATGATTGTGGGATCCCATGGAATAAACCAATCCAAAAAAATAAATGGAATCTAGAGGTTAGACCACCTCCATCCTCACCATACCATGATCTCACCTAAACCAGCGTCGATATCACAAAACCAAACCGAGCTTGGAATTCCTCTGGATTCCTTCACTATACTCAAGTAATTTTCTAGTCTCCAAGTCTCTAGGGTTTATCGCAATCCACACCAGATCACTGGGCCCTAACCAGGACTCTAACCTCAGGCTTTAACATGTATCTCGCCATTACCGATCAAGGTATTCCTAGGCCATTGGGAATGTTTCCTGAGACCACCTCCACCCTATATTATGAAACCTTTCGGCAATTCCAAAGCTCAAAATCAAGAACATTCCCATCACACTATGACTATACATAAATGGAAAGGCAAGATTGAAAACCAATGTCAAAACCTGACAAAACCATGCCACTAAAAACAAAAGAACCAAATACCAACATGCACATACCATGCATGTCCAAACCATCTAGGAAATCATACATGCAATCTATTACCTCCAAGTATTCTTGCTAAATATTTATCGTTCCAACATTTCCTTGCTTAACCTTTGCTTCTCTTTCATTTCCTTATTCTTCATTTGCTTCTCTTTCCTTTCCTTGTTCTTCCTTTGCTTTCTTTTCCTTCATTTGTTTGCTTTTCCTTCCTTTTTCTACTTGATCTCTTTCTCCTCTTGGTTCTCTTCTCCTCTCTGAGACTAATTCTGAAAATGAATTGACAAAAGGTTACCAACTGATGCTATGAGGTATTTTTATTGATGAGGCCTCTAATTTCTTCAATTTTCCATTATTTTCCTTCATTTTCCTCCTCACATGCAACCTGTGACCTTTCACATTCATTTTCATAAATAAATGTGCCAAAAATACTTTTTTCCTTTTCAAAGCCTTAGCCATTTCCTTTTCCAATCTCCCTTTAGCCATAGACACATCAAGTGATGCCCACTAGGATATCTTACCCAACATTAAGCTTGGAATAAGTGTCCCTTAACTATGGTCTTATTTTTTTCTTTATTAACTTTTATTACATGAACTTTAACCTAGGTCTATTATAATAACACTTGCAAACAAATACCACCATCCCTTGGAAGGGTGTGTGGTATGGGGGATGAGGGTCTGAATATGTTACAGATATGTGTTGTGCAAGAGCACACATGCACATCCCTCAAATAGATCCATATACCATCCTTGAGTAGTGTGGAAACAATGCAATTAAACTTAATTCAACACAATTCTTGTAGATGCGCCAATTGTTTAATGTTTAGTTTCTTTGGTCTTATAGTTATCCACTTCTTTAGTAGAATACTAGCACATGTTTGCATATGCTCACCCATGGAAAGGGTGGATGTTTGGTTTTGAAGGCGGGGGGGGAGGTGGGTGGGGGGGTGGTGAGGGCATGCATGTGTTTTCTTGGAAAACACACACATGCACACCTTGTCATCGCCATCACCTAACCTCTTGGGGGCTGAAGGAGCCCAAATCCTAGTTGACATAGATTTCTAGTTAAACATGCGCATTGCAATATAACCATATCATTAATAGGAAAACATGACATACTTTTGAAAAATATACTCACCCATTTAGGGTTGTCAAAGTTACTATAATAGGATACACAATTCACACTTGAGTAGGTTCGACGGGTTTCTTCATTTTTTTAACAACACCATAGAGACCACTTCTTAGAAAGGCATCTCGATGCAATGAAGATATACAATTCTACTACTAATGTAAGGGTGTGCATTTGTGCAACCTAAACCACTAGTTGACATAGATCGTAATTTCAACATGTTGCATGCAATGTAACAATATAATTAATAGGAAAACACAAATCACTCACAATAAATATACTCTACCTCTTTATGATTTTCAAAGTAGGACAATTTATATCATAGGTTAAGTAATTCACACTTAAGTAGGTTCTATGAGATTCTTAGTTTTCTGTACAATGTCATGGAAACCACTTTCTAGTAAGGCTTCCCGATGTAATGGGGATCAACATTTCAACTCCTAATCAATGGGGTCCTTTTCTATGTAGAGGCATTGGGGAAATTGATCTATCATGTCATCTGGTTTTCATCTACATTGGAGCTTCACATTACATTAGTGCAAGAGAACAAGAGTTTGTTAAGCATTATACTATGATTTTTACGCTAGTCTTAACTCACACAAATAATAAAAATCCTCATCATGGTAGGGTTCTTGCACATTGTTAATGCCATACTTTTTTTGTGTTAATCATTAAGATATTGTGTAAGATATTTTTGGTGTCATCTCACCAACTAACACATTATACCAAATTAACATGACATACTAATTGAGAGGATTTATATAGATGACAATTTCAATGAATTAAATTGATTAATGCAATACACATAAATAACATATAATAATATAATAATAATAGTAGTAGATAACCAAATGACACATCTCTAAGGGACATGTCTAATCAAGTATGTGACAATTCAATGCATACTTATATACAATGTCACATGATATATCAATAATATGTCATATATATTAACACTTAAAATTGAATCAAAAACAATATATCATCAAAAAATATAGAAATATTAAAATTATGCTGCTGCAGTCAAATTGCACTTCGGACAACTCAGATGGTCGAGATCAAAATTGCATTAGATTCCCGTTTTCGAGAGGAACAAAATTGACCTATATATCTCCCCAATCGGTTAAGCGGAAGTTAAATTATTAATCATTTTATTTATTAATGAAATGGAATGGGTAGACCTCAACACATGTGGATTTAGTCAAAGCCCCAAGCGACCCTCACAAAATATGTAAATAGAAGTGACCTCAAGCTCATTCTCACACATTCACTCATGAAATTTTCTTCTTGCACTCTTTGTCTTAGTTCATTTATTTTGTTTTGGGTTCACACAGGTTCACTGGAAGAATCTCACGCAGGGTTTGAAATCATAGGTGAGAGGCTCGCACTAAACTAGGGTTTCTGGGCCATAGATGTAGGCACAAAACTACTGAAATTGGGCTAAAGCTGCGATCACAATGTGGCAAGGTAGTGGCCAAGCTACCATAGTCGCGGGCAAAGCGTGACAAGGTCGCAACTAGGGTTTTGATGCCAGATTGAGTTGATCTAGGCCAATTCCATAGGCATAGTGTGTCTTGCTAGCGACTAGGGAATTATAGCCATAGGCACAACATATCGAGGTCGTGGATAAGGGTTTTTCTGAGAAAATATGAGTTAGTTCATCTTCAGTTTCTTGCACAGTGCTTTGAGACTTCATTCGCTTAGACATAGATGTTTGCAATCAGTCTTTGATAGCCTCCTGGATTCACATCTAGGATTTGACAGTTGATATCTATTGGATTTGGTGATTTATTTGATCCTTATTTCTTGATGTTGTAGATATGAAAATATGTAGATATGTTCAGTATATTTCCGCTACAGATCGGGTCCTCAAATATGTGTCTTCAGTCCTCCAAAGTTTTCGCTCAGTGGTAGTTGTGTTAAACAATATGATTTAGGCAATGACAATGATTTATGATTCTCAGAATCAGAATCCTTCAGCAGAAGTATGTTTTAAGATTATATTATGAATATTCTAGTTGTTTTTCTGCATTATTAAGATATGGATCAATCGATCATTGTACTCTTGTTTGCTGAATCATTTGATGACAATCTAAGAAGAATAATTTGCAAGGGTTGTACCCATAGTGGGTTTTTCCCTGGCCTTGGACCAATCATGGTGTATATATGTGTGCATGATTTTCTTCTTATGTTTCTTTATGTTTCGCTGCATAGATGAAGATGATGTTATTTTTCTTTCTACATAGTTTCACATGTTGCTGGATAATAATGTAGACCCAAATAATGATATAATAATATGGGGTGAACTTATCATGTTATTGAAGAAACGCAACTATCAAAGCAAAGAACAATGTATCCCTATGAAAAATAACAAGAAATTCTTCTTTACCTTACATATCAAAATATCCTTAACGTAGGATAAAATTTTACATTGATTCTTTTATAGAAGGATTTATTTTTTTCACTTGCTTCTTTGAGGGGGAAAACTCCTAATGAGTTAGGTTCCAATATGATTTACTCCAATACATTATTTATAAGGAGGATCCTATCCATATTTATTAGCTATCTAAAAAACTCTAATTGTAGCCAAATACTAACTATACCACGAAACTTATTAATGATGCCACATTGCTTTTAGTCAATGTTGACTACCTAAAGGGCCTTATTTAATACTAATGAACATAGTGAACCTAGTCCACTTCACATTGAATAGCCAACATAACTTCACTATTAATAATTCCAATGGGGCTTTTGACCCCCATTATAGTCCTAGGTAGGATCCTGCACTCCATCCCCCTTCAAGAAGTATTTCCCTTGATGTTTGTGGTAAGGATATTCAACCATAAACCAAGGTCCCATGTATAGGTGTTGATTGCAAAAATGAAGAAGTCTAGGAAACTAGTGTCCCCATGCACAATAGTGGGTTGGAGATAGAGTCAAAGAAGCTTTTCCACAAGCTTGGGTCCCATGTCTAAGTGCTCATGTAAACTCCCAATTGATAACACACCTGATCTTGATAAATAATGGACTGATGTGCTCCAAATTCCCATCATGATATTGTGGATCCAAATATAAAGAACATCCATATCCAAAATAGCATCCACATCATTGCAAAAAGTTAGGTGTGGATCTAGAAAGAACATTATCATTGGAGAATATGAAAGCATAAAATTGGTATTAATTACCTACTCTAGACTATCCCCAATGATGTTTACTACATATGGTGGCATGGTGCCACCAAAGAGATGTTGCAAGTAGTTGTCTTGCTATAAATGGCCATTGTCCATAGAATGATCATCTCAAGCCTCTTATAAATCACATCAAGCATATATTTTCTTGTGATACTCTAATATTATAAAAATATATGTTGCATCAAGGATATTGATTTCCTAAATTTGTTGCAATTCTTCCTAAATAGTTGTTATCGATTGGTTAAATGTTTTAATCACTTCCTCATTGTTTCTCAAAATTTCCATTCTTTGGTCCTGCTAGGATTTGAGACAATGAAATTTCAATGGCCTTAACATATTGAATACTAATAAGAGCTGATATTATGATCCCAATATGGAAATGACACAACCACTTTTTGTCGCATGGAACTAATCCTACTATTGGGTTCATAAATAAAGAGATAATTGCATGTAACTAATATTCAGTGGGGGTTTTAAGGTCTTGTTGATGCTTGAAAATGTCATGGAATATAGTTGGATAAATCACTCAATCAAGGTCCTAATTAGACCTATACTCATTTGTGATAACAATTCCCATCAATAAATGGGCCTAATTACCGCTAAAGATATTACTCCTTGAAAGGAGATTGCATTGAAGTTTATCTAAATCCTAAATTCAATTATAATATATTTGCAAAACATAAATTAGCTATTCTATTCCATGTGGATTTATTATAATTTCTTTAACTATCCCAAGAATGTAATTAATAAAATATAAAATGTGAAGTATACATTGCTTAAACTAAGAAACAATTCATTGAATTTAAATATTAATTAAAGAAACAAAAGCAAAATTTATATCCTTCAAATAAATAGTGAAACTAATAACAAACTTACCAAAGCTTTCATACTTCAATAGTCATCAATATATTCGACAATGATAAGATTAATGCAACAAAACTTAATATATAAGAGTATTGCAATTTTTGGATATGTTTATGCTCATTCATAAGAAGATTTAAAAGGTAAGTAAATGTGGTCCAATAAACTTGTATGAAAAATGTATGAATAATAGTACCATAAAAAGTTCCAAAAAATATGCAATTAATCACTTCAGGGCTCTTAATTATTCAAAATTCAATATTGGCAATAGTGTACATGTCCCCTTCTATAGAATTGCAAACCCATTACTTTTAGTATGAGGCTCCATAAATACAATTTTCAAACAAAAAAAAGTATTTTTCTCCTAAACTAAATAAATCATAATTAAAAAGTTAAACTACTTTCATGAAAAGGAAAATTGGCGATGAGGTTTTAGGATTTTTCTACTGATATTTAGTTTTTTGTTTTTCAAAGTCTTTTACACATGTTTCCCATTCATAATGAATTTGCACATTTGTTAAATTAATTTGGGTGTGAAATTAATTTTCAAGTTGAAATGTACAAATTAATTTCACAACAGTAAGCCTTTACAACGACCGTAATTATTTTTTCTCAGAGTTTAGAACATGCATTGTCAACTACTTTTTTTACCAGTCAGAGGGTAGAACATGCATTGTCAACTACTTTTTTTTACAAGTCAGAGGGTTGACATTTTATTGATGGATTGCATGGACCATATATCTAAACTCCAGATTAGATTTTATTTTTCTCTTCTTTGTTGTTGGAAATTTGTGATACAAGAATATCCTATAATGGTCTATCTCAGGAATTGCACATTTGGGATGTCAAATTTGATAATGACGTCGACTACATTATCAATGAGACTATAGTAATGTTTGATTATATAAGAAACTTGATTCAGAGAAGCATTGAGTTTTTCAGCCCAATTATCTAAGGCAATATGAAATTTCCGTTTATCGTCCTTGGAGATCCGTTTATCGTCATTTAATGTTTTATCTGATTTAGATTCTGATAAATTTCTTCCTGCGACAATTTAATCCATTCATTAGATATTCATGATGCTTCTTTTCTTAAAAAAAACTCAACATTCTTGTAAGCTTTTAACCTATGATACCAGTCCATTAATTTGAGCATCCTTTTCTACAATTGAAATTGGAGAAGTTCTCTATAATTATTGAATTTCTTGTTTGCGACATTCATCAAGATCTTTCAATCGATCTTTGCTGTTATTGTAAAATAAAAGTTTTTTATTTTATTTTGATACTCAACCTCCATTAGAGATTGTTGTTGTTGTAGATTGTTTTCAAGACGTTTAATTATTTTATGTTTCTCGTTAATGGTATTTTTAAGGTTTCCCATATACCATTTATTCGCATGTGTGAATGCACCTATTGAATCAACAAATTCATCAAAAAGTTATTCTTGATCAAGATTTTAATCATCCCAAATCATTACTTGTATTGTTGGTGATATTTATCTTTGTTCTATCTTTATCCTCTTTGGCATTCTTTTAATGATATCTATCTTAGCAATACTAAATAAATAGTTGCTAAGGGGAACTTTAATCGCTGAGGGGAACTTCTTCTTTGTTTGTGTTGGGGCCTTTGTTTTGGGGAGAATAGTTTTGGAGTTGTGGAGAGTTGGAGGACAGGTGACGGAATGTAACCAAGGTAGATAGGGAGTTGTCACGATTGCGAAAAGATAGAAGATAGGTGGTAGAGAACAATGCAAATGGAAGAGTTCGGAGACAATAACAATCAGTAGAACTCCCAGTGATAAAGAAGAAGCGGAAGGCAACGGAGCGAAAAAGAATCAAGGACTGACAATGTCAGTCGGCGAGAAACAAATAGGTAGGCATCCAATACATTTGTTAGTTAGTGAGTCAGTGCGGCGAGAGGCCGAGAGGAAGCAAAGCCATAGGAGATCTTTGTGTAAATTCTTTTGCACTTAACTAAATTTTAATAGACTCTGTGGAGTACATGTATGTTGTTTTGATCTAAGTTAATGAAACTAGGTTGTTTCTGTGTTGTATATCCTGAGTTGATTTATGTTTACTTGGTTATGGTGAATGCATGCATAGTTTAAATTTTAATTTAGCACTCTGAATATGTCATGATGAATGATAGCCCCTTCTTAGAGTTGAGATATATATGTGCCTTATAAATGTTGATAGTTGTTGTCTGTGTTCATATATGTCCTCAACATCAATGAAATCTAGCTTCTAATATTATTAAGGTCACGAAACGTCTTGGGTGAGACGCCCTACTCCCTTGAGCAAGGTGAAAATGCCGGTGTTGTTCTAGACTACTACGGAAACCTTGTTGGCCTCAAACCTCAACTTGGGTCTTGCCCAGAGACCTCATTTTTCACTAAAAACGGTTATGTTTCCGGGACGTGAAAACTTATTTAGAAGTTAGATCATGGTATTGAGGATCTATGAGAAGGAACTATGAAACTGGTGGTACAAGCACATACATCAATTCATATCATAACAAACGGAACTTCGGCACCAGCGGGAAAAGACTGTTAAAGATCGAGTCCTATTTTCTGAATCTGCGAGTGACCTGTATGAAATTTTCTAGGGAAATTTTCTCGAAGAGTTTTACAATTGGTTGCGGAGACTTCATATCAAGTCACTCGCAGGAGGATCACGTAGAGTTTGTTGCAATCGGACACACATAGATCTAGTAGCACTCCATCGGTTAGATACAAATCTAACCTGAGCAATAGATTTTTGGGTACAATCTACCTTGGAGGGGTACATCGTAGAGTTTGCAGCCGAGTGTTACCAATTTTTTACAAAAGTCGAAGATATATTTAGATCTGGGTTGCAGAGAGAACTGTTGAAATAAATCCCATTGTGGATTAAATCTCTAATGGTGGACGAGGGACTGATGTCACTCTAAAGCCTTGAGATTGAGACCTAAACCTCTAATACTAGGGGAAGGAGTTGAAGGAAATATGCTATGAGTAAGGAAGACGGGGGAATAGGGATATGGATGCCAGAACCTCCAGTAGGTTGAGAAAGCGGAGAGCACATCGAAGGGCACAGATTGCTGAGAAGTGGCAGGAAAGGGCGATGAAAGAGTTTGAGAAGCAGGAGAAGAATCGACAGAACAAGGAAAAGGCGTCGCAGATGACAGAGGAAAGAGAAGGTCAAATGAGATCCAAAGGAATGGGAGGGACCATTAAGGAAGTTAGGAAATTTTGTAGGCACCCAGCCTGAAGAGAAAAGGGAGAAAAGTCCAATGAGGAGGATGCGTGCCCCGAGGAGGAGTCTGATGTGGAGCTGCATGTTGTGATGGAGCAACTATTCCAAGAGAGGTCGACACCTATAACGAAAGGTAATCCTATTCCCCAAATTTCAAGTATGATCTGAAAATGGGTTGGATAACTTGTTATGCTTTTCAAGAACCTCCCACTCAGTTAAACAAATAAAAGATCTAGCTTATACTTGACTTTTGCAGAATTTTATACTTGAAATAGGTGTAATTTTTATTTTTTTTTACTGTTTAAGTGCTTTAAGACCATTTTTTTTGCTGATATTAAACATGTGCAACAACCATATAATGCAGAAAATAAACATCAACATATAACAGCAAATTTAATATAGGATTTCACCCGAATCTCATAGACTACGTCTCCTTGAGCTCTTGTCATCTTGACTTGGCTCTTTGGGATTATGGAAAAAATTATTTTACAAGTTACAAACCCAACTCCAATGGTTAAATGAACTAAACCAATTGGTTTATAATACCATTTATATCCCTGTCGTGGCTGTCATCACTCTGGAAATAGAACTAGGTCCCCTTAGACTGGTCTCCTCAAGTCGGTGCTCTTAAGCTACCCTGAGCTTCTCTATGGCACTAACTCCCTGAGAAATCGTTTTCTATCTTTGAAACCTTCTCTACTATCTCCAACACCTATCAGACCTCCAAAATGGACTGGTCATTTGCTCAAAATCAGCACTGGCTCCCCAATCTAGGCCTCCATCCACTGATGGCCCTGGGCTGCCCAGAATTTCTCTGTGGCTTTTTGACCTTCAAAAGTCTTCAAATGAATCTGAAAATACCTTCATTGGATTCAAAATTTCAAAAATAGTCAGAATAGACTATTGGTTTGCTGAAATTGGCCTTCGGTTGCTCCGGTTTCGCCTCCAACACCTGGTGGTACCCCCTGGCTCTAGGTTCCCTGAAAAATTATATGAAGCATCTCGACTTTTAGAAGTCCTCAAAATATTATGAGAACTCTATCAATGGATTCATAAGTATCAAAATAGTCAGAAATGACTAATGGTTTTCTGAATAAGGCCTCTAGCTGCCTTGGCTAGGCCTCAAACTGCTGCTGGCACTTACTGGCCCTGGTGGCCCCTGGAACTTCTCTGAAGCAATTTGGCCTTTAAACAACCTCTACGGGCTCTGAAAACCACACCATTAGTTCCATAATGTCTGAAACATCCAAAATTGACTATTGGATTGAGAAAGACCTCTAGCTGCACTAGCTAAGCCTAAAACTGTTGTTGGCCCTTGGTGGCCCCTTGAACTTCTCTGAAGCAAAACAGATCAAAAGTCTTCTTATGACTCTGCAACCCTCACCAATGAGTCTGGAATGTCTGAGATAGTTGAAATTGACTATTGACACTCTCATAATGGTCGAATCTAGCTCAAGATAGAGCCAAAACAAGGTTTGTCTAGTGACCCCTACATCAGCTCCACAAAAAAAAATGGAGAACTGAAGTTAAAATCCAGTTAAATTTTGAATTTCCGCCAAAAATGGCATGTTGTCCAACTATCCTGCCAAGTTAACCGCAGCATTTAATTTCTAACCATCAGGGTTTACTGCCATGTGACTGCTCCGAAAGTAACTACGGATTTGTGGGCTGGAGGTTACGGTTTTAATAAACCATGCGAAAATATAACCATTTACATGTGATAATTGTTAACAAAAAAATTTGCTGATAGTTAAAATTTTATGGCCCTTAGGTCCTAGGCTAAGGGCCTATGGGGGAGGGGTTGGCCCTCGGGGTTGGCCCCTTCGCTCCCCCAAACGAATTTCCGCCAAAATTTATAATAAAGCCAACGCCCTAAGGTTAAGAAACATTGCTAGCCTGAGAAGTAGGAGCTATGCATGCTGTGCGTACAGTCATGGGGTCAATTCCCGGGAACCCCAACAAAATTTTGTACCACAAAACTGGGCCACGTGGCGGCCTCCCATTGGCCAAAACCACAAATCGTACAGCCCACAACAAACCACAACATGCCACTTGGCATTCACTGGTTGGTTCGGAAGGAATTTTCTAGGGAATATTCCCTAAAATATTCCAAGAATATTCCCTGGAATATTTTTTTTGAATTTCCCAAAATCCAGTCAAACTTGGTTAAAAGCCAGAAATTGCAGTTTAATGGACTTTTCAAATCGTGATAACTTGTTCATACGGTGTCGGTTTTTCGAACCGTTCATGGTGCCAAAATCAGGAAGACAAGATCTATCCGGTCGCTAAGGTTTGGTACACATCCGAACACTTTGAATTTTGAGCTATCACTTAGGTCCTTGATCTAAATTTGATCAAAGTAACACTAGTCCTAACCTTCCCTTGGTACTCTATCATCCACCTGATAAGTTCTTTGTTAAGTTACGAGAGTTTAGACAGTTGAGTAGTACTAAATCCACAGTACAAACATCTAATAGAAAAAATTTTGGTAGTACAATATCTCATCTGAGAAGTAGAGGTTTTGTTTTAGTACCACCAACACAAGGAAAGATGGCAGGATCATTCACTCGATACCTAGAATTTTCTGGAAAAGGTAATGATGATGTAGAGTAGCACTGGTATCTCTGCGAAGAAATTTGGAGAGCTCGACAGACACCAGATGCAATCAAGTTAATTGAGTTTCAAACCAAACTGAGAGAAAGAGATTTGTGTTGGTTCATTAAATGGCCAAAAGCACACCAAAACCTAGCCATAGATGATGTTAAGAAATAATTTGTCCAAGGATTCAAATTGCCTCAAACGAATTAATAAGGATTGTCTGAGCTGTCGGAAATCAAACAGTGGGAAGGAGAAAAAACCAGGGATTTGATGAGAATATTTAAAGATGTGATTGGAAAGCTAAATTACCCAATCGATCCAAATCACTAGCAGGATTGGTTCATCAAAGCACTCCTACTGTTGACAAGGACACCGTTGACACAACAGAAGATTGATACCCTTTAGGATGCTCTCGAGCAAGCCATGAAGATAGAAGCTATGGTGGGTTATCCGCAGGAGTTCAGAGGAGAAGCAGCAATACAAGATGCATCCATACTAGGACTACAACATCAAATAGCTATTTTAACAGAGAATGTGAAAGATATTCAACCGGTACGACCTGTAAGGCCCAACGTATGATGCACACATTGCTTGATGGAAGGACATGTTGCCACAGAATGTCCGACGTTGTGAGGAGCAAACGTTGGAACTTCGGCGGCTGGAACATAGGGAGCCCCACCAGTCGGTGGAGTTGCAAAGATAAATACTCAAGGAATATACCAACTGCAACCCCACTTCCTAGGGTTCCCCAATCAGCAGAATCAAACAACAGTAGAATGCTACGAAATATGCAAAGGTATTGGTCATCCTCCATGACTGTGTCCCATTCTGCAAAAATATTCTAATGTTCCAAACAACATCTACTATGAATTTTGTGCCTCTACAACACATAATACGGAGCAATGTAGAGCCCTTGATGCATTAGCAGAACGATTAGACAGGTCATCTTATAGAGTAAATGAAACTCCAAGGGGGTGAGGAGGAGGAATGAGAGGTAGCAGAACTGGAGGAAGAGGACCAGTAAGGTGTTATAATTGTGATCAGGAAGGGAACGTACCGAGATAATTCTTGCTACCCAGGAGACCATGGTGCTCCCAATGCAGAGTCAATGCACATGCAACTGAAGACTACCCAGATATGATTAAGAGATGGGAACAGAGAGCCAGAAAAAGGGGATCTAACCTTGTTAATGAAGAACCAAGAATAATAGAAGCTCAGCTCATTCAAATTGTAGCTATAGTAACGTGGGTAGGGGAGAAAACAGGAGAGGATGCATGGGACATGGACCCGGTAAAGTTAATCAAACCTACATCTCCAAAGAAATCTTTCAACCTAGACCGACAGAAGCAGTATTTTAAAGAAGCATTAGAAACATTTTCACAGATAGGGAGACATCAAAGTATGGAACTTCCGCAACAATACAACAAAGGAGATAAGGGAATCCATACAAGTACACTGATCGAGGAATGGTTCTGATTGTTCTTGAAAATTGTGAACAATGGACCAATGCTGGAACAACTAAAGCAAAATATAGAATTGGTCATGCAAGGAAATGCAGAACCTGGAGACTCAAATAATTCAACAGAAAAAATATATGAGGGTGAAAAGAAATAAGAGAAGGACTGGAAAGGAGTTTTGTGTAAACACCCAAGTTGCGGGATTCCAAATTAGAGATACAATGCTTGATCTCGGATCAGATGTCAAAATTCTACCCCAAAAGACATGGGAAGCACTCGAAAAACCAAAGATGGCATACTCACCAATACAGCTCAAAATGGAAAATCAATATTGTATTGTACCAATAGGAAGGCTAGAAGAAGTCGAAGTTGATGTCACGGGTGTAAAAACCTATACAGACTTTGAAGTAATAGACATCATGGGAGACAAGGATCCCTATCCTGCTTTGTTGGGGATAGATTGGGCCTTTGAGAATTATGTAGTGATTGATTTAAAGAAGTCATTAATGATATTCAAAGATGGGGAGGTCAGAGTAGTTTAGCCATTGGACCCATATCAAGGACCCCGATACATAGAGACTGTTGACAACAAAGAAGACGCACAACTTCTAGATCAAATATACCAAATGACGACAAGAAGGAGAGAAGATTATATTAATCCTAAAATAGGAGGGACTGTAAGCTAAATAAGCATTCAGAGTTCCGACTTAGGGTCATAAGTAGCATGGGATGATTGGCAGCAGGGAGGATATGAAATCAACACCAAAATATGCGCCAACATTCGGGGAGTCAACTGGATTGGTATAGAGGTAAGAGGATATCCAACTCTCTCAAATATGCATGTTGTGAATACATTCATTACCAACGTAGAAGAAAAATTACCAGTAGAACATAGAGTCCCTCTTATGGACGTATCACTACAATCCATGTCAGCAAGGTGGTGGGCTACCCATCACAACTCTCTTTTGTGATGGGAAGATGTTTCTAGAGCATTAAGAACTAGATTCCATGAGACTTCGGGACCACAATTCCGAGAGAAGTACCAAGGGAATTCTGACCCCCTAGCACATCTAAGTAGTTGTGAGTATAAGTGGAGGAAAGAAGGATATCGAAAATCTTTGTGGGTGCACAACTCTGTACAGTCACTGGACACCATTCCACAGGCTTGGTACCTGACAGAAGAGAAGAAGAGAGGAATTGTTACTTGGGAAACAGTTGTGGAAACATTTACACAATGTTTTTCTTTCAAGGGAGATATAGAACAAGTTACATATACACTTCAAGAAATTAAAAGAGTATTGTACTTTCTAGAGCTTTAGGAGGATGAAGAGATATCTTTATCAGAGCATAAAGACAAAGAATCAGTAGCATGTAAAAGGATAGATCGGGAGATAGACGATGATGACCTAGAGAATCTTTGACATCTATACTTTGAATAAAAGGAAGGGGAACGAGAAATCCAAGAAGAACCAACTATAGAGGGATTGCACCTATTGCCTTTTTGGACAAAGAAGAAGAATATCGGAAGCACAGAGAAGTCCAAGATTGCATCCATCAAATATTATTTGGATACAGAGACAACAAAAGGAATCTTTGACCTGCTACAAGAGTACAAAGACTTATTCCCATCTTCAGTGGAGGAGCTCAAAGGAATCAAAGGAGATCTAGGGGAGATGCGCATAGTTTTAAAATCATATGTGAGGTCAGTAAAACATAGGCCTTACTACCTGAATCTGAGAGTAAAAGAAAAGGTTAAAGAAGAGATAGAAAAAATGCTGAAGGTAGGCTTGATTTTTCCTGTCAAGGAAGCAGAATGGGTCAGCCCAATTGTAATACAAATTAAAAAGGAGAAATCAGAAATTAGAGTATGTATGGACTACAGAAGTCTGAATAATGCATGCATTCATAATCCGTTTCCAACTCCATTTAGCGACAAAGTTCTTGATAGTGTAGCGGGAAATGAAGCATACTCGTTCATAGATGGCTTTTCAGGATATCACCAAGTGAGAATAGAAGAAGAGGACAAAAGGAAGATTACTTTCACAATATAATGGGGATCATTTTCCCATCATGTCATGCCTTTTTGACTAAAGAATGCACCAGTTATGTTTTCACAGATAGTGATTAGAGTATGTATGGACTACAGAAGTCTGAATAATGCATGCATTCATAATCCGTTTCCAACTCCATTTAGCGACAAAGTTCTTGATAGTGTAGCGGGAAATGAAGCATACTCGTTCATAGATGGCTTTTCAGGATATCACCAAGTGAGAATAGAAGAAGAGGACAAAAGGAAGATTACTTTCACAATATAATGGGGATCATTTTCCCATCATGTCATGCCTTTTTGACTAAAGAATGCACCAGTTATGTTTTCACAGATAGTGATAGCAACATTCAGAGACTATATCCATAAGTTCCTGGAAGTATACATGGATGATTGGACAGTGTACAGTCTACTGAAGAACCATGCAACTCTACTGAGAATAATGTTTGATAGGTGCGGACAACTTCAAATTTCTCTCAACCTCAAGAAGTGCATATTTGCAGTACCTTTTGGAACACTTTTGGGACATGCCGTTTGCAAGCAAGGTGTATGTGTGGACCCAGAAAAGTTAGCAGCCATTGTGAATATAGAAGCACCAAAGAATGTAAAACAGTTTAGGTCACTATTGGGACACACATGATACTACAGGAGGTTCATCCGCAATTACGCAAAAATCACAGCACCACTAGAAAAATTGTTGTGAAAGTCAGAATAATTTATATGGAACGATGAATGCACTAAGCCACTAGACACATTAAAAGAGAAACTAGCAAGTTTACCCATTTTGGCCCATCCCAATTAGGATAAGCAGTTTCATGTCCACATTGACACCTCAAGCATTTCTCTGGGATCAATGTTAGCTCAGCCAGGAGAAACTACCATATATCATCCCGTGTACTTCGCAAGTAGGAAGTTTCCCACAGTTTAAAGGAATTATAAAACAAGAGAAAGAGAGGCTCTTTCTATGATATAATCTCTACATAAATTTCATCACTACTTATTGGGAGGCACATTCAAATTCTTCACAGATCACTCAACATTGAAATATCTGGTAAAAAAACCTGTACTTGAGGGCAGAATCTGTGGATGGCTCCTACTATTCTAGGAGTTCACTTTTGAAGTAATATTAAAACCATGAAGGCTAAATGTTGGTCCTAACCACTTATCAAGATTGGAGAACGGGGAAATGGAGGGATCCCTTGATGACCAGCTGCCGGATGCTGATCTCTTCAGAGTAGAATCCATCCCAAATTATTTGGAACAGATAGTGACATACTTGACCACATGACAATGTCCAGCAGAATACACAACAACTCAAAAAATACATCTAGTAGTTAAAGCGACCGAATATCAACTCATTGCAGGGCAGTTATACAAAATGGGATTGGATCATATCTTGTGAAGATGTATCCTAGATCATGAAAGGGAAGACATCTTGTGGGAGTGTCACAGCGAGGTTGCAAGAGGTCATGTCGGCGCAAAAACCGCTGCAAGGAAAATACTACATGTAGGGTTATGGTAGCCGATAGTGCACAAAGATAGCAAAGCATATGTGAAGAAATGCGATGTCTACCAAAGAACAAGATGATAGTCACACCGTGATGAGTTACCACCACAACCTGTGAGGGCTATGCAGGCATTTGAGAAATGGGTTTTCGACTTCATAAGACCAATTGCACTAATGGCACGTCACTCATAGGAAAGATATATAATCATCGCAACTGATTATCTCACAAGATGGGCAGAGGCGGTAGCTGTAAGGGACTGCACAGCAGAAACAATAGCCATATTTTTTTTCGATAACATTATTAGCAGATTTGGTTGTCCCAGGAGCCTAACAAGTGATAAAGGTACGCATTTCATTAATGTTATAGTTAAATCACTACTGGACAACTTTATGACACAACACCACAAAAGCAGCCCGTACCACCCTCAAGCGAATGGAACCGTCGAGGCATTCAACAAAACATTGTAGAAAGGACTCAAAAATATATGAAACGCTAACCATGATGACTGGGATGAAAGGATACCATCCACGTTGTGGGCATACAGTACAACCATAAAGAGACTACATAATCAGACTCCATTCCAGTTGGTATACGGGAAAGAGGCAGTAATACCAGCTGAGTTTATTACACCAAGCATTTTAATTGCTTCAACAACACATATGATAGACGAAGACTCCATCTCTGCATGCCTCCATGAACTGTAAGAGCTTGCAGAAGATATATTTCTGGCGGATTTCCTTCAATCAGTACAGAAAGAGAGACAAAACTCTTGGCATGACCGTCACATCAAGCATAAAACATTCACTATGGCGGAAAAGTACTGCTCTATGACAAAAAATTCCAGAAGTTCCCAAGGAAACTTAGAATGCACTATATGGGACTGTATCATGTCATAGAGATAAAAGACTCGGGCGCGGTCAAACTAGCGCAAATAAATGGAGAAATACTTCATGGATGGGTGAATGGTGCACGCCTGAAACCCTATCATGAGTAAGAACCACAATTTTTTTTTTTTCAATAACTCTCGCACTCAAGAGTAGTTAGTAGGGAAGAGTAGCGTAGATAGATTCAATAACTATCTCGCAACCGATATGATACATAGAATGATTATAATTTAATCACTTCAATCGTTAGAGTAGGAATCCTCAATAAGAAGCCCGCACTGTCGCGCAAAATAACAATAATCCCTATTGTGATGTGGAGACCACATCGCAACCAATTATGGTCAAGGGAGAGAGTATACAGTGTTAGATAGCCTAAGCGTGTCAAATATCACTCACTCATAATAACCCATCATACCATTGACAGTCCGTAGGATCACCCGAATTTGAAAAATAACTGTCGTAATTAGTAACCCCATACCGTAATAAAGTTGTGATATTAAGCCATAATTATTACCCATCATGTCTACCTGACTCCTGAAGTCAACATCAACACTGCCAGAATACCCCTCACCCCGGTAACTAATCGCACGCTTATAGCCACGGGAAATACATCAAGAATTAATTAGTTATGGGGTCATATAAACATCATTCATGCCAGTAACATTAATTAACCTGCATGAAGGAAGAAAGCACCAGAATGCTGGAAAATTTTGAGTTATCAGAAAAAGAAACAACTATAACGACAAGCAAGATTTCAGAAGCAGAAGTTCAAAGCAGTCGATCAACAGTAGAAGTTCAAAGAAGTAGACCAACAACAATAATTCAAGTATAAATCAGAAAGAAGAAAATGACAAAGATAGCAACCTAAGTCGTCGAGCCCGAGCTCGATGGAAGAATTCAAAGAATGGAGTCGTTGATAGGAAAATACAATAATGTCTCATTGATAGATACAGAATTCACATACTTGTACTAGTTCCCATCCATGAAAAGGAAAGTATACATCGAAAATTATGCAACAGAGGGAGGAGGTGAAGCAACAAAGATGAAGCCAGATTTTAGAGGCATTTCGAGGTCAACTATCCTACACCTCAGGAGCCTCCCAGTATTTGGGATGACGAGAGCAACAAAGAAATGCACAAATTTCTTGATGAGCAGAATTCAAAATGGATCAGTATGGCTTGGGAGGGAGATCCAAATTCATACAGAAGACATACATAGACTTACAGGATTATCAGTGGAAGGAAACAATGTCTCAATGACCTTCCAAAATCTGTCCAAGAGAGCTAAAAAGACAGGGGATTGTGATTACTACAAAAAGTATGAAACAAGAAGAGGAGGAAAGGGAGAAAAAATTGAACTTATAAACAACCCAGTGGTAAAATTTACCTGCTATTTGATAGGTGGGAAAACAATGAGGCACTACACTAAAGGGGAATGCACCCTGGACACAATCTCAGTCGCGAAGCACTGAATTCAAGGGGCACAACTGAACTGGTGCACATTCTTGCTAAATGAACTGTTTGAGGCCTGCGAAGACAACTATAAGCGAGCCACAAGATTCATCTATGGTTATCTGATTATGGCCTTCGCAATGTGGAAGTGGAGTCACCCAGGGATCAAACAGCTCGCAGAAATTACTCATGACCAATGAATGGCCCTAAGGTTCACGCCATGGAGAGTATCAAGGGACCCAAGTACTAAAGAAGTCAATGAGGAAGCTTTTAAAATCTGGTATAAATAGATGGTCGATGTGGTTGGTTGCCAACAAAGGGTTCCAAGGAGTATATTAGATAGATACTCTCCATAAATATGGTTTGGGGTGACCCACAATAGAACCTATATCTGACCAAGTTGCCATTGAAGTTCCAAATAGAGGAGGAAGCCTTCCATAGAGAGGTTTCTTCATGGCCAGGGGCGGCGATGGAGACCAGAAGTGAGATCCCACATTACTCGTTTGAGGAAATTCTACCAAGAGCACTACTGTGGGAGACACCAGAAGAAGCAACGTAGAGGATCTCACAATTGCAACTATGACCACTATTGGAACAGCTCGACACATGGGTAGAAGGCTTCAATCTGGCAATAGAAACTCTTACAATAACATCTACTATTTTTCCTAATTTTTCTTAGTTTCATACATTGAATTATGCATCCCCATCGACAACCAACCCCATCATTACTACTCTACCATCCACCACATTCAATTCCCCTTCGCTGACCACAGTCACCCCAATCCACAAGACCAAGGCAGCCAAGCCGCTAGTACCTACACCCAAAGCAAAGAAAGAATGAATCACAACACCTAAGCAAGTTTTTGATCTCACAGAGGAAGACCAGCCCCAGCCTATGGTTACAGGCATACTAATCCAAGAAGAGCCAGAGGTTACCACCCAAATCACCTATGCGCTACTTGTATTTGATCCGTCGTCAGCCCTGAACATCCAAACATCATCGTCACTTCATACACACAATTCGTCACCATGCACCTCATTCACGTCCAAGGACCACCCCACCCACACTTCATCCACCTTAGCAACCATTTCAGATCCGATACCACTAGGGACCATAACAAATGATGATATTGAGGCAAAAGTTAACTTGGGTATGGCTAGTGTTAGTATTAATGTTAATCACAAGTTTACGAAAAAATACCACTTTACATGTGCATAAAAAAAACCCTAATAGCAAAGATGGCTGCCAATATCTTTAGATCTGCAATTAGGTGACCAAGATAAATTCTGAAAAAATCTAGATCTATGCATTAAAAGACATTAAGCAGTAAATAAAAACAAAAGTTGCTCCATGCATCCAATAGACAAGACAAGAATATGTCGAATGAATTTTGTGTTAATGGCACCTGGGAGGAAAACATAGAAGGATGTTACCAGTTCTCCTCAATGGGATGGGTTCTTGTAAGTCCTCAAGACTTCAGATCTAAAATTCCTCTCTCTTGATGGTGTAGAAAACCGAGACAAAAATGGAACTCAAAGGGAGCTCACAAGAAAAAAGATAGAAAAATATGACAATGATGGTGGATCAAAGTCAGACCAAAAGTATAGATCCAGATTGATATTTAGGCAACAAAAGGTAGTGAGCGAATGGAAAAACCCTTCTATTTATAACAAAATATTAAGTTAGTCTAGATATTGGTGCATAGTTAAAATATTATTAATCAAATCAAGATCCAACTTTTATGGAATATTTTATTATATTTGTTGGATGGAAAAATAATTTGACTTGGGTCAAATCCCTTTATTTGTAAATAATAAATAAATGATTTATTTACTATTTTAAGGATGTGGTTGAGTAATAATTAAATAAATAATGATTTATTTAACTATTTATGAGTGATTTAGTCAAATTTAACAAGGAATATTATTTAAATAAGGTTTAAATAGTTATTCCTAAAAAATAATAAGACATAATAATTTATCTAATTAATTTTCCTGTTTTGGGTTAAATATGACCAGGAATATTAAATAAACTATTTTTTAACTAATTATTCCTTGAGGAAAATCAAACAAATGTAGATTTATTTAATATTTCCTCATGGGGTTTCTTGTTTAGACCATAAACAACTTAATAAAGATGGTTTACTAAGTTATTTTTTCATAGTGAAAGAAATTTTACTTATGGTAAATTTGGTCTTACATGGTGCACTTAGGTCTATCTAATAGTAACAGGTTAGATGACCAAAAAATGGTGTAACAGATTGCCCCCCAACATGCAAGCATTAGGAGCTAATCGTATGACTGAAGTACGTTGTAAGAACTGAATCATTAGACACCAAAGGGGAAGTCAAAGAGATAAAAATATAAGGTAGACCAAAGTGCTAGAGGACTAGACCCTGAGGAGGCGAGACTTACAAGTGCGACAAGTCTCTTTTATGAGTGAGTACTTGTGCTATAGGCGGTGAGAGAGGCATACCTATGCATGCCAAGACAAAGTACAAAGAATAGTGCGTCCAGTAAATAAAGGACTGAACAATATAGTACATGCTGGCATAAACATGAGCCAGGTAAAAACATGATAAGGAATCCCACATACATACTGTGTCTGGGATAACAGCCAGGAATTATACAATAATATCTGAGTACATGAGATACAAATACAACCCAAATTCCCCTGTAAACAGGAAAGGGCTCTGAAAATATGACTGATATATGGAAACAAAAAGGCGCTGCAAGCGGTTGAGGCTGAAATCATAAAATATATGGAGTTTCATCAAAGGCTGTAATGAAGAGGTCATACAGGCATGTGGGGGGCTACCTATAGGGCCACCCCCTCATGAGGGCTGAAACATCTCACACACACCCGAGAATCGTCGGTATGATCTGCTGCATCACTAAACCATCAAGTATACGGATCTTGATCATGCTGAAAGGAGCTGGAGCTGAGAAACAATCAAGTCAAAGGGCAATAAGGAGTCCCTTTGCCTAATTCGAGGCACCGAATCAAGAGTGGAAGCTGGAACCAAGGTACACTGCCCTCTAGACCTGTCTTTTGGAATGAATGATTTGATGTCGACAGAAGGAGGTCCACCATAGGTGAGGCAATAAGGGATCCTCAATTAAGGCACGAGAGAAAATAGTAGAGTGAATGACAGAATGACACCAGGGATGATGATGAAATGGGGGGTAATGAGTAGCAGACAGACGACTTCCCTTGTTAGAGCATAATGGGCGTGGATGACCTGGCAGCGACTGAAAACATATCATAAGGGATAGGGGACAGTAGGACTGAAGGCCATAATGTGCGACACGAGAGAGGAACCAAGCAATGAAGGATGGAGGACTATAGCGGGATACATAGGGACTCGGGATAGACTCCATGAATGCGATGATGACTCAACTCGGATGCTCTAAACAAGGGTGAATCGATGATGCTACCATATAGAAAAGGTCCAATGGGGACCATGAAAACATGAGTACATGATGGTTACTCACGACGAAAATCAACACGAGCATGGACAAATATGAAGGCAAAGTGGTGCCCCAAGTACAAGAGTTGCAAGTGAAGAAATTCGATTTTGAGGAGTGGTGAAGTGACCCTTCTTGGACGAAATGTGTCCTAGTGAAGTATCAAATCACAAAAAACTAAGAGATACCCATTTGAGGGCTCAGTGAGAGCTTTCCAATGGTATAAACGGTTTGTCAAAATGAGCTACAGTTTGGCCACATAGGCGAAGAAAAATCAAGGTTTTCTCTTTTAATAAGGTGTTTTCCCTCCAAATTCACTCATTTTCATGTGGAGTTGTGGTGAATGTAGAGAGGAGAGAAGGCCCTAAATCTTGCGGCAAGCGTAGCAGACAAACCGACCATTGGAATTGAGATCCATCAGTTGCAGGTAAGAGGCCTAACCCTACTCTTTCATTTCAGTGGATTGAAAGTTCAGTTTAGGGCCCCAGAGCTCATGAACAGGCCAGGTCGCACTTTTTGGGGTCTGTTCTGCGACTTGGGTAGTAGGTGTTGAGCAGAAAACTACGACCTGTCCTAGGAAATGACCTGAAAAAGTGTGACCTGTCAGAGAAAGGGGGTTTCAGTGTTGTTTTTGGCTGAGATTTGGGATTTTTATGGTTGAGGGGCATAGGTGCCCCCAAGCATGTTGTGGTCATGCAAAATGTATTTATAAACAGTGAATCTAAACAAATTTTTATGATATGGTGCACCATTTATTTTCGTTATGGTTATGTAGTTCGAGTAAGGGAGTGGAGGATTACCAATCTCTGTTGGTACTGCATATATGAAGCAAATGGACTTATTTTTTTGGGTTTTCATACATGGTGTCACTATCCCAAAGAGAGGTTTGGAGATAATGAACTGGTGCTCTCCTAGAAAACCCACAGGTTGGTCAACAACAATGTCTATGGGACTGGGTTGCTGATGTAAGATGAAGGAATGATGAGGGGTATCATCCCTAGAGTGATCTGAAGTGATATGGGACTCTACATGTTCTTCTAAATGGGGAAGAATAAAGGTACTAGATTCGACATGACCAAATACACTAGGAGAGTTGTGGAGAATTTCTTCTCCTGGTCTCTCAAATATGGGTGCCCCCTTACCCAAACATTGGGTGTCAATGTAATGGCCACAAGGTGTATGTGGTTCGAATTCATGGGTTTGATGTAAGGGGGGATAGATAAATTTAGGGGTGGTGACTGCTTCCATAATGTTGTCATCATAATAGAAGATGGGGTGACTGGTGGAAGAAAGACCACTCGACGCGAAGAAGCTACTTGAATCATCATCATGAGAAGAGAGGTTCACATGCACATCGTCACAAGGGGTGACAGAAAAACAAGTAGATGAAGGATCCATCGATGTTGAGCCCAAGGTGATCGCTAAAGGAAGGTCAGGTGAAATAGAAGGGGTAGGCTTAGGGGGGTATTCCACCGAGGATCTCATAGATGATGACAGGTAGTGGATATTGGCCGAAGGCTCTGTCATTTCAACATCTGGAGGGGTAATGTCAATAGGAGTGGATGTGTCCTCTCGTTCTGCTAAAGCAAAACGTGCAAATAAGGGAGTGGTGGACTCGTTGCGCTCTATCTCAAATTGGTGAACTACCGCTAGAGAGGTGCGGAAGTCCTCAAGGCGGGGACAAAGGTGGGTATAATGGCCATGGAGACCACACAAAGCACAGGGGTGGTTGGTGTGAATAGTATCATAGATGATGACAGGTAGTGGATAGTGGCTGAAGGCTCTGTCATTTAGACATCTGGAGGGGGAATGTTAATAGGAGTGGATGTGTCCTCTGGTTCTGCTAAAGAAAAATGTGTAAATAAGGGAGTGGTGGACTCATTGCGCTATGTCTCAAATTGGTGAACTGCCGCTAGAGAGGTGCGGAAGTCCTCAAGGCTGGGACAAAGGTGGGTATAATGGCCATGGAGACCACACAAAGCACATGGGTGGTTGGTGTGAATAGTATTTGGGTTCTTGGCAATAGAGGTTTCTGGGACCGTAGAATCACGGAACACGACATTAACCATGGACTTGAGATGAGGCATTTCAGGAAAATTATGGGTGGCTTGATCAACAACATCACACAAAGCACATGAAAGTGTACACTTTGGAGGCTGAGGAGGAGCATGGTTTTTCGGGGGAGCCTTGTCTTTAGGTGCCTTCTTGCAAGCTTTGCCCTTCTTACCCGAAGATGTCACAACAGGAAAGGGTTCCTGTTGTGGTGGCTGAGGCACTGTAGCAGCGAGAGAAGTCATGGGGACCAGTTGAACCACGGTCAAAACAAGATAAGGTTTGGGTTGACCAGGCGGGGTAGCGCCTAGAGGATCAAGGTACCAGATGGGAATCCCAAGGGTCAGGTTAGGAAGAGAGAGGGTAGCCATGACAAGTACCGTGTACACTTCAGGAGGGGGAGCTAGGAACAGTATATGATCGGAGGGGTAATGGCCAGGCGGGACAACTCCGAGATGGTTAAGTCCTGGAGAAACCATTCCAGGAGGGTAGAGAGGCTCATGGATACCAGCTGTAGGTTAAGGGCCATGAGGAGGAGGTCCAAAAGGCTGAATCGAAGGGCTAGGAGTAGGTTGCGGAGGGCGAGGTTGCTGACTAGCCAAAGCGAGCTGCTTGAGGGAAGCCCGAGACAATTGCATCATGCAAACATTCGATGAGCTGAGATCAGAGACAAGAGGAGGAAGACCAGGGAATGTACCAAGCAATGAGGAGTCTTTTTAGACTCTGGGTGATACACTGGTCAAAGGATCGATGGTTTTCTTATTAGCCACCGAAGAGATGATGGACTCAGGGGAGGTCTGAGACTTCGGTTCGTAATATTTCAACTGGTCAATCGTGACTATCTTTCCATTATGAGGGAAGGAAATCTTGCGATGAACCACAAATGGGACATCAGACATCGCATAGGTGTAGCTACGACCCAATATAATGTTGTAATCTAAGGGGGCATCTATGACTTCCACATCAGCGCAAATAGTCTTGCCCACAAGAGTAATAGGAAAATTGCGGAATAGGCCAATGGGCTAGGAGGCGTGGCCATCCCACGCTCGAAGATTGATCATGGAAGGAGCCAAATCAGGTGATCTGAGTTGCTTCCAAACTGAAGCAGACATCACACAAGTGGATGCCCCCTCATCAATTATGCACCGGGAAACGTTGGCGTTCTGGATCTTGACTGGGATTTGGAAGGCGACGAAAGCAGGGAGGGGAGGATGTTCTGATGTTCCACTTGATATGCCTTGATTCCCAAGGAACAAAGAAACAACCTTGATTTAAGGAGTAAAAAGTGCATATTCTTGGGGTATTCATATACCACCAAGGCATTTCATTTTTATGATGAGGTAAAAAGAAGTTTTTTCTTTCCATAAATATATTTTTTCTTGAATATTTTAAGGCTAACAACACTATTGAGTGACATCGTGATTGTTTGGATAGATTCTCTCATGTAAAGGCATATCAAAAATTTGAACATGAGATCCACATCTTGAAGGGGGGATCCCTATCTTGGATCAATATTCAAAATCTCCTTTTGAAGCATTGTTTCCCCCTCATGAACATTTGACCACTTCATCATATCAAGAATACCCTTTGAATAATGGGATTGAGAGCACTGGAAGGGTGAATCTTGATGCAACTCGATCTCAATCAATATAACAACTTGGACCATCTTAGAAAAGTCCCAAAATGGCTAGTCAAAACACTTGAAAGTGTTCAACTTAATGAGGCTAGAATGATAGGAATCGAAGGTCGGCAAACAAGATGGAGGTGATGTAGATAATTCTGATTCAATTGATATAAATGATATGGATTTTTCATGTGGTTGTGAATTAAATTTATCTACTAAATTTGAACCAAATTCCTTTAAAGGAGTTTCTTCTCACAATCAATGGAAAGAAGCAATGTAGGGGTATGATGTTCTATTAAAGAATAAAACATGGAAGTTGGTGGATCCTCCATTTAGAACTAAACCAATTGGATGCAAGTGGGTCTAGAAGAACAATTACAAATTATATGGCTTACTTGAAAATCACAAAGAAAGGCTCACGGAAAAAGGATTTGCACAAAAGAAGGTGTTTCTTATGAGGAAAAATTTCCCCCCACAAAAAAAATGGGCTACCATCCTTACTCTCTTTTATTTGGAATCTTAGAATGGATGGAATATTCATTAAACATATGTGAATACTACTTTCTTAAATTGATGTTTGAAAGATAATGTATTCATGCCTTAGCCGAAAGTTTTTGTTTTTTAAATGAAAAAAAAAAGAATGTAAACTCATCAAATCCTTATATGGCTTAAAACAAGCACCATGAGCCTAGTATGAAAAGTTAAATGAGCATCTTCTGAAATTGAATTCCAAACAATTTAATTTTGATGATGTAACTCTATTTGTCAAGAAAGGTGAAAAAACTATTGTATAACTTGTAGTGTGTGTACATGATTTGTTGATAATGGAGGCCAATGAAAACTATATTGCATCCATAAGAAAAAGTTGAAGAAGGGCCTTGAGTTGGAAAATTTGGGACATCTTCATTACTATTTCGGCATTGAAATGATTTATCATCTAAAATACATTTATCTCCCAAAAGAAATTCATTGGAGAATTGTTGAACAAATTTGGCACAGTTAAATACAACCCTCTAACTACTCCAATGGAACAGAATTTGAAGCTCACATGAGAAGAAGGGAATGAATTTGAGGATGCGACCAAGTACATGCAACTTATAAGAAGTCTTATCTACTTACAGCCACCAGTCTAAACATTTCATTTATTGTTGGGATTCTTTCTAGGTTTATGCAAAAACAAGGACATTGGTTTATAGAAAAAATAATTCTAAAGGGGACTTAAGAATTTCAACTCAAATATTCACAAGTGGATGAATTCAATTTGACTGAATATTATAATTTAGATATTGATATGGATAAAGAAAATGATGTATCGAATTTAGGTCATCTTAGGAGTCTTGGATCAACAACGATCTCCTATAGGTCATGCAAATAGTTAGTTCCAAAAAATTCCCCAATAAAGATACAATATGTGACACCTACAAAAGAAAATAAATATAATGTGTGGATTGGGAAAATACATGAATGTATGCAGGAGAAACAAATGAATTCTACTCCTCTTCTAGTTGACAATATTTTTGTAATCAAGTTAGCCAAGAAACTTAAATCCCATGATCGAGATAAAAACCTCAATGCAAAGTATCATTGGATTCAATACCATGTAGAGGATGAGACCATTCATTCAAGAGAATGTTCCTCAAATGAAAAAATTGTGAACATCTTCGCCAAAGTGCTTGAAAGAGAAAAGTTTTAAAAAATCAAAATGTTACTTGGGATCACAAACACCCATTCAACATAAGGTGGGAATGTTGGATATAATCCTTGGGATTTTTGTCCTTATAAATAAAAGTGTAAATAAGTAGAAGAATTTGCAGATGAAAAGACACTTGGATAATGAATTAAAAAGTTACTAAGCTATATATATTCAATTGCACATTAATAAGAAAACATAAAATGTGGAGTTACACATTTTGGTTTGACATTATAATATAGTTTGGTTTGAAATTAATATCCCAAAACTTGGAGAGATTTTATGTAATTTTTACATGTATTTATGTTAGAGGACAGAACCTTTAATTTTATCTTTACAATAACTTTATCCTTAGTAAATTTGTAATGCTCTTGCTTGATAGCAACCCATAATTCATGTAGTGACACATAAAAGATATAATAACATCTCTTAGCCACATAAACATGCAGTGACACATACAAGATATGACCTAGTTATTAACATCTCTTAGCCATAAACCTTAACCTTTGTAGTAGGTTCCAAATAGTTTTCATAGAGTTCACATAGATGGGGTGTCGCATGTATGAAACATTGAGTAGGAAGTGAGCCTTTTGGATGTGCATTCTCTCATCCTTTCATGATATGGAAAAATTAATTATGGTCGTGAGAAAGCGTCTATTTTCTTGGGAACTAGATTGACGTACCATCTCCAAAATAAAATAGGTCCTATTCTCTTTAAGAATGGCTCTATGAAACATTTTAAAACTTTTTAATGAATTTCAAAAAAAAATAATCACGTGTTTTAAAAAGCTGAAGTATCATGCCTTTTGAATTTATTAAGTTCATACAAACCTACCTTTCCCTTTAGGAAATTTGGGAATGCCACTGTTCTCGAAGGGTTGACTATGGTATAATCTTCTTTGACATCTAGAGTCTCAACCATTATAAGTCCCCGCAAACTGGTTAGTGGATCCCTAGTAGTTCGAGGTCTATCTAAGTCCCAAAGGCCATTGTGTCTTCTGCATCACTTTAAATTTATAAATGTTTTCCGAGAAAACTTACTGGTTACTCCTTCATCATTTGCATGATTGGAAACATACACATGTGGTGAAATAAAATTCATCATATGAATATGTGGTAAAATAAAATTCATAATCAAATTTTAAAGTGACAGTCAAACCAAACACCAAATTAATGCATAAAACCTTTATCTTTATAAAACCAAAAAACCCATATTTACTTACCATTTAATTAAAATTTACATACATACTTTACAACCTCTAAATTTAATCTTATAACCTTTTATAAATAAATCTTCCAATACTCAAAATTAATAACACAAAATTTTTTAAACCACAAAGTTAAATTTGCCCATAAAGCAATGTCAAATTTCATATCAAAACTTCAACATTTAAAGAAAAATTTGGAAAGGTTAATGTATTTCATGATTGTCCTAGATCCCACTTTGAACATAAATATAGCACTATTGCTAAATTATTATGAAAAAAAAAAACCAAAGGTTGCGAAAACTATTTTTAATGTATTAGTCAATTATTTTTGGTGGGGTAAAGTGGAATAAGAATTAAAACTGAGTGGATATAATGATGAAAAATATGAATTTGAAAAGTTGTATATATTGATGCATTAATATTAACTTGGAAAAACTCCATTGAGAATCGAATTCGTAATGATTTTACTCCTAATAAAACATTAATCAAAACAATCCAAGGTATTATGCAAACTAAAGCTCTTAAAAACAAACTCCATCTAAAACAGCCGTACCTTTCCAAGATATCCTTCAAGAGATTTACTGAAAAAGCCGAGAGTTTAACCATCTATCTGCACCCAAGTTTTCCTTGGATACTCGGAAGGGTTCTAACATTTTATTATGATTATTATTTGAGTTCTTGGTGGATCCTAGGAGGTATTTGATACTCCAACAGGGGTTTTGAGATCATACACTTCCAATTGTACAGGTCGTGATTGCTAATTTATGGTATTGTGAAACTTGAAACCTTTATTAACATCAATTTTAATCTTATAAAATGGAAATATTACAAAAGTCCGATTGGAATACGGTGTCAATGGTAACGAACAGCCTCGCTAGATGTGCAGTGTAATTTGAAGATTGACAGAACAGATAAGACTTGAATTTTTCACGTGCCCCCTCTGTCAACCATTGAAATCTACAAACAATAACACGTCCAGTTGCAGTATACCGAATAGCACAAAGACAAACAGACACTAGCAATCTGGAACTGGTTTGAGTCTCCAGCTGGTGAAAAATATTAATCAGCAAGGAGGAAGAGGAAATCCACACAGTCCTCTGTTATGGGAGTAGGAAGATATTGGAAACTTCCGAAGCAGGATCCCATCCGGAATTTTTCCCGACAGAGAATTATACGACACGTTCAATTGCATCAGAGACGTGAGATTCAGAAACTCATTCGGTATTGCTCCGCTCAAGCTATTTTCATTGAGCTCCAGAGTGTTCAGTTTTGTCAAATTCCCCACCGTATTGGGTATGGGACCAGACAGTGTATCGGAGCTGAGATCCAGCACCTTCAATTGCTTCATCATGCCGATTGAAGAGGGTATTGGTCCGCTGAGAGAATTGTGTGACAGAGACAGCTGTTCCATGCTATTCTGATTGCCTGCATTAGGAGGTATTGAACCTGTGAATTTGTTGTGGGACAAGTCCACGATCCTTAAATTACCCTCAGGAAACCGGCTTCCTATGGAAAATATGTAATTTATAGGTCCAGTGAGTTGGTTTGAATGGAGGTCCAGAGTGCTCAGGTCTTGCAGGGTTTGGATCTCCTCTGGAATCGTCGATGTCAATGCGTTGTTTGACAAGTTGAGCGAATATAAGTTCGTCATGCTGCTCAGCCATGGCGGTATGTTGCCCGTGAGGCTGTTGCTCGACAAGTCAAGCAAGGCAAGTTGCCCTGGCATTGTTGATAACCATTCCGGAATTTTCCCCTCGATGCCGCAACCGGCGAGGGAGAGCTCATACAATCCCGGAAGCTTCGATATCACTGTGGGCACACTCACGAACTTGAAATTATTGAATGAAATATCCAAGATTTGCAGATCAGAAAGCTCTGATAATTCTTGCGGAAGGCTGCCGGAAAGATTGTTGTGAGAGATATATAGAAACAGAAGCTTGGAAATCTTTCCTACAGATTTGGGAATCGAACCCGCTATCTTATTGTCATTCATGTAGAGCTGTGTCAGGCTCGAGAGCTTACCCCATGAAGCAGGAATAGGGCCGCCGATCATGTTATTCGCTATCGAAAGACGCTCCAGGTTGACCAGATCTCCCATGGAAGACGGTAGAACTCCACTCAATTCATTTCCCTGGAGGCGAAGAAATCCGAGAGAAGTGATCTTCCCTATGGAGGGTGGGATGCTGCCTCTGAGTTTGTTTAAATCGAGGAACAGTGTGGACAGATTAGTCAACATACCAATAGAATCAGGTATGCTTCCAGTGAGCCTATTGTCAGACATATCCAACAACTGCAGAGAACGCAATTTCCCCAGCGACGGAGGAATGGGGCCACTGAGAAGGTTGCCATGGAGATCGAGAGTGGTAAGCTTTCCGAGACGGCTTATCGAGGTGGGAACAGAACCCACTAACCTGTTGGTGTAGAGACTCAAAACACGCAGATTCCTTAGACCTCCTAAACTATCTGGAATGCCTCCGCTGAGACCATTCTCCGACAGATCCAACTCTTGAAGCTTGTGGAGATTTGCCAGAGACGGAGGGATCGAACCTTGGAGCTTATTATCGTCGAGTCGGAGGATAATCAGCCTTGTAAGCTTCCCGAGCGACGAAGGAATGTAGCCAGCGATTTGTTTGAGACCCCTGAGGTCCAAAATTTCAAGAAACTGGAGATCTCCCAAGGACTCTGACAGCGTGCCCTTCATCTGGGTATCCGATATGAAGTCGTTCCCGGACAGCAGCCCCGGCAGCAGAAGCCCCACAACACGTCCGGTTCGTTTGTCGCAGGATACTCCCTGCCACTCGCAGCAGTTGGAGCCGTTCCATGACTGCAAACGCTCCGATGTGTCATCGATAATCCCGGACTTGAAACCCAGCAGCGCCTTCAGATCTCGTCGCCCAACATTACTGGACGCGCCACTGCAAATGAGGCTCAAACTTGCCAATACACTTGCAGTTGTGATAATAAACAAACTGCGCCAGAGCTGCGAGGAGCCGAACATTTTCTGTTACAGTCGAAAAGCGACCAAATAATTGCAGGCCAACAACACAAGGTTCTATACAGACAGATGTAGGGCTCTCCTAGACACAGTGCCGTATTGTTATATTATTCTTATACGTGAAGGCCTTTGAAAATAGAGAAGGGAAAAAATTTATTCAGGAGCGCTGCCTAAACGAGGAAGGAAAAGGGGCGTGCATCGTTACCGAATCTGTGAGTTGAGGTGCAGAAACATGCACATGAAATCAGTGCTTCAAACTTTCTCTGTTTATACAAAATGTTGGGGTTAAACTGTCCATGAAATTTGACAACTTATGTTACACTGTCATCGGAATCCATTAAAAAAAAAATCCTTACTGTGAGACAGTTAAATTAATGCAATACATTGTCCCAATAAAAAGCAATATAGATTAGCATTCCAGATCATATTTGGGCCTAGTATTTTTAACGGCCATCATTTCTGAAAAGGGTCACATTGGGTCACATTCATGTCTTGGTCTGTCAACTGCTCAAATCTTTGCGTTAACTACTCAGCATACTTTATATCCAGCTCCCACGTTTTAATAGTCTTTTTTGACCAAATACCTGTACCCCGGAATTCCGCAGCCCGCTCATTTCACTTTTATGGCATTTAACTAGGAACAGTTATGTTTCATATATTAACCAATTACTCGGATATATATATAGGACAAGTGTAATGAGGTGACGTAAAAAGTGAAGTGCTGGATTTTGGGTTAAAATATTTCAAAAATATTAATAGTAGTAGTGTTTGAATTAGTGTTTGAATCATGTTTTTAATGGTGGAAATGATTCACCATCATAAGCATCCAAAATCTAAAAGTTTGACAGTTATAATCTGGATTTACAGAAATTTTTGCAAGATTTTATTAAAATCTTGCAAGAATTACCTTAAAAGTAAAAAAGCAAGTTGGTTAGACTACCTGGTATATATAAGTGTTGGGAGAGGTAACTAGATGTTTAGACTACATGATGTATATAAATGTTGGGAGAAGCTAACTAGATGTTTAAGCTAATAGAAAAAATAATATTTTATTCATGGGAATTTGAAAATATAATTAAAATGTATTTTTGAATATATAAATAAATTTAACATTTAAAAAATTATTTAATGAAATATTTTACCTGATTAAATAATTTCAATTTTGTTGCCTGAAAATATGAATTTTGAACAACATTACCCAATATTTTTTTTATTTTTTTTTATAAAAGACCATATTTTATATATATATATATATTCCTTTCCATAAGAAAATATTAATATATTTTATACTTTTAAATAAATAAATAGTAATTTTATCAGACAATTATTTTAATATATTTTAGAGAAATAAAATAATAAAATAATATTCTAATGTTAAAATAGCATTTAGATATTTAATATTTTAAAATATAATAATTAATATTTTTTTTAAATAAATTACTTAAATTTTAAAATAAAATTGGCATTACTTTTAATGAATTAAAATTTTGTTTTTCCTAAAAATAAGTTCGTAACTCAAAACAAAGATATATTTGATAAAAGTTAAAGATTGTCTTCATATAAAGAATCAGCTAATTACTTTTTCTTAAGTTATGACGATTCACAAATTATATATATATAATAATAATATATTTTGTTTTTTTATAAATTCTAAAAATCCAAAACATAAATAAATTTTACAAAAAGTTAAAGGCTGTTTTCTTTGAAGAATCAACGAAATTACTTTTTCTTAAATTAAAAATACTTTTGAGAAAGCCATAGGACCAAACTAAGAGGGTAGAAAATACTTTAGTCAAAAGAGATCAACTTAAACTGAAAAGTGGAGCGAATGATGACCATAGCGCTAGTAAATATATATATATATATATATATATATATATATATATATATATATATATATATAAACTTACTATTTTGTTTATTTATAAATTTTAAAATATTTTTTATTTGGAATCTTATTACTTGTTCAATATATATCATTTAAATATATCATTTTTACTTGCTTATTACTTAATATTTAAAATTAATGTTAATGATATCGAAAACGAAAATGTTCATTCCGATTTACATTTTAGCAATTAAATTAATATAAAAATATATTATCATAATCACATTAAATTAATATAAAAAAATTATCATAAATAATAGATCAATCGTGTCCCCAAAGATAAATATATTTAATTATCTCATATTTTAAATAAAAGGAATGTCATAAAACTCATTCAAAATTTTATATTTTAGAGTAATGACAAAATTTGACCATCATCATTTTTCCTTTAATAAATATTTCCGATGACATTATTCCTTTACAAAATATTTTTTTTAAAAGTATTTATAAAATTTAAAATATTTTTTATATACATTCATTACTTGCTCAGCACAGGTCATTTAAATATGCTTAAAATTAATGTTAAAGATACCGCAGATGTTATCATTTTAATTATGTATTACATTTTATTAATTAAAAATATATCATTATAACTTTATTAAATTTATATACAAATAACTTATTAATATTTTTTTTAAATAACTAATATATTGTGTATACAAATTTTCTGTGAAAATCACATGTAAATTTTTTTTGTCGATACGTTTTGAACAGCCAGTGTGGTTCATCATCACGACAAGATGAGAAATCTGATCAAGAAACCTATTTAAATAGATAAGGACTACTCCAACTAGCCGTTGAAAAAACAGCGAGTTTGACTAGAATAAGAAATTTGTCAAATTTTATTATTATTATTATTATTATTATATTTAATTATATTTGAATATCATCTAATATTAATACTTTTTATAATTTAATATTAATACTTTTTAATTATTTTTACTATTTTAATATCTAAAAAATAAATAAATAAAAACAAAAATAAATTAAAATTAAAAATTTAATTAATTAATTAATAGATAAATAAATAATAATAATGACAATAATTAATTAATTTAATATTACTAAATAGGTAATTGACAAATTAAATCATAAGGAAAATACTCATAGTAAAAAACATACTAATCAAAATTAAAATAATAAAATAAAAGGAACAGATAGGGAGAGAGGAATCAAGAGCGAGAGAAGAAAGAACGAGAGGGAGCAAAAGGGGAAGGGGAAAAATCAACTAAGAGTGAAGAGTAGGAATCCAGTATATGCTAACACTCCACCCATCATCCATGTTAAGGTTAACCAAGTTGTTTTCAATTTTCAAGGCTTCCCTCAATTTTCGGTGGTGGAAATGGTCAATCGTTGTAATATCCTCAATATCTTCAATACAAATATGATGATTTGATTTTTCAGCATGCTCTCCTAAGGCAGAGGACCGAGATCTACCATGTCTAAGGTCAGCGACATGTTCATGAATTCTTAGGCAGAGGACCGAGATCTACCATGTCTAAGGTCAGCGACATGTTCATGAATTCTTTGATTAATTGATCGACCAGTTTCACCTATGTAAGGTGTCCCACAGGAACACGGAATCAAGTAAACACCTTTACCATCGATCGGGAAAATCGGGTCTTTAACCAATCTAAGCAAACTTCGAATTGTGCAGAGAGGCTTGAATGTTGAAGAGACAATATGTTTCTTCAAGATTCTAGCGATTATATCAGTAGTACCTTGGATAAACGGAGGGTGAACCTCAGATAACCGATCACAAGAATCTTTCTTAACCCTAGGATCTTTCTCAGTTTTTTGAAAAGCTCTAAGACATTGAGCCCTGTTATAACCGTTCTTACAGAAGACATTAAAGAGATGCTATTTTTCACCTTCAAAATGGTGTACATAGGAGATTCTAAAGGCTCTGGTGACTAGGGTACTGAGAACCTCAAGCTTTTTGAGCCGGGAAATGATGAGAACTAGTATACTTAAAATCAATGTTAAAGATACCGCAGATATTATCATTTTAATTATGTATTTACATTTTATTAATTAAAAGTATATCATTGTAATTTTATTAAATTTATATACAAATAACTTACTAATATTTTTTTTTAAATAACTAATATTTTAAATAAAAAATATTATTATATAAATTTAAAAATTTATATATTTATTTAGAGAGATAGTTTTATTGGAATCATTGTGTAAGACGTTTTTGTGAAATATGTGATTCAAGTTTTAAATCTCTTCACTAATTCATATAAATTCATTTAGAAGTATAATAGTAGCTTTCTAAATAGATACTAATTCCACTCAATTAACAATATCTCTAAAGAAAAAAATAAACATATTTTAAAAAATTGACAAAATCTGAAATTTATTATTTCCTTTTTAATAAATATTTACAATAAAATTTCTAATTCATTATTTATTTTCTAATAAATATTTATGATGCTCATTGGTTTATTATATAGACACATTTATTTTATTATTATTATAAGAAGTTGATTTTGTTTGTTTGGGTTTAAATTTTAAATGTATAAACATAAAATAATTCATATGAAAGATGAAAAGATTCTTAACTTTGTTCCATAGTTATTGGTTCATTATATATATATATATATATATATATATATATATATATAATTGATTTTTATTTGGTCATGTTTAAATTTTAAATGTATAATTATTGGTTCATTATGACCATATATATATAATTGATTTTGTTTGGTTATGTTTAAATTTTAAATGTATAAGCATAAAATAATTTATATGAAAGATAAAAATATTCTTAAGTTTGTTCCCTAGTTTGGTGAATGTTACTTGTGACTTAAAAGGAATTAGTATAAAAATTAAACTTTTAATTAAATTATTTTAATAGGGAGAATAGAGTCTGATTGCAAACACATTGTTATTATTAAAACACATTATTATTATTAAAACACGTTGTTATTATTAAAAGTATTATTATAACTAAAATTTAAAAAAATGATGTTATTAAATTTCATTAAAGGTTATTGTGACTTAAGAGAAATTAATATAAAAATGCAAATTTTTTATTAAATTATTCAAAATAGAAGAATATTAATTTTAATGAAAGTATTATTACAATTAGAATTATGGAAAAAATGTGACACCATAAAGAAATAAAGGATAATGAAAAATTAAAATAATAGAAAGAGATTATTAATTCCAATAAGAATTATTTTTTTATTTAATTAATTTAATAAAAAATTAATCTTAGTAAAATTAACAAAATCATATAAATTAAATAGATAGTAAATGTTGATAAGCATCTATCTAACTTAATGATACATTTAATATTATACAATATATATATATATATATATATATATATATATATATATATATATATATATATATATATATATAAACCAAAGTATAACCTCATTTTGAATTATTATTATTATTATTATTATTATTATTATTATTATTAATGATAAAAATAATTAATATAAAAGTTAAACACATATACATTTTTAAAACAAATATCATAGTATTCTTAACATGAAGATCTACCTTCACTTTAGCATGAACTCTTAATTTGCAAATAGGCTTTCTTATAATGTTATGGCTTATCAATAACACATGCCCAAAAAACCTTAACTTGTTTCATATGACACTTGTTCATATGCCATTTTTTGAATGAATGAATTTAATTAAAAGGACAAAAAAACATAAATACTTTGGAAATAAATCTCAACCTTTGATTTTTGTATGCTACTAAAAATATTAAAGAATATTCTATGGAGTTTAAATCTCCACCTAATAAGTATTGATAATTAAATTGAAATTATGGAAGCCCTATTTCACAATGGACATGTCTATTCACATAATAAAAAAACATTTCATTAACTCCACAATGAAAAGAACATTGGACAATGCTAAAGTCAGAAAGAAGAATTTTCCAAATTTATAATATTAAGGTGAAAGATAAAAAACACCTTCTTTTAATATATCTTGCTTATATTTTCCTTACATTTCAATTTCAAAATATTTATGTAGAATTGCAACTGCCCATGAAATCGAAGTGAAATCATGAGACAAAAATTCTACTATACTAATTTGCAAAATGAAAATCACAATTTAGAACAACATGCATAGATGTGCATCAAGCAAAACCACAAGTACACTGATTTCTAGGGGAACCAAACTCAGAAAAAATCCCCTCAAGCCTCTTTGCATTATTCAGTTGAATAGAGCAACTACTACAATTGCATGTTGTAGCTTTGAGCACCACCTGCAAAAGAAAAATTGTTCTCTCTATTGAATGAGAACCTCTGGCCAACACTTAATTTCTGCCTGCTCCAACCTCCTATTTCCTTGTGAAAATCTGAGCTAGTTCGAGCTCCTAAAAAATAGGGAAGTCCTTATTTCCTTGTGCAATTTCCAAGGAGTTGATCTACTAACTGCATGCAACAATTGTACACTCAACTAGTATACACTTAGTGTTACACTAGCCTTTCTCTCATCCACTCTAGCCGAGGAATTCGAATTTCATGCATGCATGAGCTATTTTGGGATGATTGATCAATTAACAGACATATCTCTGAGTTAGATTGTTGTCTCACTACTCAACTGACCTTCAACTGACTCTATTAATTGTTGGAGGACTTGTTAACTGAGTACAACTGAAAATTATTGAACTAGATTGCTAAAATTTAGCAATCAACACATGCATGGCTGAACTCTAATCCAACTAACACGAGTTTTCTAATCTAACTAAGTGACAAGAGCCATGTCACACTAGTGAACTACCTCCAATTTGTCCTGCGGATGTGGAAATGTGATTTACTCAATTTGACTAAGGCTAAAGTCAAATTGAGCCTTTCTTGCTATATTTTCTAACGCCCCCTCTTAGCAAGAAAATGATTTTTCATCTCCCCTATCCAACGCTTGTGGAATGTACTATAGCACTACTTCTCATTATTGTCACAGTTACTGCAACAACTACAATTGAGAAGCATAAAAAAAACAATGAATCAACTGTGTCTTTGTAACTGTCTACTAGGAAAAACGACATTGATGTTGATTCTACATTGTGCCTCTTATAAACACTGCTCTATGCTCCTCAAAATATGATTGCATCAACTCACACTGATCCTTCTGCTACCGAATACTATGGGCCCCTGTAGCAAGGTAATGATCCATGAGGAGGACACCTGAATGGACCTTGCCCAAATCTCTGCAACTTTGGGAATAAGGATCTATATTTGAATCGTATTGGATCATTATATTGTTTCTCATCCATATCGATGCATTTATAGTGGAAAAAGTGGAGGAATCATCTCACGAGACAATTTTTACCAGCAAAACTCAGTTTGGTGAACAGGGTATGAAACCTTCTAGGAGCGTTTTGAGGCATCAAACGATATTTTTTGGGGTAAAAATTTATTTCTTTAACACCACGTATTTTCATGCTATTCTACACACATATATATTTCCAACGATGCAAGAAGTGCGTCAATCAGATTCCATATGCAAAAGTTATGTCACTCATAAGTTGACCTTCCTATTTTGACACCTATAGTTTGGGAGGATGTCGCATCAGCCCCCATTATTCATGAAAAAAGTTATAGTCACGTGTTTTTTATGTAAAATACTCTAGAAGATTTTATTTTTTAACTCTAGTTAGGGATTGTTGTAGACAAACTTAACCACTAGTAGGCTATCAAGTTGTGTTATAACCGAGCCACTTGGAGAAAGAGACATTCCTTTCTTTCAAGGGCATTTTGTTCCATAGTTGAACAAAGATAGCCAGGAGAGATAGGAGGTAGAGCACACATAGAGGATTTGTGCACTATAGCAGTCCATGGGCCACAAACATTACTTCTTTGTAACTACATCCTTATTTTCCAGGCAGAGAAAGAGAGCGAAGCGACCTCACCTTCTAGTCGAGTTTTCTCCTAAAAGGGTTTCCCATAGCATATTTTGTGTCTTATGTGTGTGAGAGAGCTTATTTTTTCATTCTCTACTTTACTACATAATTTCCATTCACATGCATGCACTAATTACAATAAAATCTACATATCTAGAAATTAAATAAAACTATAATAGTGTAGAATTATAAATTTTAAATATAATATTGTCAGATTTGTTGTGATGAATTGCCTAGTGGAATATCCACGACAGTTTACGGATCAACATCACCCCACCACACTCTTGGAGGTATAACTAAAATTTCTACCTCTTCCCACTTAGCTCAGACTCTCCTTCTACTAGAGCTCTGTGACCGGTCCTCCTCATCATCATCCTTTTGGTCAACCCAACTACCAACTGGTCGAGGCTCGCCGCTCCATCTTGAGAGCTTTGTCCTGCTCCCTCTCAACCACCAAATCTCTAATATTTTCCTCGATCCTAAAGTTTTCACATGCATCTTCCTCCAATGTGTAGAGACTCTCGACCTTGACACTGATCTGCTTGACCTGACCTAAAGAAAAAATTCTTATGATGGGCCTTCCCATTTCTAAAGACTACCTCATACCCTTTGTCTTCAATCCTCAATGTTTTCATCAAACCAAGTTTTTTGGCATCACTTTTCTTATAGAACAACTAAGTGAGGGTCTTCCACATTGAAAAGGGAGTCACCTTGCCATGTAATTTGAGACTATGTGGTCTCGCATGCCCTTCAGGATGATCCTCCTGGCTCTAGTAACAACCTTCTTCCATTGGGCTAATTTTTCTGCATAAGACTACGGGGGTTTCATAATGTCAGTTTGAGTATATTAAAAAACTCCATTATTGCCAAGGATTGCTTCCATTCGGTCCTTCCATGCTATGAAATTTGAGCTACCCTCTAGAGCCCATACTCCAATATCAGTTCGTTGAAAGACATTCTCCCGAATCTGAAGAAAATATGTTACACTGAAGCTGCAAATTCGAAATTCCTGAGGGGAAATTTTGAAATACTAGTTCTAATGTGATTTTAGGGCTCCGATATCATGTAAAAATTTGATAGAAATTTCAACTGCTCAAGAAATTGAAATGAAATCGAGAGACAAATTCTACTATACTAATTCGTGGAACATAAATCACAATTTAGAACAACATGCATATACATGAATTGTTGGAATTTGCAACAAGAAACATTGGAAACGGAATCCAGAAAATGGCACCCATAAATGGTGCCATATGAGGCTTCTGATTTAATTTTCCCTTAATTAAATTGGAAGAGAAATTGTAATTTCATCTCATGACAAATTGTATTAGTTAACTGAGTCAGGAAGACTTAGTTAGCTTAGGAAATTCGAGTTAGAGGTAAAAGAGGAGATATGTAGAGGACTTTTCATGATTTAAGGGGGTCTAGTTACAATTATTTGTGAGTTGTAATTAGTTAACTCAAGAAATTGAGTTAAAATTAGTTTAACTAGTTCTAACTAAGAGATGAGCTAGTGATTGGTCCAATGAATTAAATATGATTTAATTCACAAGTAGTTATTAATCATCTAATTGATAATTCACTATAAATAATTGTTGCATGTCAGTTCTAAGGAAGAACCAATTGAAACTGAGGTTTATGAGAAGAGATATATCAGTTATACTATTAGAAATTTGTACGGGTCATGCATGAGGTCGTCGGGAAGGCCTTGAAGGATTGCACAATCATTAATTGGTATTTTCCTAATTAATAGGGGCTCAATTAGCCCAAGAATGTGTAAGAAATGTAGGCCAGGAAAAGGCAAGAAAAATGTTAAATACTTGACCGATTTTTCTTAGATCGAAAGCCAAATTCGAACAGGATCAGAGCGAGACAACCAGCAGAGTGCAGGAATTTTCTAAGTGGATAAAGATAATTGTATTGTTTCATGATCTTGACCATATGAAATATAGAGATAGAGGTGTTTTGAGCAGTTTCTTTCCACAGTTACATCTTGTGTTGTGTGATTTATTGTCCCTTTCTCTTACTTGTTATGTGATTATGCAATCGTATTTTTTTTCAGCAAATTGTAGAAGGATTCAGTATCTTGTTTTAGTAAATTATAAGATCAACTTGAATCCTATTGTTAGATAATTTCTACATGGTATCAGAGCGACAAGAATTCCAATAAGAAGAGAATAACAGAGTTTGTTTTGATGAGGTTTGAATATTCATATTTATTCTTCAGGATCCAATTGCAGATCAAGATGTTTTTCAATGGCTTGAGACTCGAATATACACTCGAGGAAAATTCGAATTATATTGCATGGAAGGGCAGGATGGAGGAAGTGCTTGAGGACAATGGATTGAAGGATTTCATAGATATTGATGTCCCACAACCCACAACAATACATGCTCAACTTCTTGATGCATGGAAGAAGAATGTAGAAAAGGCAAGAAGGATCTTGTTAGAGGGAGTTCGAGACCATATTATCTCAAGTCTACACGGGAACACAACTCCATATGCTATGAGGAAGGCCTTGATAGGTCTATTTCAGAATAACAATGACCACAGGAATTTGGCGTTGAAAGAAAAGCTCATAAAATATTAAGACGATACCAAAATACTTGACGAAGTTCACTCAATGTCGAGATGAGCTTGGAATTGTTGGTGTGATAGTATCCCAAGATGATTTAGTGAGCCTAGCTCTTCTAGTACTTCCCAAGAGCTAGCATAGTTACCAGGACTCTGTGAATGAGAGGGAGAAGCTACCAGACTAGGAACATTTGTGGTTTGACTTGGTAATAGAAGAGATAAGGCAAAGCACCAGAGATGGGACCTTTGACACAGACAAAGAAGAATATTTTGCATTAGTCGGAAAATGCAAGAAAGCCAAGGGAAAGAAGTCCCAAGGAAAAGAGGGAAAGAGAGAATTGTCAATCATCAAGTGTTTTCAGTGTCACGAGCATGGGCACAATGCCTCGAATTTTCCACAGAAGAAGGAAATAAAGAAGGATTCTGCAGTTGTAGTGGGTGAAGCATTAACTTCACAGGTCAAGCTTTATTTTACTCTCATTTCATGCATTTCCAACACTGTAATGGGATGTATGTGGTATCTAGACAATGGTGCCTCACTCCATATGACGGAGAATAAAGATCTCTTCAGTGACTTGGAGGAGAAGGACCTCCAGCAGAACATAGAGTTTGGAGATGACAAGAGGTATAGCGCGACCGACATAGGTACAGTTACCTTTCAGAGGGATTTTGGCTCCCCTCTCAGACTGGCATATGTTTTGTATGTTCCAGGATTAAACAAGAATCTTTTCTTCTTAGCAGTATTGGAAGATTTTGGTTATGATGTCATATTTAGAAAAGGAAAGTTGATCCTTAGACACATCACTACGAGACGGGCGAAACATATCAGTGTAAGAGTCAAGAACGTGTATGCTCTCAAGATTGAAGATGCATGCAAATATTTGAGCAAAGCAGAGGTTAGTGACTTGGTGGTTGAGAGGGACCACAAATTACCTCTCAACATGCAACCTCAAAAGTAGTCTCCAAAAGATGTGGAGTAGCCACAATTGAAGAAGAAAAAAGGAGATTGAGTGGAGGCATCCACTCAAGCAGAGGCCTCCAGAATGGGGAAATTTCGGGCCAGATGGGCAAAGGGATCACATGCAACCATACCTCTAGGTGATAGGTGGGGAGATGTGCAGACATAATCCCAAGAGAATAAATTTGGGAAAGATCCATTGAGATGGCTTGTCTCATGGATCAGACTTGGCTACGAGGAGCCCACAGTACACAGTAGCAGGATGGATCGGTAGGATTGATGTTGGAGCGCAGATCAGAGTTGGCAACAGTGCATAGGGCACAAATGCAGAGTCAGCAACAATACAGAGTTTCCAGTTAAAAGTGCAGTAGCTAGTAGTAGTCAGAGACTCTGATGATATATGTGTCGTATTGATTCAGTTTTTGGGGGCTATTGAGTTTCAGGAGTTGTAGGAGAAAACAAAATTAGAGAAGTGTTGCATTTAGAATATTCCAAAGGTACCAAATCGGGATAGACTGAATTCCTTTCTTGTTGAGAGGGAGTGTTGAAATTTGCAACAAGAAACATTGAAAATGGCAACCATAAATGGAATCTAGAAAATGGCACCCAAAAAATGTACCATATGAGGCTTCTTATTTAACTTCCCCTTAATTAAATTGGAAGAGAATTGGTAATTTCATCTCATGACAACTTGTATTAGTTAACTGAGTCAAGAAGACTTAGTTAGATTAGGAAATTTGAGTTAGAGGTCAAATAGGAGGCATGTATAGTAATTTCCATGATTTAAAGTGGTCCAGTTACAGTTATTTATGAGTTGTGTAGTTAGTTAACTCAAGAAATTTAGTTAAAATCAGTTTAACTAGTTCTAACTAAGAGATGAGCTAGTGATAGGTCGAGTGAATTAAATCTGATTTAATTCACAAGTATTGATCAATCAATTAACTGATACTTCACTATAAATAGATGTTTCATGTCAGTTCTAAGGAAGACCAAGTTGATACTGAGGTTAAAGGGAATATATATATCAGTTGTACTATTAGAAAAGTGTACAGGTCATGCACGAGGTCATCGAGAAGGCCTTGAAGGATTATGCAATCATTAATTGGTATTTTCCTAATTAATAGGGGCTCAATTAGCCCAAGGATGTGTAAGAAAGGTATGACAGGAAGAGGAAAGAAAAAGGTTAAATACTTGACCGATTTTTCTTAGACTGAAAGCTAGATTCTAGTAGGATCAGAGTGAGACAGTCAGCAGAATGCAAAAAGTTTCTCAGTGGAGAAAGAGAATTGTATTTTTTCATGATATTGACCATATGAAATATAGAGATAGAGGGGTTTTGAGTAGTTTCTTTCCCAAGATACATCTTGTTTTGTGTGATTTATTATCTCTTTCTCTTACTTGTTATGTGATTGTGCGATCATGTTTTGTTTCCGCAAATTGTCGAAGGATTCAGTATATTTTTTTAGTACATTATAAGATCAGTTTGAATCTCGTTGTTAGATAATTTCTACAAAGAAAAACCACAAGTACACAGTGATTTATAGAGAAACCCAACTGGGAAAATCACCTCAAGCCTCTTTGCATTAATTAATTGAACAAAGAAACTATTACATTTGCATGCTCCAATTCTGAGCACCATCTGCACAAGAAAAATGGTGCTCTCTATTGAATGAGAACCTTTGTCCAAATCTTAGCCTTTTTTAGCCTCCTCCAACCTCCTATTTTCTTGCGCAAATCTGAGCTAATTTGAGCTCTTAAACAATAGGGAAGTCCCTATTTCCTTGCACAATTACCAAGGAATTTATCTCCTTACTGGATGCAACAATTGTATACTCAACTAATATACACTATCCTTTGTCTCCTCCACTCTAGCCGAGGAATTCGAATTCCATGCATGCAGGAGCTATTTTGGGTTGATTGATTAGTTAACTGACAGGCCTCTACGTTATATTGTTGTCTTATTGCTCAATTGACCTTCAACTAACTCTATTAATTGTTAGAGGTCAATTAGTGGAGTACAATTGAAAATAACTAAACCAGAGTACTAAAATTTAGCAATCAACACATTTATGATTGAACTCCAAGTCCACTAACTCGAATTTTTTGATCTAACTGAGTGATAAGAGTCATGTCACACTAGTTAACTGCCTCCAAGTTTGTCCTACTGATGTGGAAATTCGATTTACTCAATTTGACTAAAGCTAAAGTCAAATTGAGCCTTTCTTGCTACATTTTATAACAATTTATAAAAATATTAACTTTCAAATTATTTAAAATATTATATATATAATTTTAGATGATTTTATTTTCTATTATAGTCAAAATATATTTGAAAATAGTAATAATAAGAACAATAATTCAGGTATCTTAAGCTTTTATCTAAATTTCACACTTGAAAAAGACACAATCATCTATATTAAAAATAGTGCATTTTGCTTCTTACTTTTTATTTGTTGGTTGTATATGTAATGCTATTTTTTATAAGGTTAGGTTATCACTTGATTTTAACTTGCAGAAAAAGAGATAAATAACTTATGTCTATAAGTTATTGGACTGTTGCATGGGAAACTAAACTGATAATAAAGTCCCAAAATTTTTTCATTGCATATTGCCAAAGCTATAATTCCATCATTTGAAGTAAAAGTATAATTAACAAAAATGGGTTTCCAGATATTAACAGTCATAACTACAATGATGCCATTGTAGAATATTATAATAGAAATGAAAGCTCACATAATCATGTTATCTTGAGTGAATCTCCACCTATATTTGTGGTTAAGAATCGTTGTCTTCATCAAATGTGGTGAAGGTGATGTCTACCATTTTCTCATCCAAATAGAGACTTTGTTGTCTAATTTCTCTAGTTTATCTGGATTCTCAGTAATGCAGACTAGTGTATCTTGCTAAGTATTTGATCTCTAAATGATAACTCTTCACATAATCATTTTTGTATGTTAGTAAACATTGAATACCTACATATATGTAGTCTAATGAGATTGAGTAGAAGTTCCAATCTCAAGCATTCAAATCCTAGTATCCTTAATAATCGTTGGTCAGGAATGAATCTGCATTTAAATCGAGCTTCCTCTTCGACCTTAGAGATGGTCTATCTAACAATCTTAGGAATCAAATCCATATAATCATCCCTTGAGTGATGAGCTATAATATATACACAAGAATTAGAGGAAGACGAATGAGGGGCATTAGGATTTGTAGAGGGAGTAGCTCTGCACCCACTTCCTCTTATGTCTCTTGGGGAAATTATGCATTGATCCATAGGAAGAGGAGAGCTAATAATAACAATTCTAAAATCTATGGGAGTGGGATGAAATTTAGGGAAAGTGTTGACAAAAAATAGTACAGGAGGAAGATTTATCACAGGTAAGAGAAAGAGCTAGGACAATAAAGAGGAGAGATGCAAGCTTTTAGGAGTTGACATAACTTTAGAGATTCTTACTTTTAAAAAACACAAACAACAATGAGTAATAGGGAAAACTAATATTAGAGTGAGGAGTAAGAGTCGTACAGTAAAACAATCCCCAATATTATAAAAAGACCAAAGAATTGATAAGAAAACCAATAGACTACAAAGAAAATCCTAAATATAGAATGCCAAATACTGAAAAACTAGAGAAGAATGAACCAAAAGATACAAAGATTACCACCAAACCAAAGCACAATCGCACCTGAAGCCCAAGCCTAGAGCCGATGAGCTCGCATCCACAAAACTTCATCGTTAGACTAGAGGCCAAAATGAAGTCTATGAGCAGGGACATGAATTTTAATAAATACACATCGATTTGCTACAGAAATTCCAGGAGATTCCCTAAGTTGATTGGAAGGGAACTCGAAATCCCCCCCCCCTAAAACTATGCAAAGAAGTGGTTTTAAGAGGCAACCATGGACAATAGAACTCACAACTAACTTGTTTTTTAACTGCTCCCATCAAATGTTTGGCCAATTTAAACAAACAATCCAATACCACATTACAACTCCATTTCAAGTAATGATTACTGAGTGTCTTCATAATTAAGCAAGTAGCTAAGTTGCACGTGGATAGCAGGTCAGATTGTCCTTTTAGGGACTCTTTCACACTAACGTCCATAATGAACTATAACTCCCATACTTCCACCTTCGTCTTTACCAGCTACCTTCGATTGAGGTGTGTATGACAACTTTCCCTCATATTTAGCGTACTCATATTAACTCGGAGGTAGAGATCCCATGCTTGGGCACCCGTCATGGGGGGTTGTATATGCAATGTTGACTTCATTTTTGTAGGTGCTTTTATTTGTGGAATTGAGTTTGCTTTTATACAGATGAAGTGATTTTTTATTTAATTTTCGTTTTGATAAGTTAGATAATATTTTTTCTCAAAATGAATATCCACATGATTTTGTTTTCTTTTTATGAGGAAATATCTAGGCAAGTCCACCCGAATGGATCACTTCCTGCCAACTTATTAGGTGAGCCTTAACCCTGAGAGCATCAAGAAAAATTGACCCCATAACCTCCCATTAACGAGATTCTTTTAACAATGAAAACTCAACCAATTAAACTAATCATTAAAATTGTTAAATATTAATATAATAAAAAATATGATTTAATAATTTAAAAATAAAATAAAGCAAAATACATAATTTTAAATATAAAATAAATATATTTAAAATATAAAAAATTAAAATTAAAACTAATCATAAACATTGTTATTGAAATTTAAAATCATATTAATAAGTATGCCATAATAATCATAACATTTCCACTATCCTAAAGAATAACACCACATATACACAAATAAAATTTATAAAAATGTTACTATTTCAAAAGACATATGAATAAGGAAGAATGATAAAAAAAACCCCTTGCTTACCCTATACAATCTACATACTGAGAAATGTGCAAAATATAAAATTATCAAATACGCTTAACTAAAACATTAAACACATTCTAAAGTGAAGAAACTTTAATGATTGTAACACTTAACCAACAACACATTTTCTTAATAATGGTCCATGTAAGTTTATTGCAAGGCGTTCAAAATACTGTGCATGCCGATAAAGACGATATAAACAAGATTTGACATAATAACCCTAACATGTCCGCTGTCATAAATAATAACACCACAAATACATAAATAAAATTTATAAAAAAATATTATTTCAAATTAACATATCTATAAGGAAGAATGATCAAAATCCCCATGCTTACACTATTTAATCTATATAGTGAGAAATTTGCTTCTCATCAAAGTTAAATTTAATAGTGCAAGCTATAAAATCATAAATTACACTCAATTAAAACATAAAATACCTTCTAAATTGAAGAAACCTTAATAATGGTAACACTTAACCAGCAACCTAACTACGTTTGATGTAAATTTACTACAAGGTGTTTAAAATATTTTATTTTGTGTTAATAAAGATTATATAAATTATATATATGAAGTGTAGATTAATTGGTTTATGTGAGTTATAGTTTTTATCTGATTTCAGATTTAAATTTTATAGAAAGAAATTGAAAAAAAAAATTATCTTTGTGAAAATTCAACTATTTAAAAAAAAATTTAAATTCGACTAAATTTTACACAATCCTAATTACAACATCTCACTAATAAACATATCATTCTTCATCAACATTAAAACTAGCAACAACCTAAACTCAATCTACTTCCCAAAAAATTCTTTTAATTTATGAATGAGCATACCTATCATGGAACTTTTTGTTGGGTTTCCCTTTTTCCATTTGTGTGAATTATGATGCTTGGCCTCATTTAAATCGAAATGCATACACTTGTTGCATTTATGATTTCCTTGGTCATAATTAATCGAGTTTTTATTACATTTTCCTAAATTAACTTTTGTGTATTCCATAGATATCTTCCGTGGTAAATTTAATTATTTCAATACGGAATGCAAAGAGGTGTCACATCTTGTTATCAACGAGAATAATTAATAATAATTATATTGAGGATAGCCTCGATTTCATGAACTTGGGACTTTCGTGTGAATAAGGGCCTATGAGGTTCGACTTTAATGAGTGTTTGTTGGTGTGTGGTATCCAATATGGGTGTACGCCACTATGTGCAATGGGTTCTTTCAACTTTTACACGTCATTTTATAGAAGTTTAATAGCAAAAATTAATTACTTTAGGGTAGGTTTTTGTACAATATTAGTAATGAATTTTTAAGGAAATGCCAATTTTGTTAATTGAAATAGGAAAAAAAAATGTAATATTTTTTCAAAAATGCAAAGATGTAATGTAAAGTAAATTTTAATCAAATAATGAAGGGACGAAGAGTTTTGTGGAACTCTTTCATTAGTAGTCAGGGTAATTTTAGCTGTCGTCAAATTTTGTTTAGCACTATATAATCTTGGGATTATTGTGAATCTTTGTTTGTGTTGCTGATTTGTTTGAAGAGTGGTGTTTGCATTAGAATTATGTGGAGTTACCATTGTTGTAGTCTTGTGGGTGAGGCTCTCATCAGTCTGTCTATGTGTGGATGTTGTATTGATTGCATGGGAGTTTGGATCTGTCACATTGAAGTGTGGTGTCAAATATAATTTGTGCATAGATATGAGTTTTTGTTGCCCGGAGTTGCTCGCCTGTTAGCGACCATCGTGAGGGATTTTGGGTTGTTTTATTGGCTATGTGCTGCATGTAGGCACAATAAGCGCCCCAAATAAATTTGTGAAGAAAGCATAATCAAACCATTCTTTATATCTAAGGTTTCTCTCCTCAGAGAACAAGAATGTGGTACCCTTGAAGGAAAACGAGTTACTAGGAAAGTTCACTTGTCTATGGCCAAGTTATGAAGTTGTTAAAGACTAGACTTTTGACAACTGGGAAAATCATGAACTCGAGAAGATTCCCTGTTGTGGTAATAAATATTATTTATTTTTCTTTGCAAACTAGGAAGATAAAGACTAGATCTATAAATCAAGTCCCTATTTCATGGGCACTAGAGGTTTATTTCTCACTCATTGGTCTCTTGAATTTAATCCATTCATGGAAATCTCATCCGCACCTGTGTGGATCATATTACCTTTTTCCCCTCTTATTTTTGGGGGTGAAGGCATTTTTAAGGCCATAGGAGATAAGATGGAGAAATATATTACCAACAATATGGAACACATGAATAATTTTTTGTGCCCTTGAATTTGTGTTGAAATGGATTTCTCGAAAGACCTACCCAAGGCGATTCAGCTCAATCTAGATGGGTGGTCTCATCTCTAGGCTCTGGATTACAAGTAGGTTCCTTTCAAATTTAATATGTGTCACGAGTATGGACACTTTGCGAAAAGTTTTCCAAAATCTTAAGCTTCTCGAAGCTCCTCAAGTCCATCGCCTCCTCTAGAACAAGAAGAAAACACACAAGGATTCACTCTCATTAAAAGGAAACATAAGAAGCAAAAAAAACATTCTTGTAAGGCAAAATCCAAATGTCAACCCCTTTCCAAAAATGGTTTTGAAATACTAATTGCTTTGAAAGAAGAAAGTGAGAATATTGAGGCCTAAATAGATGTTGATGGTGCTGGATACTACCATCATACAGGGGATCTCCACGATATAAGGTCGCTGTTAGACCTCACACCATTTGGTGTAGGAGTCTCATCCATAAATACGATCCAACTGCCATTTACTTAAAGGTTTTCCTTGGCTTAAGAAGTTAGCATGAGAGAGAAGCACACATGTGCTTTTGAATGAGCAAGAGAGTGTGCCTTGTGAATGTTCAGTTGTAGATGTATCAAGGTTCTTTCACTACAAGGGGGCGAAAGCGAGCCTCTAAAAGATAAGTAATAATATTAATATAATGGAGACACACACACATAGATAAGAAAGACTCGTCTAGCATCAAGCTAAACAGTTCACATAGATGCGACGATCGTTACAATCATTACAACATATTTCCAACGAGTTAAGTACCAAAGTCACCAAAATAGTTCAAGTACTTTAGTGAAAGTGAAAGCCAACATGAATCATAAACATTACAAGAATATTCTTAAAACATTCACAATCAATGCATGAAAATGTGTTGGCAAAAAGGCTTCAAGTGTTAAGCAAAAATTCCAAGATACATAAGTACAATGAATATCACTAACTCCAATAGTGGAGAATTAGAGCCACTACTTACTCCCTAAAAGTACTATATCTATCTCTCTAATGCCTTGTGGGAGAATACAAGGTTAAAAGCCTTTTTCTTGAGCAATCAAGATCATTTTATAACTTGAGGCATGACTTTTCATATCCCCGTGACTCTTGACTTTCCAACTTCTAATGACCTTTGGAATTCTAGAACCCTTGGACTTCCAAATGAATTTTGGAATTACATATGAATCTTGGAATTACATGACTTTTGGACTTCTATACATGGATATTTTTTCCATACATGACTCTTGGACTTCCACTTATTTTTCTTTACAATAATTACATGATTACATCATAACTTCCACATCATCATGTGATGAGATATGACAAGTCACTATTATTGATGACTGGGACTTATAGTGACCAATGCCATGGAATTTCTTCAATGGGTGACATGGCCACCACTTGTGTCTCTGTAGCTTCTGATCATTAATGTCTTCACCCTCCAAAGGTTCTTTGATCTCGTGGAGTCTTTAGGGGTGCTTAAATTGTCAAGCCTTCAACTTGTTATTTGTTTTTGAATGCTTCCTTTAACCGCCTTCTTTGCTCGATCTTCTTCATGCATCATTTCCATGTTGTTCTTGAAACACCTGCAACTATAATCATTCGTGGAAAAAAAACATCAGCCTGAAAAATATCCTATTTTAACATGTTTCATGCAGATTTTATATTCATGTCTTAACAATGCGCTTGGGAGAAGCAAGGAGAAATTATGGGTGCAAGGGCTCATTTCGAAAGGCTGAAGGACTGAGGATATGAGGCTTCATGGCTTCAGGATGTTCTCATGCACTAAAGAGGAGAGAGATAGAAACTCAAGGGAGGGCACAGGTTCAAAGGACAAAGGATGAGGATTTGGGATTCCCAAGTGTGTTGTGTGTTCAAGGGATACAAGGAGGATGTGACGCGCATAGCTGAAGGATGGAGGAAAAAGGATTCAAAGATTTAGGGTATGCTCATGCACTCAAGAAGGAAAAGGAGGGCGTAGGACACATTGTTGAAGGTTGGAGGGGTTAGGCTTCGGGTATTTAGAGTGTGCGCATGCGCTCAAGGAGGGCACACTTCTTCGAGTCGAAGGAGTGTGCTCAAAGGAAGACTTGATCCTTCAGGATGCAGTTCGGAACAAGGAAGGAGGATGATGATTTAGAGAGCACTATGAACTCTTGGAGGGGGTAGGAAGCACTTCTAAACAATGAAGGATTCTCACTCAAGGCTTTAGAGTGTGCTTTTGCGCTGCTAGCCTTAATGGTTTCGCTTTGCAACCAAAATTTGTTGAAGTATGGAAGAAAGAAAAAGGGGCAGACTTAGTGAGTTTAGACATATAATCATGTGTGATGCATACCAATTCATCAATACAATTTAGACATACTTAAACAATGACAAATAGACATCAAAATTCCAATTTACATACACTCTCGAAGTATAACAAATAAAGTGTGTGCGATTGCAACCAAAAGTGTCGTTTTGAAACAAATGAAGGTGTCATGACCATAAAATGCACTAAAGATGTTATAATCAATGTGATGACACTTGAGAATGATCAAGAACACTTGAAACACATAAAATGAATTGACATGGAACTTGATGACCAAGTCAACACTTGATGTGACAGTTGAGTAGGATCCAAAATTTAAATGTAGTGAAATTTTGGAGGGTGTTGTAGCATGACAACACTTGGAAACACACTGGGTGAATTTCAACTTCTCTGCCTAGGAATAACATTTCAGTTTAAGGGTAAACCCTTCAGGAATTATTGATTCACCAATTCGATTACCTTGGCTTCCCCTCTTGACCCGGTTGTATACATAATACCTCACTTCAATTTCACTTGGTTCTAACATAAAATATATGCCATATCGCAATTGTTTCAACATAGGAATGGGTAATATGCATGGCGAGTTTAATATATTCGGAGTATGAGTTTCATCTTTGGTGTTTCTTTTCTTCCAGCAAGCCTGGATAGTGCCACTTTGGATTCACTACAGGAGAAAAAACCTTGCTTCGCTGCCAACCAGCCCAGACAATACCCCGAAAAATTCGCTTGCTTCACATCCATGTGCAGTAATTCTTTCTCTTCTTTCACACTTTATTTATTTATTTAATAGGACAGTGATTCAACACTTATTATTTTCATGGGCGAAAGAGGGATCCTAACTTATTGAGAGTAGGGGAGGTTTCCCCTTAAGAGAAGTATTTATATAACCCCTGATATTCGTTCGCTCACTTTATATTTTCCCCTTATCCCTTCTCTACTAGATTAGATAAGCATGTAACACACCAAGTTGATGAATTTGGACACTAGAATAAATGAAAATATAATAGGTTCCCTCAAGGTTTTCCTTTTGGATGTATCATATTCCATCCAAACTTAGCTCGATCTATGGTATCTTCCCAAACTAAGAAGAAGAAAAAACAAATAACCAAGCATTGTGGTTGTCAAATTTTCTCTTTATTTCACCAAAAAGTCTTTTTTAGCCATACAATTTTCACACAAGGCCTTATTTATGTACAATGAATGAGACAGAAAAGAAGATAGGACCCAACTTGAAATGAAACACATATAACTGATACAGACGAAAAAGAAAAGAAACAAAAGAAAAGACTATAGAGGAAACAAAACTTAGAGCTGCTATTGGAAACAACATTTCAAATCTTGGCTATTCACGAGAAGAGGATCAATCCTCCCATATAAGGATTTAACCTTGAAAGTATTATGACTGAGCTTTTCCTTGATCGTGAAAGGGACAATCCACAGACGTTGTAACTTTGTGTGTTTTCGTTCTCTTCGTGGGATTTGTCCCACTTCAATACTAAGTCACCCACATCGAAACTCTTTGTCCTTGTGGATTTATTATTGAACCAACGGTTAATACAATTTTGATGGACAACAAATATTTCTTTGGATTTGAGCCTTTATTCCTCAAGTTTAATTAAGGTATCTATCCTGCTTTGAACCAAAAGGAAAGGTCTACCTTCGGACATTTGGGAGAGTTGCAACGCTGGGAGATATAGGTTTAGATAAAATATAGATTCTTTGTTGTATACCAGGAAGTATGGTGAGGTTTTGAGGGGAGGGTTCGGAGTTACACGATCAACCCATAGTGAATTTGTCAAAACATTGTGTCAGTTCCTTTTCTTAGAGAAAATGGTCTTCCTATTATGTGGATGAGATTCTTATTTTTTGATTTAGATAAATTGTTTCCCTACGAGTAATAGTTATATTCATGCTTTTATATAATACCATTTTCTAATGTGAATTCATAAAGTTTCAACGAATAAAAATAAGTCGCATTATCAAATACAAGAGATGTAGGGACGCCAAACTTGGTTATAATGTTCTACTTCAAGAAGTGGATGACTTCCTGGTCATTAAATTGTCTTAAAGGAACTTGTTATGTCCAAAGAGTAAAATAATCTGTCACTGTTAGAATATATCGGTGTTGCTTGGACGAATGTGGAAAAATTTCTCTGATAACATCTAGTCCCCACTATTGGAATGGTTCCTCAACTACTACTGGTAGAAGTGGGGCAACTGACTTCTTGTCTTGACCAACACATCTCTCACAAGTTGGGCACTTGTGAGAATACACATGAGCATCGTTGAATAAGGTGGGCCAATAATAACCATCCCTCATTACTTTATGGAAAATTGTATCGCCCGCAAAGTGACCACATGTCGGTCTGTTGTGTAGATATCTTAATACCTTCTCCATGTCTTGAGGCTCAAGGAATCTTAGCAAGACATCATTGTGGTGCTTTCTAAAAAGCACTCCATGAGTAAGCTGATAAGATAGAGTTTTAAGGAAGATTTCCCTCTTTTATCTATTCAATAAATGTGTGGGAAAGGTGCCATGCTCTAAGAATTTTTGTATGTCTAAATACCATGGTGTTGTATATTTGGTCCAGGGAACTTGTTCAACGTTATACATTTCTATTTCTTCCTCACAACCTAAAGGCTCTTGCTTGGGAGAATCTCTCACTTCAGCTTCAAGTTGACAGAGTCCACGACCCTTAATGGTATGAAATGGTTTAAACTCCAGATCATATTCTTGCAAGCAGTTTGTCCAATTTCCCCTCTTCTCACCTATGCATGAAGAGTGTTTTGACCGTTGGATGAGGCATAAAAATGGTCGTGTGAGCTTTAAGGAGATAGGGCGTGAAATATTTTACTGCCTTATACACAACATAAGATTGTTTATCGATGGTAGGATAATTTAGCTTTGACCCCTGTAAGTCAGCACTCGTGAAATAAATAGGTTGTTCATTTCCTTCAACATCCTTAAGAATCAATACGACCACAATAGATGAATTCGAAGCAAAAGTTTAAAGCAAGAAAATTTTTCCATAATCAAGAATAAATAATGCAGGTGCATCAACAATAGATTGTTTAATTTGAGTGAAAGTATCCTTTTCCATTTTTCCCATTTGTAAGTGAAATATTTCTTAATCTTCTCCTATAATGTTTTAACTATCTGAGCATAGTCATAAATTAAATTTCGCAGGAAATTAATCTTCCCTAAGAAATATTTCATAACTTTCTTATTTACTGAGAACAATATCTAAGTTATAGTTTTGACCCTTTTGGGTTCAAATTTGATTCCACTCTTCGCAATGATGTGTCCTAAGAGAGTGCCTTTTGACACACCAAAGATGATTTTCTTGGGATTGAGAGAAATCCCATATTTACGACACTGCTCAAATAGTTTCTTTAGATGATGTACATGATATAATATTCTTTTGGAAAACATAGTTACATCATCCAAATAAACAACTACACTTTGGCCAATCATGCCCAAGAAAGCAATGTCCATCACTCTTTGAAAATTAGTACCAACATTGATAAGCCCGAATGGCATATGATTAAAATAAAATGTTCCCAACTTGGTCCTGAAGGTAGTTTTGAGATGATCTGGTTCCGCCACTAGTACTTGATTATAACCAAAAAAACCATCTAGCAACGAGAACATCTCATACCCAGATATTGTTTGGAGGATTTTTTCTGTGGATGGAACTGGGTAATTATCTTTATTTGATGCCTGATTGAGGTTGCAAAAGTATACACATAAATTATTCTCACCGGAATTATTTTTTTCTGGGACCAAATTCGAAACCCAAATGGAATGTCTAACCTTGAAAATAATCCAAGCATCCAACAACTTCCTTACTTCCTTTTCAATCAGGGGTTCCAACGTTGGATGAACTTTCCTCAATTTATGCTGAAAAGGTTTCTCCCCTCCTTTAAAGTGAATGACATGTTGGATGATATGAGTATCATATGTATTCAAATATTCATATGTCCATGCAAACACATCACGATATTGTTTGAATAGATGAATGAATGTTTTTCGTTCTTGTGGAGAATAACATGTATCGAGGTTTACATATTTCAGATCTTCTTGAGTTCCAAATTTGACTTTTTCAGATGATAGCTTCAGGCTCTGAATATTTTTATTGATTGGTCCTCTCAACCGATTTTGCAGGTCGTATAATTCTTCAAGGGACATTATACCTTTAGGCATAGTATTTCCTTTCATTGCATTATATGTCTCCTACAAAGCCTTGTTTTTCTCGTCCTCTTCTATGGCAACATCCTTGAACACGTCCACATTATCCATAAAATGTAGTATCTATTGGTTGTCATTGAAAACATGAAAATTAATGACGTTATCGGGAACAAAAGGTTTATATACAATTTCTATAGAAAAACCATCTCTCAATGGCAACATTATAGCGATTGCATTAGGTAATGCATCTGCTACGACATTTCTAAGCCTAGGAACAAAAATGATATTGAAAGCTTTAAAATAATTAATCAATTGCCATACCTCCTGTTGGTAGTATTTAAGATTTCGTGAAACACAGTGGATAGTGTCTCGTGCCTGAAAAGTGACCACTTATGAGTCGCCCATTACCTTGAGCAACTCTACCATCAGATCGATGGCTTTCTTTAGTCCAAGCATGATTTCTTCATATTCGACATATTTATTTGTACACTCGAACTCCAAACGACATGATAGGATGTACTTCTTGTCATGTGTGTCTATAATTATGCAACCATATCCAAAGCCATCCTGCATTCTAGAACCATCAAAGTACATAGTCCATATATTATTAGATAGTAAACTAGTTCCTATACTATTATTAGTATTATGTACATCTATGTTGCAGGATTCATTAGCACCAATTGGAGTGCAAGGAAGGAGCTCCAAACGTGTTCAGATGGGATAGGTGATGGATGTGATTGATAACACCCGTGATCAATTTTCAAAAAAAAAATTCCAAAGGTCAAATTAGCAAAGGCAATAGGTTACTTATGACCCTAAAGTGGTGTCATAGTGTATTTCATGTATGGTTCACTCTGTACTCGAATTTGGTTGTTTTCCCCCTTATATGGAAGCCATAAGTGTGACCAATATGTAGCAAAATACCCTTGTAATTTTGCTAGACCAATATCTACTCAAGAGTATGCCATAGGCTTCTAGGATGTCCACAATTACGATGTTTATAAATTGGTGTACTCAATGCTAAGATGAAAAATGGATAATAAAATTCTTGATTTCACCATTGGCTTGGACAAGGGGTATTTCCAACAGAATGATTTATGCATTGGTTTTATCCCATTTAGCATTAATTTTCTTAGCAACATATAATTACATTACATTCACAAATTTCATTGAATTGAATAAACAAATATGGACATTATAATTAAATATTTCAAAAGTTAATAAAAATGGGGGGCATATATTATTAACATATAATGTCACAACGTTAACCACAGATTCAAGTGTACTAGAACACTTACCAGACACCTTTTGAGAAGTAGAAGCTTTGTCACCTGATGATGGTTGTGAAAAGGCTTGGAAAAGTAGTTAACATTGGCTTTCTATCTTCACGAGCTCGAATATGGAAATATTTGCATAAGCTCTTCAAATATCCAATGATGTTATAATCAATTGTTTCACTTTTAGCAGATAGCATTGAGGTGTTAGGACGAGTAGCTTTATTTAACATTTCCGAAGTGATAGAATTTATTTTGTTGCTAGGGGAAGCATTCTTAGAAGTTGTAGTAGTTATAGACTTACTTTGTGTGTTAGGAGCAAGATTGGCTAGTGGTGAGATTCTTCTTAATAGTTTCTCCAATTTATGTCTCGTCACCTCCTATTACGAAATGGGCCCTTGGCTCCTCAAGGTATATCGACCATTATATTTCTTAGGAGGGGCTTCACTTTGCGGTGGTGCTTCAACAATATTCTTTTTATCATTGAGAATACAATCAAAAGCATTAACTGCATGTCCAATACCTACACTTTCCTCAGTTGTTGAAAGTTCATTTGTTTCTTTCATTTGCTCAAATTGCTCATATTCTAGTAAGGTAGAAACAATGTGTGTGACCAAAGCTGTAGAAATATCTAAATAGATTCGACTGATATTGTAATTTACTAAAAAAAATACTGAATCAATTCTACAAATTGTGAAAACCAATTTCGATAACATAATCACATAAATAAGTAAGAGAAAGAATTATCAATTGCCCAACACAAGATGTATACGGGGAAAGCCTCAACTAAAACCCCACTATATGTATATTTCATTAAGTCAAGAACATGAAAAAAATAAAATGTTATTTCCCTTCCTGAGAAACCTATGCACTCTACTGAATGTCTCACTCTGATCCTGCTTAGATCCTGGCAATGATCTAAGAAATTTTGGTCAAATATTTAACCACGTGATTTTCTCTGCTTGAACAACCTTTCTCACACATTCCTGGGATAATTAAGACCGTATTAATTAGGAAATTCCCAATTAATGATTGTGAAATACATCCAAGGCTTCCTAATGACCTCATGCATGATCTGTACAATTTTCTAATTATACAACTGATAGTTATCTTCCCTTTAACCCCAATCTCAATCGGGCCTTCCCTAGAACTGACATGCAACAAATAAGTTTATAGTGAATTATAAATTATTTGATTGATCACTGCATGTGAATTAAATCATATTTAATTCACTTGTCCTATCACTAGCTCATCTTTCAATTAGAACTGGTTAAATCGATTTTAACTAAAATACTTGAGTTAACTAATTACAACTCACACATAACTCAACCAGTGATCCTAAAAAGTAGGAGACACCCTACGTGCCTCTAGTTTGACATCCAACTTGAATTTACTGAGCTAACTAAGTCTTCCTGACTCTATTAACACTTACAAGTTGTTATGTGATGGAATTACAATTTTTACTTCTAATTTAATTAAGGGAAAATTAAATAAGAAGCCTCATGGGTGCCATTTTAATATTTCTTGTTGCCATTTTCAACACTCCCTCTCAACAAGAAAGGAATTAAATTCTATCCTGATCTGATACCTATGGAATGATCTTCATGCAACATTTCTCTAATTTTGTTTGTTGCTGCAACTTATGAAACCGAAAAATAATCCAAATTGAATCAGTATGATGCATTTGTCATTAGAGTCTATGCCTGCTATTAGTTACTGCACTTTCCTATCGAAAACTTTGCATTGTTGCTGACTCTGAATCTGTGCCATCTGCACTGCTGCCAACTCTGATCTACGCTCCAGTATCTGACATATGTCACTGTGATATATGACTACATCAATCACCATTGATCCATATTTCTACTGTGTATTTTTGGATCCCGTAGCAAGGTAATGATCCATGAGACAAGACATCTCAATTGACCTTGCCAAAATTTCTTCTCCTGAGATTATGACTTCACATCGCCCTACCTCTCACTTGGAGGTATGATTGCATGTTATCCCTCTACCCACCTGGCTCGAAATCCCCCCTACTAGAGGTCTCTATTTGAGTGGATGCCTCAACTTAGTCTCCTCACTGCTTCTCTAATTATGGCTGCTCCACAACTTTTTGAGGTTGCTTTTGAGGCTGCATGTTGAGAGGTAATTTATGATCCCTCTCAAACACCAAGTCTCTAACCTTTTCTTTGCTCCTCAAATATTTGCATGCATCTTAGACCTCGAGAGCATACAAGTTCTTGACTCGTACATCGATCTGTTTCACTCATCTCGTGGCGATGTTTCTAAGGAAAACCTTTCCTTTTCTAAATATCACATCATAACCAGGGTATTCCAATACGGCTATGGAAACGAGATTCTTCTTTAGTCCTGGAACAAACAAAACATCTTTGAGTATGAGAGGGGGGCTATTCTCCCATTGAAAGGTAGTTGTACCTATGTTGGTCATGCTATACCTCCCGTCATCTCCAAACTCTATGTACTATTGGAGGTCCTTCTCCTCTAAGACACTGAAGAGATCTCTATTCCCCTTCTTATGGAACGAGGCACTGCTGTTGAGATACCACATGCATCCCATTACAGTGCCAAACATGCATGCAATGAGAGTAAAATCAAGCTTGAACTATGAAGCTAGAGCTACCCACTGCTGCAACTGTAGGTTCCTTCTTGCTTGCCTTTTGTGGAAATTTCATGGCATAGTGCCTGTACTCATGAAAATGAAAACACTTGATCTTGGAAAAGTCTCTCTTGCCCTCTTCGTCTTGGGACTTCTTTCCCATGGCTTTATTTCCTTTTCCAACTAATGAAAAATATTCTTCTTTGTATTTGGAAGAGGTCCCATCTCTGGTTCTCTGCCTTATCTCTTCTTGTACCAAGTTGGACCAAAATCACTCCCACTATGGTAGCTTCTCCCTCCCGTTCACCGAGTCCTAATAGTTGTGCAAGCTCTTGGGAAGGCATATAAGTTTTAGGTTCACCAAATCATCCTCATGGATTTTCACGCTAACACTTCCAAGCTCATCTAGACATTGAGTGAACTTCACTAAGTATTTTGGTATTGTCTCGCCCTCCTCGAACTTGATTTTTCTGAGCATGTCTTTCAGCGCCAACTTCCTGTGGTTGCTGCTATTCTGAAGCAAATCTGTTAAGGCCTTCCACATAGCATAAGGAGATTCCTTTCCATAGAGGTTTGATATAATATGATCTCAAACTATTTCTAATAAGATCCTTCTCGCCTTTCCTACATTCTTCTTCCATGCATCAAGATTTTGAGCATCTGTTGCTGTGGGCTTGGGAATATCATTGTCTATGAATTCCTTCAACCCATTTTCCTCCAACAATGCCTCCATCATGTCCTTCCATGCTATGTAATTTGAACTACCCTCAAGGGCATATTCGAGTCTCAATCCATAGAAAGACATCTTGATCTGATGTTGGTCCCGAAGATTAAATATGAAAATTTGATTCACTTGTTAAAAAAAAAATCGAATTCTTCTCTTCTATTTTAATTCTTGGCACTATCATACCATTTAGAAATATCTAAATATATTCAATTGATCTCATAATGTACTAAAACAAAATACTGAATCAATTCTACAAATTGTGGAAACCAATTTTGATCACACAATCGCATAAACAAGTAAGAGAAAGAATTATCAATCGGAGAACACAAGGTGTATTTGGGGAAATCCTCAGCTAAAAACCATGCTATCTGTATATTGCATTAAGTCAAGAACATGAACCAATACAATTTTATTTCCCTTCTTAAGAAACCTTTTCACTCTGCTGAATGTCTCACTCTGATCTTGCTCTGATCCTGTCAATGATCTAAGCAAGTTTGGTCCAATATTTAACCACTTGCTTTGATTCTTCATTTTTAAGTATAAGAAATTTGTTATAATCTATTCCTATTCTTTTGTAACAATAGGAATAAAAACTAGACGAATTAGTGTTGAAACTTTTCCATCCTTGCTCTTATTGGGAGGAGGTTGGTCCCTTAGTTTTTTAAAAGTTCCTCACAAGAAGAAGAATATATTGTAATTCACTTTTCGAGTAGTTGTTGTGTCCAAACATAAATTTTAATACAAATCCTACTTATTTTTGTTAAAAAAAATGCAATGTGAAGTAATAATTTTCCTTTTCTAAAGCAGTTCTTAATCAAGTCCCTTCATTATGGAAAACCGTAATGCACTTTTATATTAAAATCTCATAGAAGGCAGCCAATAAATTCATTAATGGCTATAAGAAAAATTATTTAATCTATAAATTCATCCAAAATTAATCATAATCTACAATTCTTGTTGCATAGATTAATTCCCATATAAATCCATCATTTACAATAAGTTTTTACTAGAAACTTTGTTATTATTATTTTTAACAAACCAAGAAATCATGCAAAGGTGATAGAGATACCATCATTTTTTCTATAGAGCTAGCCTCTTCTTTGAACCATGTTTCCCATATTTCAACCATCGGTCCATGCTTATTTCATTAGCCCCAATATGGGTGACATTCTTTAATCTCCCCTTGTACTTGTGGAATAGGGAAAGCCTAGAGTGGGAGTTAGAAATTTCTTTAACAAATTTGTTAACATAATTCCATGGGGAGAAGAAAGGCCCTTTTTCCTATACTATAACCTAAATAGAAGTTCATTATAACAAAGACATATTAGATAAAATCATTGTAGTGTGTAAGATCTTAAATGGACCTAGAAGTTGGATTTTGAGAATATATTCTTTTAACTATAAAGTGTATTCTATGAGAATATATCTTTTAGATTATGAGAATATATTCTTTTAACTATAGAGTGTGTTTTTAAATAGAGAATTAAAGAAACTTTGTAAAAGGATAATATTGGAGTTGTCTTTAGTGCGACTTTTTGGAGTTTCAGATGCCAGAATTTGGTGAAAAAAATTGAGGTAAAATCTTGGTTTCTGTTATTTAAACTGGTTTTTTGACTCTATATATGGATTCAGTGCCCTCAAAAACCTCTAGGACACTTCGATTGTGCAAAGTTAGCAATCAAACTTCTCTTTTCAATGAATTCCTGCCGGATTTTCAAGAAATTACACTAGAAAAAACCACTGTAAAAGTCGTCAAAAAGTCGCACTAAAAACTACTCAGATAATATTTCTTATCCAAAATAGTAAAAAAATGGTAAACCCATTGACCAAATTTTTTTTGCAATGAATCCCCCAAAGGGTACCTGCAAAAAAGATACAACGACATCAACGTTTGTAAAATGGGTAAATGTTTCTATCCCACTCTTATAGGTTGGTTTGTGATGTTGATATAGATAAGATCATAGAAAATTAGTCGCTTCCTCCATTGTTAGTTATCCTTACACAATTCCCGGTGAAATTGAAATGGATAAGTTAAGCTTAGAAGTTGGACTGATCCTTTTAATAAAACAAAATAAGGCAATGGAATTTTTTATTAGAAATACATCAATCTTAAATCAACTGCGGGAAGAAAAAATAAAATAAAATAATATATAAGATCTTTAACCAAGAAAATTGACGTCCTTAATTGAAAAATATAAATATAAAGTAATTATGTTAAAACATGTTAATGATATTTAAAATATTATAATCAACTTTTTACATGGAGAGAAAAGTTTAAAACTACAGACATTTAATCATAACTTTAATCTTTATGGTCTTAGGATACTAATATCCTATATACGATATTTTAAATATCTATTTATTAATGACAATATTGTTATTGTATTTTTGATAGTTAAAGTAAATTACACAAGTTAAAGTGGTTTTTAGAAACATAATTCTATTAATAGTAAGATAAGATGGTTTTTAGGAGCATAATTTTATATATAATAAAACACTGGTATACATTATATTTTTGAGCTATAGTTGAAATTAATAAATTTGGCTTTGGCTTTAATTTAAAGATAAGATTTGATTATTTTATATTTTTAAACTAAAATTTAACGATATAATTTTTAGCTAAATTATTATTTTTTAAATATATAAATAAATTTAAAACACAAAATTTTCTTTAACAAATCATTTTAAACTAAATTTCAAGTTATACTCATCCAAAAAAATATAAAACTATTAAGTTATACACTATTTAAATCACTCCAATGAGTCACCATTCTTAGTGAAAACATAAATATGAAATACAATAATATTTTATTATATAATTAAAATAAATTAAAAAAACAATTTTATAAGATATAAATTAATAATATTAGTTAAAAGGGAGTAATGATTACAAACCAGCCCCTCCTTTCAATTTTTCAAAAAGGAGCATGGTCTTATTTATTTATATACAGCAAGGAAATAATTAATCACTATGTGGGGAACATGTCACCAAACTTGTAGGTCACCATTAACAAATAGTGAAAAGGAGAGAACCAATCCCGTCATTCAAATCTTGTGGACGTAATCGATGGACATGAAATTTGCGAGATTTGTCTCCTCTAGAGGAGAAACCCTACTTGCTCATGCTGATTTGACCATAGGTCTTTACCACATTTCTTTTCATTGGAGTTGGTGAAAAAGGGAGCCAATGCCACTCTCTTCATTACAATTGGATAAGGACAAGTGGAATATAATCATTTTCCTTGTATTAATGGTGTCTTCTCCACTACCTTCAAGGCCACACTACTTTCAAGGCCACACTAGAAAGTCCACTTACCCTTGTGTATCCCCACTACTTTCAAGGTGAGTAGGAACTCCAATTATCCCTTATCATGCCCTTTAGTAGCGTTGAATACCACACTTTTTGGCTCCCAAACAAATTTGTTTTGTTTTTTCAGATATTTGGTTTAAAATAATCAACTAATAGCTAATGGGTCACATGGTAGGTAACTCACCAAAGTTTGGGTCACATGGTAGGTAACCCAACAAAGCTTTTATTTTCTTGGAGACAGGGCTTGATGCACGTTGGAGTGGGTTTTGATGTAAGAGTATCCCAATTGCAACAACTTAATAATGGTTTGCTCCATAATAGTTTGTTTCATTCCAATAGACAAACCACATGCGGTGTAAGAGTATCCCACAACAAACCACATCAGACAAACCGCATGCGGTGTAAGAGTATCCCAAAACAAACCACATCAGACAAACCACATGCGGTGTAAGAGTATTGATGGTTTTCTACTTAGAAAGTTGGTGTAAGAGTATTGATGGTTTTCTACTTAGAAAGTTGTTTTATTCCTATAGACAAACCAAATGTGGTGCCTAGCCCCAATATTCATTATTTTAATATTACAGTTTTTCTAAATAAGTTATTTTGAATGTAATGACTACTACCACATATGAATTATGGCTATAGATTCTTTACAAACACATAAAACATAAGTTCTACGACATCAATGATCTTTGAACCCCACAAGGAAGCACGCTTGCGCTAGTGGACATAGAATTTATAATTGAAATGTAAGTTGAATGATAATTAAGTTACATTTAAAGGAAACCCTTTCCTAACACAAATATGGAGTAAAATAATAAAGAATAAATGTATAATATTATAATATATGATAATAATTATATGCGAATACATATTGTTTATATTAGTGTTAATCATAATTTGTTATTATATGATTAGTTTATAATAATGATTGATTGTGTATAATGGATGTGTACAAATATATATAAAGTTTGATATTTTTAATGTTTATATATATATATATATATATATTTTTTAATGTTTTTGCATGTTATGACTTATGTGATTTGGATGTTGATACCATGTTTTGATAAGTTGATTTTTTTTAATCTGGTTATGATTTACTTGTATTGTTACTATAATGCTTTATATTATTATATTTACTGGTGTTACAATATCTTTTGACTAACATATGACTTCATTACTGGTGGTCAATGGAATGTCAACTATCATTAAATATACAAATGTCTCTCTATCATTGAGTTGTTTCTTGAACTCAACTTTTGGAAGCTTTTCCATTGATAAGAATTCATTAATAACAGTATTAGATTTTTTTCATTTGATTGAGTCAGTGTTAGTTTCCTTATCCATGGTTTGGGCTTTTTGTTGTGTTTTCTTCTTATTCTTCAACATTTTTATTTTTGGAGATAGAGTATTATTATGATTTCTCAAAGGATAAATTTTATTATTTTTGGATGATAGCTTTTTACTAATCTTTTTAGTCTCAGTTTTATGAACATTTTTTATATTATTATTTTATTGTTATAGTTATGTTGTTAGTTGTTTAGTTTTGTGAACTTTTATATATTGACACTCTAATTTCCTACAGGTTTGAACAATTTTTTTCATATTTGCTAACAAGAATTTTGTTCAAATCTCTAATTTTCCTTTTTAAATCAACATAACTTTGTTGTGGTGATTCCTCATTGAATAAGACAACAATGTATAGGCAAATTGATAATTGATCCTCCTTTGCAAGTCATTTTTTTCAACTAGTGCTCAAAGTTCTTTTTTAATTTGTTTATCTTGTTAACCTTATTTTTTAATTTGTATTATAAGGTATATGCCTCATTCATGAGAGATTGATTCTATTAACACAATTTATTTACTTCAAAGTCATTCTTCTTTGAAGCTTTTATATTAAGGCGAATTATTCATTTCACTTTATTGGACAAACACACATCCATATCCCCATCACCTGCGTTAACTTTATGAAGACCATGAAAAATTTATTCAAATATTGAAAATATTAATTCATTCTTTATTGTAGATATACAAAAATCAATAATATTAAGGTAACTTGAAAGCTCTATTCTAATTTATTAGTGCTCTTCAACTTATACAATTCCCATTTAATCATTTCAAGGGATGTAAGGAGTTCCTAAATTTGGTTATGATGCCCGTGAACCCAATATTTTTAAATTAAGTATAGAATGCTAAACATTTTCAACCGTCAAATCCATTTCCTTGATATCTTTCGTCTATTGCATGCACACACGCACATTCATGCACACACACATGCACTCCGCTTCACTTTATTCACCTCTTTTTAAATAATTTTTGAACTAAAAGTGATATAAAATATCTTTAAATTAAAATTTATATAAATTAACTTTGATTTTTTTTGTGAATCAATTTTTTTCATTTATGCCAAAGTTTTACACTGGTGCTTGCAGCTTACCAAAATTGTACTTGCCTCAATCTTACAAAATTTATTGGTGAGTAGATAATTACCAAAAAAGGATTAAAAAACACCATAAGAACCTAGATGAGCATAAATAGAAAGGAACATACAACCATATGACTTGTAAGATCATAATACAACCCAAAACCATTATGGATCAGAGGAATTTACTGGAGCATGATTCTATGTTCCAGAACCTAGTGATGGAGGAGGTCTAAATTCACAAGTCACATGTTTCTCGCTGCAATCCATTCTGCCTTCAAAGTGGTTTAATTTATCTTGAGTGTGTCAGTGACCCTGTTGCAAGCAAGCCAACCTATCTTGCATCTGCCACTGATTGTGTTGGATATCGTTCATGAAAGATATTATCGTGTTCTTGTTATCATGAATATCCCTGCTTAGTTGTTCTGCAAGCCTAGTGAGAAGAGCAAACTATTTTCCAAAGCTTTCCTGATTGATATCAACCTCATGAATCTTGAAGGATTGGTTGGGTTGGGGTCTACAACCTCTCCCTGTCTAGAATCCTCTAATTTTCTTTTTCCATAATGACCTCATTCACTAGCCCCACACTTGAATCTGACATGTTGGCGTGACATAATGGGTTGATAAAATGTATCAAAATCCTAGGGGGCAACTAGACTGCACCAAAAACACCTAACTAGCAAGTGCATAGGACCAAACCTACAGAGAAACCAACACCCACTAGCCTCATCCCAATAATATCTAGGTAAATACATGTGTTTTCCACTATATGTGGATTATATAACCCCGCAGATGAAAGACTAAGAGTTGAAGACAACCCAACGAGAAGAAGGCCAACCACCTCCTACCTAGGAAGTCGACCTAGGGCCACAAACTAAATGATGGGACCCTTGAAACCACAATAAATATGGAAGAAAAAAGATACCCAAAAACACGAGCAAAGAGCCCTAAGATTGAATTAAACTGATTTTGGTCGATTCCTCCCAAATTCAGAGAAGTAATAACAATTGGATAATTAACAATATTGTAAGAGTTTCCTAGAGATAAAGAGGGATGGCTCTATTCTCTTAGCAAAAATCCATAATACCAGAAAAAATAGACCCTAATTTTGTAGACATAACTTGAAACTACCATATTCACATCATTTACAAATGAGGGTTGAAAAAACCCAATGCCCAGTTTAACTACAAGGATTGTTGAGTGTGTGTTATATCCTTTCCATGACTAGAAGCAGAGGGTAAGAGGGGGGTGGCAATCTCCCTATACTTGCATCGGTCGCAACCGAGGGGGGGGGGGGGGGGGGGGTCATAGGGGGGTGGTAGCCCCCTTATATGGGGTTCGGGGCAGCACCTCGGGAATTTTTTTTGGGACCCTATAGTAAGTGGGCGGACCCGCCTATGGTTTTGCGCATGGGTTTCCATATGGTTTTGGGCATGATGATTTTTTTCTTGTGGTATTTTGTAGATCAAGTCAAGGGAACTATGATTATGTTCTAATCCAGGGTTAATGGATTGGGGTTTATGAATTATTTAGAATGTATATATATCTGTTGTAACATTGAAAGGAATATAATGAAAAATCAAGATGGTAGTCCTCGTTTTGGGATCTAGGGGAAAATCTCTGTGTATATCTATTTTACTTTTTATTCTCTCACTATGGTTTTATTTCCTGTTTTAATATTTCATTTGCAGATAATTTCTATACAGGGTTAAAACATACACTTGGTATCAGAGCTATTTTGGCTTCAAAGGGACGCCTTTTCTGTTGAGGGGTTTTTTTCTCGAGCCTATGGTAGACCTTGTTCAGTGGGATATTTGTGGGATCGATTCTTGCGATGAAAGAAGATGCGAGTAGTGGAAATATATAGATTGAGAAATTTAATGGTCATAGTTTTGAGTTGTGGAAGATCAATATAAAAGATCTACTGATGGATAAAGATTAGTGGATCACTGTAGATCCACGTACTAAACCAATGACAATGTTAGATGAAGATTGGGCAAAGCTAGATTGGAAGGAAAATAGCACAATATGGTTGTGTATCTTAGATTCGATATTGTTGAATGTATATGGGGAAGTTATGAGGAAGGCTTTGCAGGACAAGCTAGGGAATTTGTACCAATCTAAGTCTCTGGTGAATAAATTGTTCCTGTGGAAAAAGCTGTATAAATTGAGGATGAAGGATGGAGACTCGGTGACAAAGAATCTGAACACATTCAATATTGTGGTAAGTCAGTTGTCATCTGTTGATATTAAAATCTCATATGAAGATAATTGCATTTGTTTCTTTTATTATCTACCAGATTCATGGTATAGTCTAGTTGTTGCAATAGGTAGCAATACAACTACCTTGAATTTTGATGAAATAGTCTTAGCCTTGCTTTGGAGGAAATGAGATGGAAAACTATGGAAGGATAAAATGGAGATTCCTTGTATGTATGAGGACAGTCCCAGAACAAAACCAAAAATAAGTTCTTAAGTGAGAGATATAAATCTAGAGGGAGAGCTAAATCTCCAGGAAAGCCTATAAAGGTGTGCTAGAAATGCGAAAAGGAAGGGAACTTCAAAAAGGACTGCAGATCTAAAGCTCCTAATAAAGGAAAGGGATCTGATGATGCTCCTTCTATAGAGGCAAAAACCACCTCAGATGAAAGTGGGGATGTGTATTTGGCTTCTTCTTCAAATACACATGTAGATCATGAGGCATGGTTGATTGACTCAGGTGCATCCTTTCACTTCACTCCCCATAGGGAGTGGTTCTGCGAGTATGAGAAGTATGTTGATGGTGATGTCTTATTAGGGGATGATAGGAAGGCCAGAATCATCGAACGTGGAAAAGTCAAGATGAAGTTGCAAGGTGGAAGGATTAGAACACTTCTTGGTGTTCTATACATTTCTACATAGCTAAAAATATGATTTCTGTAAGCAAGATGGATGATGCAAATGTAAAAACAATGCTCAAGAAAGATAATTGTAAGATGGTTCGAGGAGCACTGGTATTGATGCGAGGAATTCGTATTGTAACTTTGTACAAGCTTTTGGGTAGCACTATTATTGATGGGTGCAATAGTTCTGTGGATCCTGAAAGTGGAGCATAAAGCCCAGCGATCTCTGGAGAAAATACCATGCTATGACATCAAAGGCTTAGACATATTAGAGAGAAGGGCCTTCGAATACTTCATGGTAATGGTATGGTAGAAGGTATGTCTAATTTCTATGTCTGATTGCTCTCTAGATTTAAATTTCTGTGAACATTGTGTATATGGGAACCAGAATTGGGTGAGTTTCCATTCTGGTGCTATGAGGGAAAACGAGATATTAGAGCTTGTGCATAGTGATGTGTTTGGACCTGTGTCAGTTCCATCACTGTGTAAGTCTGTGTCATTTATAGATGAATTCTCAAGGAATACATGGATATATTTCCCGAGGAAGAAATTTGAAGTCTTTGATAGTTTTAAATAATTTAAGGCTCTGGTGGAAAATCAGACGGAGAAGAAGATAAAGGTGTTGAGGCTAGATAATGGAGGATAACTCTGTAAGAAGGAATTTGAAGAGTTCTATAAGAAGTGTGGTATATCACGGCAGAAGATTACTCCTTACACACCTCACCAAAATAGAGTTGTAGAAATAATGAATAAGAAGTTGATGGAAAAGGCAAGAAGCATACTCAGTGGTATCGGGTTAGGACACAAATTCTGGGTAGAGGTAGTGGAGACTGCATGCTACCTGGTTAACAGATCACCTTCATCAGCGTTAGAAGATAAGACTCCACATGAGGTATGGTCTGGTAAGAAACCCTCTCTTCCACGTCTGAGGGTATTTGGATGTGATGGATATGTACATGTTACCAAGGATAAAAGGACCAAGTTGGATAATAAATCTGAAAAGTGCATCCTTATTGGGTATAAGGATGGTTTAAAAGGTTATACGTTTTGGAACCTAGAAACAAGGATGGTTGTGTACAATCGAGATCCAGTAAAGGGAACTACGGTTATGTTCTAATCCAGGGTTAATGGATTGGGGTTTATGAATTCTTCGACATGTTTATATATATGTGTTGTAAAATTGAAAGGAATATAATGAAAAATCAATTTGGTAGTCCCAATTTTGGGATTGAGGGGAAAATCTACGTGTATATCTGTTTTATGTTTTATGCTCTCGCTATTGTTTTATTTTCTGTTTTAAGAGTTCGTTTGCAGATAATTTATGTATAGGGTTGAAACCTACAAGGACGTCAATTGTGTAGAATTAGGCAAAGAGAGGACTTGAGAATACCTTGATAATGGTCTTAGAAACTATATTGTAGTTTAGTTAGCTAAGGATTGAACAATATCACACCACAAGCTTTGAATAAACAACTTATGTTTGAAAATGTAAGCATGGAGGAGCTCTAATACCGAGATCCCAATTGATATACTATGGGAATATTTTGGTATCACCTCTCTCACTCCATAAAACCGGAGATGGCTCATGAACATCCACACCCAAACAATTCTATTTCTCCTTGTCCCCTAGAAACAACTTAGAGTTTGTGAAAACTGGCCAGAAATAGAAATACCACCACTTTGCATCATCTACATGGACGTAAAGCCAAGGACATGGCACTATGCAATGGTTAGACCCGCATACCACTCCAGATCCTCGATCAACTTGCAAGACAACTTAACCATTACCATAGATTTTATAAATGCCACATGCGTCGTTGCATGGCAGAGTTGTACCACACCACCTCGCCTTACTGAAAAATGGAATCAGTGGGGTGGACGACACCCTCCCCGAGGCCCTCTTCACGCTAGTCATTCACCCCCATTGGGGAACTTTGATTTTAGTTTATTGGAAATAAAAATTTTGTTTGGAAAGATAGTTTCAATATATATATTCACTTTTTATCAATATTTTAATGTTTCTCATTTTTTATTTAGTAAAATGAATTTGGGGATTTCTTAAAATGTCTCAAACTTACCTTATCTAAAGAAATATATTTGTCTTTTTTCCTCTAATTTTTACTTTTTCTACACAAAAATCTCTCCACATAAAAAAATATTTATATTTTCTTTCAATAAAAACTAAATACTTACATCACAAATGTTGATTTTTCCTTCGAATAATGTCCTTACCTATGATGCAAACCATAGTGAAAACTCATTCTTCATTCAATATTTATTTTTTCTCATATTAATATATTTATATAAAAGAAAAAAAATTATATATTTCTTTGCATATATATAAAATGTTATTTTTATATTATAATTTTTTCTCTCAATTACTTTGTCTTGCTCTCTCTTGTTTTTCTTTCTTTGAATGTTATTTGAAAAATAAAATTTCCCACAAGCTAACCAATTAAACCAATTAATTATTTATTATAAAAAAACAAAAATTGACCATGTGAATATAATGTACTAATTAAAATGAACTAAATGAATCACTTCATTAACATCATGAATGAATAAAATAATTTCATATATCCATGTTAAATAATAATAATTTATTATATGACTATATATAATGTTTGATAAGTAACCTATTTTAGGAAAGAAGATGACTTATTATTATCACATTATTGACAATATAGCCTAGATATATTATGGATAATGAGTTGTTTTTTTATTTACCAAAATTTAAATATTTAATATAGCAATTTATCACATTCTCAACCACCTATTATGATAGTTTAATAAACGATTTTGAATGGGACTAGATCGATGATCATAACCAACTAGATTTATTCATTTTTATTATTTAAAACTAAGATACATGTAAATTTTTATTGTCTTGAATTTTTCTATTTATCTCAATGAAATCTTTACACTAATTATTTCTTGGAATTAGCTATTAAAGCATTAGCTAACTCAATTTTAATAAAATACCCCAATTTATTTACTATTCATGATGATCATTTCCCCTTCATGGGAAATTGCATTACATGGAAGGAAAACGATGTAATCACCTTTATGGCATACATATAGTTTCACTCTAGTTAATGAGTAAATTATTCAAGGCTCCTAGAGGTTGCGAGGGGTTCGTATCAATAGATATCAAATTGAAAAGTGATGGGAAAGACTAGGAGAACCCACTACTAAATTTGTAATGACTTGACATAAGAAGAGGCGTCCTCATCCACCATATATTTTGACTTGAAAAGTGATTGAATGAAGTAGATTCATTTCTACATTATAATAAATATGTTATTGGTCCAGTTGCCATAGGGGAAATACCTATAATAATATTCAATGAAGCCTTACACTACGAAGAAAAAGTTTGCAGTATAATGTAAACCTAACACAAGGGGATTGGGTGAAATATATAACATCATATTAATGTCGAGAAACCCTATACTAAGGATTATCCCCCATTCTCTATAAAGGAGATTTGGTAAAATCCAATGGATAATTCTCTTAGGGTGGGTCATTTCACAAATAATATTTAAAGAGGAAAGGCATATTCTCCTTTCCTTTAGAAGACTTAAGGTTAGGTGTCTCATAATTATGATTACATATTGGGAGATTCACCATATCCGTAGTCATCAAAATGTTTTAATGGGAAGTGTCCCTCATTTGGAGAGTTCCCTATTAGGTTGATTTATTTAAATCTTTTTCCATTTTTAGAAATAAGATAAAGATGAGGGAATTGCTATTGCAATATTTTAGGATGTTGTGAACTAGTTTGATTAGGAATTTATCCCTAAATCATTTGATCTATATGGATCAATATCCTTGCGGGAGTATTTATTTTCTCCAAAAATAAAATAAGTATGCTTAATTTTATTCCCTTGTTCTTTTATTTCACTTTGATTGGGATTATAGTTTTTCTCAACATTAGTTGCATTTCCCCTTTTTCCCTAATTCTTATTAATTTTCCTATTCATTTTCTCTTTTCTTGATTTTGAAATTGGTTTCTTGTTTGATAAGCCAAATTATTACCAAGTTGGGAAAGTGGAAAGTGAAACAATTTAACAATATAAGAAGACAAGGGATTAGAAGATACCCCTTAGTAAGGAGTGGGTGTTGTTACGGATCCCAATACATAGGGATAATTTGTAGAAAACCGATTATACACCATATGTAACATTTTTGCCTTTGTAAGGACTAAGACCTCTAGGAACATGAATATGACTAAATTGGTTACATGAACAATTAGGAGACCAATAATACCATCAACTACATGTGATTGACATAGTTAGGTTGGGAAACCCTTTCTACACTAAGCCATGCAAAATGACAATATACAACTAACCACATTTATAATACTTAATATTCACCTTGGTTCTAAGAATATCTTCTCCCTAAGTGGTAAATTGTTGTACACAATTTATAGAATGAAGGAACTTATTGAACCAGTCCAACAAAAGCTCATGAAATAATGGTATGTTACTCAATATCTTACTACCTCAACACTCATGAATGCGATCAATTTGGCTACTTGAAATAAATAATAATTCCAATCCCAATGATGGATCAATTTGGAAAACCATGGTCCACACAAGTTTTGAAAAATCCCATCGCAGTTTAGCACCAACAATATATATCCACCAAATAAGGTCTTACATAAGGGGGATTACCAAGACATTGGATATGTGGACAGTAATATGGAGCAAAGGAATATTATTGGAATACTATTTATTCATTAACATTTTATGTCAATTAATCTAACATTAAGTAGATCCAAAACATTTAGTTAACGCATAATGCATTTTTTATAAACCATGAAAATATATTTAAGAAACATTGCATCAGCATCATACACTTAAATCATAAAACAAAATACATGTAGAATAGGAGTTAGATCCATAGTATATTCTTGTGTTCTAGAACAACAACAAATCGTTCCACTAACTCAACCTCTCACACTCTCGGCCTTCATAAACTTCTCTTAAAAAATTTAGTTCTACACCACATACTTTGCCTCTAGTTCTTATCTACTCAACATTTCATAGTCTTAGCCCTTCACAACTTTTCCTTCTCAACACTTTCCTACATTCTCTGGCAAATCCCCACTGCTTAATTTTTTTGCTCCACATTTGAACACCTACATGTTTACCTTTAATTTTCATTTTTTTATTTTTGTGCTTAGTCTCGACCTCAAATATTCAATGGGACAACCAAAAATTTCTATCAATCGTCACCAATTTCTATCAAAGATTGTGCCTTCCATAGCCTATATATGTCAAATACCCTAGAAATCGTACTGTGGTTTTTCCCTTGGTTATTTCACTTTATTGACAATATCAATGAACCAAGTCAGTTTATCCATCCTAGGAATTTCATTCTTAACTGTCATTTTAGCTAAGTTTTGGTTCCCAAAACACACAATTTTCAATAGTGGAGTGCTCTAACTTCAACCCTCTACACCATATGACTGCAAACTCAAATCGTTCCCTTAATTGTTGGAGGATAGTGGATCTCCTCACCCATTAGTACTCTTCCCATATAATTGGGATCCAAGACTAGTTTCTTAAGCGTGGAATGTTCTTATCAACACCATATTTTTATTTTTTCGTTCCCTTAATCTTAATCTCTTAACACATGTGACCACACCTAAGAACCATAGTATTAAATATAAAGGTGATTAGCCTTAAAATATGGTATCTGATTTTTTTTTCTCTTGCGTTTGTGCAAACTACCCAAAGGCGCAGATGCCGAGATACCTTGATGGCCCTCAAGCTTGTTCTAGTCTCACTACAAAAATCATTAATACTAAAAAATATTTTCCAATTGGCCCCTTGACGTGAATCCAAATAATATGCAATGTCATTTTCCATGTTACTTGCTAATGTTATAATTTCCATATGGCATCCTCTAAGTGGTGCCTTTTTTCACTTAGATTCACCCCATTTGGCCACCCAAAGGGGCCATTTTCACTTTCCATGTGTTACTTCACTAGTGTGCCATGTTATCTCTTGGATACCACTTGTATGCTACATGTCTTCTTATCATTGGGACACATTGCATCTGGGCCACAACAAAGGCTTAAGACCTCCACATCATGAGGTGAAATTGTATGTATAGACCAGTTTTTATCTATAAAAACTATTAGTCATTTTAGTCTCCAGTTCTAAACCTTCGTGAACCTTTTACTCTTACCTTTGCGATGCAATTTTATGTCAGCTTTTTCTTTCTATTATGCTAGCTATCATCCCATGTCATCAGACTTCCATGTGTCACCCTCTTAGTGGTTCCACATGTCTCTCAGGAAAAGGAAACTTGAGCACATGAAAATTCCAAATCTACCTGCCACGTGTCCTTGCCACATCATGCCATGTCATCATCATGTTGAAATGTAAAGTCAACTAGATCCACATCATTAGCTCCCTTCAATCATGTATTACCACCTATCACATGCACCATCTCATCTTGGTATAGAAGAAAGCCCAAGGGTCATTGGTTTTATAACATTTTCCTTTATCATTTCAGAAGGCTCGATCATTGAATTCACGTCATTTGCAGTGTAGAAAGGAATTTATGTCCTAAGGATTCTGTCAACTGCAGAGTTCATCAACCATGGAATAATCTAACTCAGAACCTCTTTGGTAAGATGAAAAAATAACATGCATATGTTAATGGGATTATTCCCATCCCATACAGTCTGTTAACCATGCTTTCCTTCTCGTGCCTTCATTGACTTATTCGATCTAACGTTCATGACATGACATCAAATCATATGTCATATAACTAGAAAATAACCATCATGTGTCTTCTATTAGCTGATGGAACCACACACCTCCTACATCGTCTGGCTGAACTGATTAGCCTCACCTACACTTTCTCAATGATCATGGTTAATTGCTGGCCCCCTTTCCTGCTTGACAGTTAATTTGGGGGGGGGTTCATGATTTGTTACTTTTGTGACCTGCCCGTGTGGCAAGTGTGCCATAATCCAATATCCACATGCTTGGATAAAAAAAACTAAATCAATTTCGTGCCCCCCTATATTTCTGATAGTTAATAGAGCGGGGGTCCACTTTTTTGCGTTTTGTGGAACCATGAAGCTTTGGAACCATGCCAAAATTTGAACAAAGATAACGTTGATCCATTAGGAGTTTTACCAAGTGCCGTATACAATTGGAAATGTATCTAAGAGGACTATCCAACTATACACGTAGTATCATTATTTGATTTAAGGCACCGAGTTAGAAATAATTTCAAATGTATAACCCTCATCCTTGACCTTAGCTAGGCAGCAACACCCATCAATACTCTTACCAAGGCTCCACACTCACCAGGCCCCAACTGAGAAGGAAACACACTCAACTACAAATTTCGAAATGCACATCAATGAAAATACCTGATAATCATCTCATCCTTTGATTGTCATCACTGAGGTTGACATCAATATCAACATAACAATTCCAACAATCTCCCACTCAAAAAATTCAAATGGTCAAACATTGAGTGTCTTAGAAATTTGACTCCTTAGAAACTTCTGCCTCTTTCTTATCTTAATTCCCACGTGTGTGTGTGTGTGTGTGTGTGTGTGTGTGTGAGAGAGAGAGAGAGAGAGAGAGAGAGAGAGAGAGAGAGAGAGAGAGAGAGAGAGAAATGTGAGTGATGAGTGTGTGTAAAAATGATAAGTTTAAGTGTCTTTTTATAGTTATTTTAGGGTTTCTAAGAGGCATTTCTCTTTGCAATTTTTTTATTTTTTATTTTAATTAATTTATTTATTAACTGGGGAATACCACCTACAACTACCCAAAAATCAACACTCCCTTTTAGCTAGGGAGGTATTCAACTTCACTTCCAAAGATGTTCCAATTAGATAAAAAATTCTCCATCCCAATAAAAAATTGAATGAGCCCGCTATGTTAATGTATCCATCCAATTCATGTTCTATTCTAGAACCATGTGGAAATAATTTTGCATCAACATCATGAAAACATTTTAGTCACCTACTAGCCAAATAATCTTTAACGATATGGTCAGGTACCCTTTAACCGAGGTTGAAAAAAACTACTCTTGGATCACCAACTAACTAAGTCATCATTTGGAACCAAGTAAATTTTCCCTAACCAATGGTGAAACCCTAGGCCCATTTACCATTCCCCCATGTCATCACATATAAATTTAATGGTAAAAATACTTTCCCAATGCTTTGAGGCACTCACTCTACCCACTAGCCAAGTAACCATTGGAAATATGGTCATAATATTCTGACCAGGGGAGGATTCTAGGCCCTGATACTATTTGGGCCATTCTCCCTAGAAATATTGAATGACACCCAGTTAATACCCTTTACCTAGGGAAAATTCCTACCCTAATTCTACAACATAAACACTCCCTCTAAAAAGGGATGCATTCTCAACCACTTCAATCTTTCCCCTGAATTATACAAACTTCATCAATGAAAAAGGCTTTATGAGAATGTCATCAACTTGATCATCTGTTGAAATATATTGGAGCCTCACTGCTCCAATATGTACCATGTATCAGATGTAGTGGTACTTGATCTAAATGTGATTAGACCTATCATGAAAAACTAGATTTTCCATAAGCTTCACACCACTTTGATCATCACAATGTATCATGGTCATCTCGAACACCTAATCAAACAATACTGTGAGCAACTTTTGAAGCATATTTCTTCAAAACACCCTAAAATCGTTGTAATATACTTAGCCTCTAAAGTGTTGAGTGTGATAGATGTTTGCTTCTTCCTAATCTAGGATATCATAACAAAGCCAAAATTGAGGCAACATTATAATGTGCTCTTCCTGTCTTCAACACTTCCTGCCCAATCAGAATCTATGTATCCCTGCAATTATACTTCAGCATTCCAGCTAACTATATTCTCCCTCTAGACTAGAAGCTCTTCCAATCATCTAGCATGGTTCTAGATGTTTGTACAATTTCTCCCTCTTGAATACAAATCACTCTTGCTGAGTTGATGCTTAGTCTCGGGAGAATCCTCTAAGATGCTCTCTAAAAATCCTAAGTTAATTTCTTATGAACACTAGTGGATCTATGTCACTATTCACCCCACACCTATTCTCTAACCATTTACTCATTGGTGCTATGAAGTTAAATATCTCCTCATATTAGAATTTGTATTTTACTCCATTAGAATTAGGATATACTCCACTGACATAGTGTTTGACTATCTCATAAATTAAAATCCTTAGAAACTTCATCCTCTTCCTAATTTTATTTCCCACATGTGAGAGAGAGAGAAAAAAATTTGACTGATGAGTGAGTGTGAAAATGAGAAGTTCAAGTGTATTTTTATAGTGATTTTAGGGTGCCCAAGAGGCACGTCTATTTGCAAATTAAATTAATGTTTTCTTTATTTTAACTTGTGTAATTGGGGAATACCTCCTGCAACTACCCAAAAATAAACAATTTATTCAAAGATGGTATTCCCTCCGTGTTAACCAATCCTAATTATCCATGGTCCCTTGTGATCTACTTTTTGAAATGGATTGTGCTACGTTTGATTTCTCTTCTCCATCCACGATCAATTATTGATTGTCTTCATTGGCATCTCCTAGCTCTTTTACCACACATGGTACATTGCTTATACAATCACAACCTTTGATATGACTTGTCTTATTCTGGGATGGATTATTCTTATTCTTCCATCTATTGGCCATAATTCCTAGAATCAATCTTTCAACATTTAAAGTGGTCCTAAGGAAACCACTTTGATATCAATTATGGAAAACAAGATAATACTAATATAGGGGGAGTGAATCAATATTATGACCAACTTTAATGATATTTTTTTTCCATGCGGTTCACTGTCATGGAGATCGGGGACCACTACGTCCATGAAATATTTTTACTAGGAAAATATATTCAAAAGGATCACTTCCTGCTGGCTCAACCACAAAGCATGACCTTGAGAATTTTGAGAAAATTGAACCTGTGACCTCTCAATAGCAAAGGTTTTTTTAACAACGGGGACTCAACCAACTGAGTTAACCCTTAGGGCTACCAATTTTAACAATTATTACCAATATACACTTTTCCAATTCATTTAGTAATCAACCATGTAATTAACCTAGAGATCACACAACAACACCATAAACATCATACACAATTGAGACATTGATTTTTACGTGGAAAATCATAAAGGGACAAACCCACCAATATTGTATTGTTTTTTAAGAAAATGCAAGCTCCATCTCATTTTTAAATTATTTTACTAGCACCCACAAGAAAGAATCAACCACTCCATGATTTGCAAGCACCCACTTGCAGGAGGCACCAATCCCCAAATGATTTTTGGGTACCGACTTGAAGGAAGCACCAAGTCCCTGATTTGCGAGTACCCACTTGGAGGAGGCACCAACCCAATAGTTGTTTCTAAGGAACCCACTTGAAGGAAAAACCAACTCCCTAATGTGCACACACCAACCTGCAGAACCTTGCAAGTCCATTTTTCATACAACTTTTAGATTGAGATCCACAGGTGATTTGTTACATTAAAACTCAAATTTATATTTTGTTCTCTCTCTACTTCAACTCTCACTTAGCCAATATCGTGATATAATCAACATCCTTAGATTCTATCTCTGCTTTGTAGATCTCCTCACACTCAAATATGGTCAAAACATTTCAGATCTACATCAAACACTCTTACTTTCGTTATAGATATGATCATAATGCTCAAATATTCTTCCGTTACTAATCAACAACATATCAAATTTCAAATCTACATACATATATGTTATGGAACTTTATTCCAAATTTAGCCTACTTCAACACTCTTGAGAATATCTCTCTATCCTCATCATTTTCTTGTGTTTAATAAAAAAAAACCAATCATTCCACTAACTTAGGCTCTCACACTCTCGACCTTCATCAAATTTTCACAACAAATTTAGTTTTTCAATTCATACTTTCCCTCTAGTTCTTATTTTCTCAACCTTTCACAGCTTCAACCCTTCACAACTCGATATTCTCAATATTTTTGAAAAGATAATTCATACAGGTGAAGTAGATTTCAGAAACAGAGGAATAACCCGTTCATAGTTTTTTTTTAGTAACCCAACGTTTCAGACTTCATAAGTGAGTCCATCTTAAGGGGTAAATGCCAAATGATCTTTGGGAAGATTTGAGAGGATTAGGGAAAATAAATAAATATATATATATATATAGTGATTAGTAAAGAGAGATTTTAAGGTCGGTTGGAAGAAATACTAAAATTTAATTCAAAATATTAAACCAATAAATAATCAGGGGATTATTGAAGTAAAAAATTAATGTGAATTTTATAAAACATTTTATTAAACCTAATTTTTTTTTAACAAATATGAAAAATTAATAAGAGAATTTTATTTTATTATATTTTAGTTTTAACTAATTTTTTATGCCCAAAACTACAAATTTTCAATAGCGGAGCACCTCGACCTTCATCCCTATACACCATTTGACTGCAAACTAAAACCATGTTGTTAAATGTCAAATGATATTAGAGCTCCTCACCCATTAGTTATTTTCCTATATAACCCTAAGCAATGACCAATTGATTTAGTGCGAAGGGCACTTATTGAAACCATAAATTTAATCTGCTACTCCCTCAACCTTTAGCTCTTAACACATGTGACCATACCTAAGAACCAAAGTCGTAAATATGAAGGTTCTTAGCCTCATAATATAATATTTTAGTGTTTTTTTCTCTCGCGTTTGTGTAAACTGCCCTGATGCTCAAATATTTGAATGGTTCTCAAGCCCGTTCTAGCCCCATTGCAAAAACCATTAACAATGAAAACTATTTACCAAATGGCCCCTTAGCATGAATCCTAATACTATGCCATGTCATATTACATTTCACCTCCTGACGCTATCACTACCATATGGAATCCTTTGAGTGGTGCCACGTGTCACTTAGATTAAACCCACTTGGCCACCCAAAGGTGCCATTTCCATGTGCCATATGTCACTTCACTAGTGTACCACGTCATATATTAGCTACCGCCTATTTTCCACATGTATTATTATCATGGGGCCATGTTGTCTCTTGGCCATGCCAAAGGCTTAGGACCTCTGTGGCGAGATGTGAAATTTTCTGTATAGTGACGAACCAATTTTCATTCACAGAAAATGTCAAATGTGACAATATTTAGTTCTAAACATTTGGAAACATTTTAATATTACCTCCATGCCACAATGATGCGTTAGCTTTCCCATGTTGTCTTGCCAGTTTTCATCTCACATCATCACACTGCCATGTGTCACCATATGAGTGGAACCACATTTCACTCAGGAAAGGGCCACTTGGGCCCTTGAAAATTCCAAATCTTCCCACCTCATGCCTTGCCACATCATGCCATGTAATCAACTTGCTGACCTATCAAGCCAACTAGCTTCCACATCATTAATGCCCTCCAATCATGTATCACCACTTTCCATAGATTCCACCTCATCTTGGTATGGAGGAAAGCACATGGTAATTTGTTTTTCAACATTTCCTTTGTTATTTCAAAAGGATCAATGAATTCACATCATTTGTAGTGCAGTGATTAGAATCTGGATTAGGGGCTAAAATTTTCTCAAAAATTCAAAGTGCTTAGAATTGCACCAAACTAGAATGAAAATGACCAAACTGTTGCCAGGAATCCAACGCAAATCGTTTCGTTGAAAATTGAGTTTGGATGAAGAAGTTATAGCCTGCTGATCGTCATTTAGAACAGGCAATTTTTTTCAAAAAAATTGCAGAAAAGTGACAACCTGATAACATGGTAGCCCAGTCACCACTTGAGGTATATTCAAGGAATATTCTCCAATTTTTCAATTAATGCTTGTGACAGTGTCAACTGGGTCTGATTTGGGTTGAAGGTGAAATTGCCCAATGTCCTCTAAAGGTTTAATTTGGGTTCATGATGAATTATTATGTGTTGGAATTATTTTGGTATTAGGTTGGATTTAATTATATATATATATATAGATATATGTATGTATATATATGTATGTATGTATGTATGTAATATTTTATATGTTTTTATATCATATTATATTAAATACAAACTTATATATGAAATTCCGAACATATATATATATATATATATATTATATATATATATATATATATATATATATACATATTTTTTTTTTTTTTTGAGTTAACATTTTAACCTAAGGTCTGAATCATATATGTATATGGTGCATATTTCAATTTATTCGTAGTTCAAATTATATGGTGGTGGCACTTTAAATTATCAATGGAGTGCCATTTAAATGGCCACATTCCAAAGGTTTCAAAGCACGTTTATTTATATTGCAAAACATACATATAGGATGGGCAGAAGGTGGGTCGTGTTAGTCTCCTGTATTTCTACAGTCTGACTAAATAATTACAGAGTTCCTACAAGTCTGCTAAAAATAACATTCCCTGACTTTTATCTTATTTTCAGAAATCTCACTGTCTTCATTATCTTTATTTTACCTATCCCCTCTCTCTCTATTTACCCACTCATATCACTCTTTGACTCTGAAAAAATCCTTGTTTGAACCCCCAGTCCCCCATTCCTACCCTTTTCCCCTACCCAACACCCCATTTTCCTCATTAAACCCCCCCCTCATTCATTTCCATTCTCCCATCAAAACAATGTAAAAAACCTTTTTACATTGTTTTAAAATTAAGGTTAAATCATTTTGGGACCCACCCTTTTTAAACAAAACTATGTTTTGTTTAAAAAACCCGACTCCCCTTTATAATTCTTACCCCCGCTTCCAAAACCTTTATCCCCAATGCGGCCATATAACCTTGGCCCCACAAATACGTTTAAACCCCACATATAAATAAACCCTCCCCGCTCTAAGCCTTCACCGCCACACCCATATAACCATGACCCCACGTTATATTTAAGCACCCCCACCTTTACCTTCCCCAGGACCCACCTTCTAACTCATCCACGGTCCAAATCCCCCGACCACCATTAGATCTCGCCCCTCAGATCCAATGGCCCTGATCCCGTATCGTACCCCCAAATGCGCGGGGGTTAAAATATTTTAACCTCGTGAAATGGGCGGTATTACCGCCGGTCCCTCCTGCCACGCGACACTCCTTCTGTGGTATTGCGCATCCTCCGCCCGATACCATTTACCACCTCCCTCCTGTGTGATAAAATGCCTTCCGCCTTCATGCCAAAACCCAACCCTTATATGTTTTTTAGCACTCAGCTTTGAATACATGGATCCCCACTCCCATATAACCTTCCTCCCCACCTTCTATTTAAGTGCCCCTGCTTCAATAAACCTCGGGCTTCGCATTACAAAAACCTCCATGCTATATTAAAACCCAAGCCCCATGCTATAATAGATCCTTCGTCACATATAGCCCCAGGACCACCTGCTAACTTACCCGCCGCTACATCTAACCCCGACTACCGTAAATCTACTCCTCCTGATCTAACGACACCAATCCTTTGTCGCAAACCTAAAAGCCCAAGCGATAACAAACCTTGAACTCACGAAATGGGCAGTATTCTCGCCATCCCATCTGCCACGAGGCGTCCCCTCTATGGCATTGCACATCCTTCGCCAAAACTATTTACCGCCTGAGCCCTATGGGAAAACTGCCCGTTGCTCTCGCACCATAAATCAAAACCACCGACCCCTTTCAAATGATCCAAAGCCCCGTGCCTTTTCTATAAGCTCTGGTCCCTCGAATTAACCCTTGTAACACGTCCAAAGACTCGATAAGCCAAAAACAAATGCATAAAGCCAACAAGCCTCATTTTCTGGACTCCATCCACAAAATAGGTTTTAATTAACAGTTGCTTTAATGTGCAGGTGATTATACATAGTAGAAATGCATAATTTTCATTTATAAGGCCCAAGAATTGTTTAAAAAGGTTCTCTAGGTGACGATCCAGAATGATTTTTTCCTTCAAAAGGACCATGAGTGCCGGATTAAAGCATAAACATCAATGGATCATGACCATTGATGGTCATTCAAACCCTCCAAAGACAACGAGGTTTCTCCATAGCGTTGGGTAAAGAAATAAAGAAGTTTTCACAGTGGATGCGCAGAGACAAAAGACAAGTAAAAACACAGTTAAAAAACACGGTCGAAGAGTTCACCGTGATAGTCATAGGTCAAAGGAATAAAAGATCAAACAAGGATTAAAGACAAAGCACAGTTAAAGAAGGATTAAAAGAGAAATCAGAGATAAAAAGCAGATCAAAAGAATTAAACACAGAAATAAGAATTAAGTTAAAGCCAAATCAGAGGTTTAAAGACAAATCAAGAGAAAATTAGCATAGAAGACATATCTGAATGACAAGGCAAAACAACAATTACTTCTTTCAAATCTCATTTGGCCACCTACAACCTATTTCTGCTAAAGGCAGCTATAGTGATTGAAATAGTCAGAGATATTTCCTAGCTACTCTACAGTTATTGAAAAATTTAATGAAAAGCCTTAAAAGTAAAAAATATCCTAAAGTTAGCTCAACAATTAAGTTAGAAGTTATTATTACTGTGAGCCAGTCAAAGATATTTTTCCTTGGGCCTTGCATGGTCTCAAAGGTCAATATTACATTAATTTTGTAATAAATACAAATCTATCACCCTAGGTTAGGGAAACCTCCTCATTTTTCAGAGAAATACTGCATGTATTGTTCATTTTTAGTGTTGGTTGGTTGGTTGCTGGTTAGTTGGCTGAGCCGCTAGGCTGGATTTTGATCAGACTCTCAGTTGTAGAGATTATTGCACTGGAGTAATGTAACTGTTTTGGACATCAGTAAAAAGCACATTCAAAGGATCCTTGGGCTATGTTAATGGTGAATTTATCCTTCTTTGTCAATGTCTCCTTTCTGTTTTCCATATTTTCCATCATTTCTGTGATAAAAGAGTAGAAATTTTAGATTAAGGTATGCTGTCTTGGCACCTTAGTTCTTTCTGCTTCTTTCATCTTAATGTTTTCTTCTGCAAGGTCAGATTAGAGAATTCAGGGTTGTCCTGCTCTTTAGTTCCACCTAGCTTGTTTCATTGAAATTTACTCAGTAAATTCTAGCCAAAGAAGTTTATGGTTTGCCTTGTCCTTTGGTTTTTCTTGAAATGTTATTTTTAAGGCCTTCTTTGAAGTTTAATTAGTAGAGTCTAGCCAAATAAGTTTGTGGTTTGCCCTATCCTTTGGTTTTTCTTAAACTGTTGCTTTGAAGGTATTTTTAGAATTTTGATTAAAGAATTCAGGGGTGTCCCGCTCTTTAATTACACTGATTGTTATCTTGAATGTTTTCTTTGTCTGAAATTAATAGCTAGAGAACTTGGGGGTGTCCTGCTCTCTAGGATTGCTGGGTTGTTGTCTCAAGGTTTACTTAGTAGAGTCTGGCCAAAGAAGTCTATGGTTTTCCCTGTCCTTTGGTTCTTCTTAAATAGTCACCTAAAAGAATTTTCTCGTTGAAGTATGGTTAAAGGATTCTTAATTTCCCTTTAGTTTTACTGATTTCACAACTTGCTGTCATTTCATATTTTATCTAATCTAAAAGATCCACTTGATATAGTTAGCTTACCCTATGAAAACCCTTGTAGAGTTGATGAAAAATTAAATCCTTTTATGACTCCATATCCCAATGGATTAATGCTGCCCACAGTCTATCTATTCAACCGAAACACTCAATCAATTAATCATACAATCAATTAACCAATCAAAACAAAAAAACAGTCCTAGAACTTCATAACTAGCCTAAAATTAGAAAACATAAGAATAAAGACACATCATTTTCTTCACAAACATAGAGAGAGCCCGCTCTGAGTCCAGGAAGGCTAGGTCCTTGGACTCCAAAGCGGTTTGATGTGGTTCACTGCAGAGTTATTCTTGCCAATATTGCAAATCACAGGGAGCCAACATAGTGGTGACCATACTGGGGAGCTGATCTATTAAACAACTTAATATTACCTCAATAACTCAGAAAACCCCTCTTCCAAACTTATATGAATCAAGTGTTAGCCAAGAATGGTACCTAGTTGCTAATGGTGGACAACACACAACCTTAAGATAGTTAAAATCATCCATCTAGTGACTACACTGGTTTTCAGTAGGCCTGCTAACTCCACTGGTTTTCTATAGACTCCACTGGGAAATTATTGAGAAATCCTGATATCATTAAACCTCAACAGAACCTAGTCAAGAATACTTTGTGGATTAAGTATTCCTTTCACGGATTTGTTTTTTTTTTCAAACTATTATACAAACTTTTAACCTCTCTAAACCTTGGGTCTAAGTTCTGGCTCCTAGAAGAATTTGTACCACATCCCATCCCGACCCAAACCCTCCTGCAATAGTTGACAATCCTGGAAGCATCCTTAGGAAATCTCCTAGATCTAAAAGTCCAACTGTTAGAAGACCAATTCACAAAGCAATTTCCCTCCCTGAAAACCTTAAAGACTTGCAATATCCTCTCTGACTCACCCCTAGAACAAAGCTTGTATAGGACTAGATCTCAGAGTTGGATAACCCAGATAGTTTTAGACTCATCCACCTTACAGCAGAATATTTTTGTACTAACTTCAACCCCCATTCATTTACCCACTATTCACCTTCCTCCATTTAACCCTTTACCTCCTTTTGTCAATCCTCCACTTGTTAACCATCCTTTGTTTCCCCAACCACAAATCATGGTAGCCTGGTATGCCCCACTGGTGTTACCACAACCTCTATTGCCTATACCACAGGACCACCAATCTAATATCCCACACTTCGACAGAACTCATCCTACAGCTACTCAAAAACATGTAGATAAGATGAATGATGCTTTCGATTACCAAGAAATAGAAGATGATACCATCAAAATGAGAATGTTTTCCCAAAGTTTAGGAGGAGAAGCCAAGAAATGGTTCAAAAAATTAGCCCCTAATATCATCCATGACCTTCCTGCTCTTCATTAAGCATTCATAAATAAGTGGGAAATAAAGAAAAATCCTCTTCAAATCTTGTCAGAGTATGAGAACCTCAAAAGGAGTGCAGGAGAAAGTGTTCAAGATTACTGCACTAAGTTCAAGACTATATATAATGCACTTCCTCCTCACATGAAACCCCCACAGAGTTTAGCCCTAGTGAAATTTCTATATGGTTTTGATCCAGAGATGGCTTATCAATTAAGAGAAAGAGAACCCTTTACATTAGAAGACATTCAGAGGGGAGTAGTAAATGTAGAAGGCAATCTGATTACCAAAAGGGCCAAAATGAGGACTGAAAAGAGGGTCACGTACAAGGAAGAACCTATGGCTTCTACATCTGATACCAAGATAGATAACCTAGTTAGAACCATGGAAAGGATGATGGAAAGAATAAACATAAATGAGAGAGCTTCCCCTAGAGAAAACCAAACAAATCCTCAAAACAGAAATCAAAACCAGAACCAAAACCAAAACTTTAGGAGAAATCCCCCTCAAATAAGACAGAGAGGTCCTGACCAAAAATTAGACCTCCTTTCCAAGAAAACTATGCTAATGAGGATGAGGGGGTAATTGAAGAAACAAAGGAAAGTCATATCAATCTAATGGGATTCAATAATGAGGATACTATTTTCCTGACTGAGGGACGAGCAACACATGTTTTCCCCAACTCAATTTGAAGAAGAAATCCTAGAATCCGAAGAATATAAATAAGGCTTTTAAAATGACATCATGGAAGTACATAGAAAATATGACCTCAAAAGCAAGAAAACCCAAGACACTCCAAAGAGAAAAAATCCATAAATTTCTGCTAGGAATACCCTTGAAACTAATCCAAAAAAGACAACAGGAACTTCAAAAGGTTTGGTTAAAATTTCTAAGAAAAATAGAGACAAAAACAACCAACATAGAGGTGACCAAAGCAACACTAGCAATCCAGCTAGTAGCCCTAAAAAACTGTTTTAACTAAGACTCCAAATAAAAATCAACAAGCTGAAATTGCTGTAAAAATAGTGTCTGATAAAACTGATTCAAATCTGCTAAAAGCACAGGCACCTTTCAGTATTGAGAATGAAATTGCCAAGATAAAATATCCATACCTCTTACTGAATTAGTTACTCAATATGTATATAGATCCCATGTTTTGAAAACTTTAAACATAGGAGAAAATGCCGATTCTGTAAATTTAAATGATGACATACCTGAAATTTTGTTTAGACCAGAAGTAGAAGGTAAATCTCAAGAGGGAGGTGTTCCTCCATTTTATGTCAATTTGAACATCCATGATAAAATCCTCCACAATGCCATGTTAGATTCAGGAGCTTCACATAACCTCATGCCAAATTTAGTAATGGAAATACTAGGCCTGGAGATAACTAGACCATACAAATATTTATACTCTTTTGATTCCAGTAGAGTTAAATGTCTAGACCTAATCAAATATCTCTGTGTTAATTTAGCACAAATACCAACCATGAGCCTAGTAATGGATATTGCAGTGGTTGATATTCCTCCTAAATATGGCATTCTTCTTTCACGCTCATGGGGAGCTAAAATCCAAGGCACCCTCCAAATGGACATGACCTATGCTACTATACCTGTCTTTAGTCAACCAAGAAGATTATATCGGGAGACTCATATGAAATACATGGTCAGCAGTCAGGAAAAGCCAGATAACTCCCCTCTATATTCTATCCACACAGACATTGATTCATTCATCCTTTACAATAAAGAAAACATTAATGAACAAGTGGTAGAAAATGAGCAAACAACTGAAAAAGAAGAGGAAAAAGAGGAGGAATAGTCAAAACAGTTAGCCCAAATAGAAAATGAACAACATAATGGAAGACATAGTGGCAGCCACAATGACCAACATAATGATAAATCTGAACTTGAACCTTTTTGGAGCATGAGATTTGATGGTTCTTGTGGTAAAACTGGTTTAGGAGCACGTGTTTGGGTGCAAAACACTGAGAATAACCATGCAGAAGGCCACTCATATGATCTGAAATTGTGAGAACTTATTATTTCAAATACAGAGATAGACTGTTGGGGCATTCACTGGTTATTTCACCTTTCAAAGAAAGGATGAAACCAGAGGCTACCTGGCCCACAAACAGACTCTACCTAATGAAATAATCAGTAAACACTAATGATCTAGTTATGAAAGTATTTGTTGCTAGTTCAAAGTATTCATTAACCATAAAAAAATGTATGCAAGCTTTAAAATGTGTTTTGCAATTGGAACAAGGTGACTTTGATGAGTTTATGTGTCTTTTTACATGTAGGAGGTTTGTTTCATTTTACTGTTTAACATATGTAATTATGAAACTAAGCAGCAATAAACACACAACATATAACTTAGCATATGATGAGGCAGTTCACCCCTCCTGGGCTACATCAGCTGGGTCCAAGGCTCCCAAATGGGCATGTCCTTGCTCTTATTATGATCTTAAATTGGTTATACAAAGTGTAGAAAGCTGAAACATGTGAAATTAGATGCATAAATGGATTCAAAGTGCTGAAAACAATAAGAATCGACTATAGTTTCACCTTAAACATATAACCATAGCCTAACATAGCTCTCCAATCCCCAAGCCCTAGTGGCTCTTCAAGCTTCCACGCAGATAAAACACCTAAAGAATTGCCCTGATGGCTCTGCAACCTACTCCAGTGGCTGTGTAATGCTCCAAAACCCCCAAAACGAAAAAAAATTCATTCCAAATGGACTCTCCTGGCCAAAGTTATGTCCAACTGAAGATTTTGCCCAATGTTAGGCAAAAATCCCACTAATTGTGGGCTAACTGCAGATAGCTCCACTAATTTTGGCACTAGCGCCATTTTCGGGCAGACTCCTCCAAAATAGGTGGAACCGTTTACTGCTAGCATTTATTGTTTTAAGACGTGGCCACATGTAGTCTTATTCGCAGCATTTAATGTTTTCATAACCGTTGGAGTTAAGCCTTGGGTTTTGGTCAATGCTATGTGGTCTTATGGAATGGGGGAGGGGCTAGCCCGAAGCTCCTTCCAAACTTCCGCTCCACTCCGTATTGCAGCACGTGACATCGTTGGGTATGTGTTATATTCTTTCTACGACTAAGCAGCGGGGGTAAGAGGGGGGGCGATAGCCCCCACGTCGGGACGGGCGGCGCCCGTGGCAAGCCACGGTCCTTAATTTCCGGTGGGTAGTCCGCGTCCATGGTTTTGTGCATGGTTTGCATGTTGAGATACGATGGTTTTCGGCCCCTGACATTTTGTAGATCAGGTCGAGGGAACTAGTCAAGGAACCTACGGTTATGTTCTAATCGGGATTTATGGATTGGGGTTTATGTATGCTTCGGCATGTATATATGTGTGTTGTAACACTAAAAGGAATATAATGAAAAATCAGTGGTCGTCCGTTTGGGATCCAGGGGGAAATCTCTGTGTTTATCTGTTTTATGTTTTATGTTCTCGCTATTGTTTATTTTCTGTTATAAGATTCGTGTGTAGATAATTTCTGTTCGGGAGTTCACTTCAACATCCACTTTATTTGCCATATAACCTTAGAACGATGGGTTTTAAAACCGTTTTCATAATTCAAATTTTATTAATATATGTGTTGTTTAATAATTAAATTTTAATAAGGTTTAATTAATTTTTTTTTTAAAATTAATTAAAACATATAATTAATAATATAATATATGATTAATAAAAACCATATAAAATATTAATAACTATATAATTTAATTAATTAATTAAACCTTAATAAAAAATAAAGATTTTCCCAACACATAAAATTAAAAAATCCCTTTTCAAAATTGAAGGTTATTGAGCGATTTCAAAATGCAATAAATTCTTCATACGGTAACGGATTTGAGTGCCGTTCACGGCTACAGGATCGTTTTGATGAGATATTTCTTATCATTCTGGTTTGAACCAATTCTGAGAAAACAAAATATTGAGCATTTTTCCAATTAGGACATGATCACCTGATCATCATATAAGTTGAACTTTCAATGTAAAAATAACATAGCAGAATATGAGGCACTCCTCCTAGGGCTATAATTACTCAAGAAATTAGGAGCCAAAAGGATTTCTGTTCATGGGGATTCAGAGTTAGTCATTAGGTAGATTAAGGGAGAATATGCAACTAAAAATCCTATATTAAGAGAATATAGGAATGATGCCCTTGACCTCTTAAAAACATTCAAATAATACGATCTTGCCTTTGTCCCAAGAAATCAGAAAATCCTTGCCAACGGTCTAGCCTTTATAGCCAGTACTTGTCAAAAACCTTATCATAACAAGAAATACACAGTGCAAGTCAAATACAGACCAGCAGTCCCTGATAATATAAAATATTGGCAAGTTTTTGAAGGTGACAAATAGATTGAAGATTTCCTACAGTCCAAAAATGGGTTTGAAATGCCAAATTCAGACTCAGATCATGAAGAAGACTACTCTGCTGAGGAGAAAACATACGAAGAAGAGCCTCGTGATGATGCTAATATAAATATGTTAGAAAAAGAACACCCACATGAAGCAGATTTGTGCACAGATTCAGAAAAATAAGACTTTGAAGTGCTGCAGTCTAGAGATAATACCTTGCCAAAAGGGCTAGTTCCTCTAGAGGAGCTTTTTGATTTCAATGATGTTTCTAAGAAGCTAAATATGGAATCTACTGAAGCAGAGGTAGAAGAATGCAATATAGGTAGTGAACAAGAACCCAAAATGAGAAAACTGTCAAAAACACTGCCAACACATATAAAACAGAAATATATTAAGATGTCCAAGGAATTTACTGATGTGTTTGCTTGGATTTATGAATATTTAAAGTCATATGATACTGAGATAATTCAGCACAAGATTCCTCTCAAAGAAAACTATAAGCCCTTCAAATAGAAATTGCACTGAATAAACCCTGTACACCTGCCACTCGTTGAGAAAGAAATAAATAAAGTGTATGATGCTGGAATAATAGTCCCTCTCAGATACTCAGAATGGGTTTCAAATCTTGTGTCAGTGAGGAAGAAAACAAGAGAAATTAGGCTATGCATAGACTTCAGAAATTTAAACAAAGCCTCCTTGAAGGACAGCTACCCTTTACCAAAAATGGATCATGTATTACAAAGGGTAATAGGATCCAAAATAATATCTATGTTTGATGGCTTTCAGGGTACAATCAGGTGCCGGTACATCCAGATGATCAACATAAGACAACTTTCACCACACCTTGGGGCACCTTCATGTATGTTAAAATGCCTTTTGGGTTAATGATTGTCGAAGCTACTTTCTAAAGAGCAATGGATATTGCTTTCTCAGAAGAAATAGGTTACTTCATTGTGATATATCTTGATGACATCATAGTCTATTAAAAAACTGATGAAGAGCACCTAGCTCACTTAAGAAAGGTCACCTAGCTCACTTAAGAAAGGTCTTTGAGAAGTGCAAAAGTATGGTCTGTCTTTAAATCCCAAGAAAACTTTGTTTGGCCTTCAAGAAGGGAAACTTTTAGGCCACATCATATCTAAAGAAGGGATCAAAATTGACCCAAAAAGGATTGAAGGAATATTGCAAATCAAAGAGCTGCAATATTTCATTAGAAAGATAAATTTCTTAAGAAGGTTCATTCCAAACCTTGCAGAACTCCTAAGAAACATCAATAATATGCTGAAAATAGAAATAGGAATAAAATGGACCATATAAGCAAAGAAATATTTTGATATGGTGAAACAAGCTCTTACCCAAACACTTGTTTTAATTAGCCCTGACTTCACCAAATATTTCTTCATTTTCTCCTTTGCATCAGAGTACGAATTTTTTGATGTCTTACTGTAGAAGAATATAAAAGGACAGGAGCAGCCCATAGCATTTTTCAGCAAGGCACTCAGAGATCCACCTCTAAAATATAATATAATGGAAAAGTAGGCTTTTGCCTTAATCAAGGCATTGAAGGATTTCAGAGTATACATTCTACATTCACACATCATTACATTTGTGCCTTACATAGTGGTCAAAGACATCTTGACACAAGTTCCAGATGGTAAAAGAGGTAAGTGGATTTCTGTCATATTGGAATATGATTTGGAAATCAAGCCCACCAAGCTAATCAAAGGACAAGGACTGGCTAAACTAATGGCTGAAATAAATTTTCAAGCACTGGACATCATTATGATTAATGCATTGGATGAACAAGAGGAGCTGGCGACTCAACCTATTGAGGAGGCATTTTTGAACTCACCATGGTATGTTGATATATTATATGTGATTTTTAATCTAAACGTTCCTCCTGGTTTTTCCAGAATAAAGGCCAGATTCTTGAAGTTAAAAGTTGTGAATTTTTGCATTTTAGACAAAGTTTTATATTGGAAAATGCTGGTGGTATATTGCTTAAATGTTTGCTAGAAGAAGATGTAGATAGGATCAAGCATGAATTTCATGAAGGAGAAAGTCGATGGGCCACCTCTATTGGAAAACCACTGTAAATAAAATCCTTAGAGCTGGTTACTATTGGCCCACCCTCTTTTAGGACATCCACAAAATGGTAGTTTCCTATCATAAATGCCAAATCTTTGAGGGTTAAAGAAAACTTCTACCTTTTCCATTGCAACCTATCTCTGTTGAAGCTCCTTTTCAACAATGGGGTCTTGATTTTATTGGAGAAATCCACCCTGCCTCCTTTGGCCAGCACAAATGGATCCTTACTGCAATTGAATATTTTACAAAGTGGATAGAAGCCATTCCTTCCAGGACTGCCACTAACTTAGTAATTATCAAATTCCTTGAAAACCACATTTTGTCTAGATTTGGATGTCCTAGAAAAATTATTACTAAAAATGCTGTTGCTTTTAGATCCAATAAAATGGTGGAATTTTGCCACAAATATTAGATAAAATTGGGCTATTCTACAGCTTATTACCCTCAAGGTAATGGGTTGGCTGAATCCTCAAACAAAATTTTGGTGAACATCATTAAAAAATTGCTGCAAGAGAATAAGAAGTCATGGCACAACAACGTAGTACATGCACTATGGGCAGACCGATTAACAAACAAGAAGTCAATTGGTATGCCACCCTATCAGTTGGTATATGGAGCAGATGTAGTTTTCCCAACAAGTTTGTGAGTGCCAGTAATGAAGCTCATTCAAGAAGTATAGTCTGAAGAAAATAATATGTAAAAGAGAATAAACCAAACTGTCTAGCTGCAGCAAACCAGAGAAGAAGTGTACAACATAACATAGCTAGTACAAGAAAATATCAAGAATTTGTTTGACAAAAGGACTAAGGCAAATCATTTCAGCATTAGAGACAAAGTGCAGAAGTGGGATTCAAGAAGAGAGGACAAAGGGAATTATGGAAAATTTGACAATCTATGGAAAGGTCCATACATCATCCATTCAGCAAGAGGTAAAAATGCATTTTTTCTACAAGAAATGGATGGAACAAAATTATTTGGAGGTCCTATCAATGGTAGGATGCTAAAGCATTATTTCAGTTGAGGATTTTTGTTTTAAGTTTTTCATTGTATATAACATCATCTAGACAAAAATTTCAGGAAATATTATTACAAAAAGAAAGAAAAGAAGAAAAAAGGGCAGATAAGAAGGGAAAAGGTAAAGCCCCATACCAAAAAAGAATATTTCTGAAAGTGTGCAAGTCCAAATTCCACTACTTTTGAAAATGAATTCTTGTTCAATCATACAACCTAGTCATGATTGAACAAATTTTGAATTTTTGTTGATAGGATAGAAAATGAAGATTTGCTAAACTGTTTAAACTTGGCTTATTAGAAGAAAGATAGGGGATGACATTGGTTCCAAAGTTTAGATCTAAAACCAATAAGGAAAATAGAGGGATAAATGATAAATGACGGACCCAAGCACAAAACCCTCAGTTTAGTTTAATTTTTGAAAAATAAATATTGTGTGTAGCTTGTCCAAAATGTCACAATTCACGATGACCAAACTGTTTAATATTGAGTCATTCATGTTTTAAATTTCATGTATGAAAATCTGTCAACTGGCATAATCTTGACAGATAAGTAGATTAGGTAGAGAATAAAAGAGCTCATCAGCCTAATCTGAGCCTTTGGAAGTTATAAGGGTAGAAATAGATAGTTTTTACTTTCAAAAGAAAAATGATGTCAAGGGTTTGCCAGTCTAAAATGCACCCAAATGAAGAAAAAATGTTAGAATAGAGTGATGGGTAGGTAGAATTGAGTTTCAGCAAGCATGGTTTTCAAATTTTGAAGGTCACAGTTATGAAAAATTGTAGCAGATCAGAAATTGCAGAATGAAAAATCAGCCAAGTTCAGATAAGGCACTGATCTACTAAGACCAGAGATCTGAGATCTGAGGTCCTTGACACCTCTTAAAGGAGATACCCTCCCTAGATAGAGCCACTGTTAGTATTTTGTACTTCTACAGTCTGACTAAATAATTATGGAGTTCCTACAAGTCTGCTGAAAATAACATTCCCTGATTTTTATCTTATTTTCAGAAATCTCACTTCATTATATTTATTTTACTTATCCACTCTCTCTCAGTTTACCCACTCAGATCACTCTCTGACTCTGAAAAAATCCTTGTTTGAACCCCCAATCCCCAATTCCTACCCTTTTCCCCTACCCAACACCCCATTTTCCTCATTAACCCCCCCCGATTCATTTCCATTCTCCCTTCAAAACATTGTAATTTTTTTTTTTACATTGTTTTAAAACTAAGGTTAAATCATTTCGGGACCCACCCATTTTAAACAAAACTCTGTTTTGTTTAAAAAACCCAACTCCCCTTTATAATTATTACCCCCGCTTCCAAAACCTTTATCCCCCACGCGGCCATATAACCCTGGCCACACAAATACGTTTAAACCCCGCATATAAATAAACCTTCCCCACTCTAAACCTTCACCACCACATCCATATAACCATGACCCTAAATTATATTTAAGTGCCCCTGCCTTTACCTTCCCCGGGACCCACCTTCTAACTCACCCGTGGTCCAAATCCCCCGACCACCGTTAGATCTCGCCCCTTAGATCCAACGGCCTTGATCCCGTATCGCACCCCCAAATGCGCGAGGGTTAAAATCTTTGAACCTCACGAAATGGGCGATATTACCATTGGTCCCTCCTGCCACATGGCACTCCTTCTGTGGTATCACGCATCCTCTACCCGATACCATTTACCGCCTCCCTCCTGTGCGATAAACCACCTTTCGCTCTCGTGCCAAAACCCGAGCCTTATATGATTTTTAGCCCCCAGCTTTAAAAACATGGATCCCCGCTCCCATATAACATTCACCCCCCACCTTATATTTAAGTGCCCCTGCTTCAATAAACCTCAGGCCCCACATTACAAAAACTTCCGCGCTATATTAAAACCCAAGCCCCACGCTATAATAGATCCTCCGCCACGTATACCCCTGGGACCCACTTGTTTAATTACCCACCGCTACATCTAACCCTGACCACTGTTGATCTACTCCTCTCGAAACAATGGCCCCAATCCTCTGTCACAAACCTAAAATCCAGAGCGATAACAAACCTTTACCTCATGAAATGGGCGGTATTCTCGCTGTCCCATCCACCACACGGCATCCCCTCTATGGCATCGCACACCCTCCACCAAAACCATTTACAGCCTGAGCCCTATGCGAAAACTGCCCAATGCTCTCACACCATAAATCAAAACTGCCGACCCCTTTCAAATGATCCAAAGCCTCGTGCCTTTGCGATAAGCCTCGGTCCCCCGAATTAACCCCTGTAACACGTCCAAAAGACCTGATAAGCCAAAAATAAACATAGAAAGCCAACAAGCCTCATTTTCTAGACTCTGTCCATAAAAGCAGGTTTTAATTAACAGTTGTTTTAGTGTGCAGGTGATTATACATGGCAAATATGTATAATTTGCATTTATAAGGCCCAAGAATTGTTTAAACAGGTCCTCTTCGTGACGATCCATACTGACTTATTCCATCAAAAGGACCATGAGTGTTAGATTAAAGCATAAACATCAATGGATCATGACCATTGATGGTCATTCAAACCCTCCAAATATAGTGAGGTTTATCCATAGCGCCAGATAAATAAATAAAGAAGTTTTCACAATGGATGTGCAAGACAAAATACAAGCAAAAACACAGTTAAAAAACACGGTCGAAGAGTTCACCGTGATAGTCAGAGGTCAAAGGAATAAAAGATAAAACAAGGATTAAAGACAAAGCATAGTTGAAGAAGGATTAAAAGAGAGATCAGAGATAAAAAGCAGAACAAAAGAATTAAACACAGAAAACAGAATGAAGTTAAAGCAAAATCAAAGGTTTAAAGACAAATCAAGAGCAAATTAGCACAGAAGACATATCCGAATGACAAGGAAAAACAACAATTACTTCTTTCAAATCTCATTTGTCCACCTACAACCTATTTCTGCTAAAGGTAGCTACAGTCATTGAAACAATTAGAGATATTTCCCAGCTACTCAACAATTATTGAAAAAGTTAATGAAAAACCTTAAAAGTAAAAAATATCCTAAAGTTAGCTCAACAGTTAACTTAGAAGTTATTATTACTGTAAGTCAGTCACAGATATTTTTCCTTAGGCCTTGCATGGTCTCAAAGGTCAAGATTACATTAACTCTGTAATAAATACAAATCTGTCACCCTAGGTTAGGGCAACCTCCTCATTTTGCAGATAAATACTGAATGTATTGTTCATTTTTAGTGTTGGTTGGTTGGTTGCTGGTTAGTTGGCTGAGCTGCTAGGCTAGATTTTGATCAAACTCTCAGTTGCAGAGATTATTGTGATGGAATAATGTAATTGTTTTGGACATCAGTAATACAAGCACGTTCACAGGATTCTTGGGCTATGTTAATGGTGAAGTTATCCTTCTTTGTTAATGTCTCATTTCTGTTTTCCATATTGTCCATCATTTCTCTGATAAAAGAGCAAAAATTTTAGATTTAGAGATGCTGTCTTGGCACCTTAATTCTGTCTTCTTCTTTCATCTTAATGTTTTCTTCTGCAAGGTCTGATTAGAGAATTTAGGGTTGTTCTGCTCTTTAGTTCCACCTAGCTTGTTGCCTTGAAATTTACTCAGTAGAGTCCAGCTAAAGATGTTTATGGTTTTCCCTGTCCTTTGGTTTTTCTTGAAATGTTATTTTTAAGGCCTTCTTTGAAGCTTACTTAGTAGAGTCTGACCAAAGAAGTTTATGGTTTGCCCTGTCCTTTGGTTTTTCTTAAATTGTTGCTTCAAAGGTCTTTTTAGAAGTTTGATTAAAGAATTCAGGGGTGTCATAATCTTTAATTACACTAATTGTTATCTTGAATGTTTTCTTTGTTTGAAAGTAATAGCTAGAGAACTTAGGGGTGTCCTTCTCTCTAGGATTGCTGAATTTTTGTCTCAAGGTTTACTTAATAGAGTTTGGCCAAAGAAGTCTATCGTTTGCCCTGTCCTTTTGTTCTTCTTAAATAGTTTCCTAAAAGGTTTTTCTTGTTGAAGTATGGTTAAAGGATTCTTAATTGCCCTTTAGTTTTATTGATTTCACAACTTTCTATCATTTCATATTTCATCTAATCTAAAAGATCCACTTGATATAGTTAGCTTGCCCTATGAAAACCCTTGCAGAGTTGATGAACAATTAAATCATTTTATGACTCCATAGCCCAATGAATTAATGCTTCCCATAGTCTATCTATTCAACCGAAACACTCAATCAATTAATCATATAATCAATTAACTAATCAAAACAAAACAAACAGTCCTAGAACTTCATAACTAGCATAAAATCAGAAAACATAAGCATAAAGACACATCATTTTCTTCACAAACATAGAGAGAGCCCTCTTTGAGTCCAAGAAGGCTAGGTACTTGGACTCCAAAGCGGTTTGATGTGGTTCCCTGCAGAGTTGTTCTTGCCAATCTTGAAAATCACGCGGAGCCAACAACTCGAACCTGTGACCTCCCCCTCCTATTACAACATTTTCACCACTATGCCGCGGGCATGAGTTGTGAAGAGATGGACAACGAAATGTTTTGAATTGCAATGAGTCTTCGACGATAGGAATGGCGGGGGCTAGCCCGCGGGCCAACGCTCCTCCCATGAGACTGCACCATGTGTCGCACTCCTAGCGCTCAATCTAACTGTGCTTAGTGCATAATTAATCCGCACTTATCCCCAACTAATCCATTGATTAATTAATTTAAACTCATAGTTAAATATGGTGGGTTTTTTGGCGATTCTTCCAGTTTCAATGAACTTCCAACTTTGGCGAAGTTATCTGGAGTCCTCTCCAGATTTGGAGGAGAAATCTAGGGAAAAATTGAGAATGCCATATCTTGAGAAATTTCGACGAATTTTGGCTCAGGAAGAGTCATTCATAGTAGATTTTCATGCTCTGAATCCATTGGTATAGGTTGTAGAGGAAGAGGAGAAATTTAACTTGGCTCAAGAATAGTAATTTTTAGATTATTTTGAAGCTCTGAACATAGTGGTATAGGTTGCAGAGGTGTTGGAGAAATTTTGAAAGTGTTTTTGTCACATTGGATATTAAACAAGCCCAGGGCCACCAGGTTGGGCGGTCAAGCCTAGATCAACTAGAAACCAATTTAAGAGATTCAATAGTCATTTTTGAGGTTTTTGGGTCTTCTGAAGCCAATGGAGCAAGTTGAAAATCCATTGGAGCACTACAACTGCATGTAATCAGAAATTTGACTCTTAATCCCAAGAGGGCCTAGCTAGTTGAAGTAGGTCCATGGAGATGTAGCCGAGGAACTCTATTATCAGATATTTTATTATGTGAATGATATTTTTTATTTCTCTGCATTTAATTTGTTGTACATGAGTTTTTAAAAGCTAATTAACTCATAAATTGATCACAAAATACACATAAAACTTGACACACAAACCCCTTCACAATTGGTTAACTTGAGATGATCCTAAACACACAATTTTAATATTGATGAGGGAGCTAGCACAAAAAAAAATAGTTTTCCCATATTCATATCAAGTTGGTATTAGAGAAAGCTTTAGCTCATTTTAGCCAAGGTTAGGTAGAGGAATTAGCTGTTGGTTTTTAAATTTGTGCAAGGAGAATTTAACCGTGTGCAAGTTTATGTGTGAAGGAGGAGAAGCAGGAGCTTCTTGAAAATATAAATGAGATGGAGACTCAGCTCCATATTTCAAATGAGAACCTAGCAAGGATGCATGAGATGGAGACTCAGGTCCATGATGCAAAGGAAGCCTTAGCAATTTATGTACATGAAAAATAGGTATGCAGTTCAAGTTAATCTTCAATTTCCTCTCAAAATTAATGTGTAGGTGCTTTTGAAAGACACACTAGAGGAATAGGGTCCAAATTATTGATGAAGATGAGCTATGAAGGTAAAGGATTGGGCAAACATGCACAAGACATAGTTGAGCCAATTGTTGTTGAGGAAAGGCCTAAGTATTTGGGTCTTGGTTATTGACAACATGATGGAGAAAGCTGTAAAGCCAAGGAGGCACATGAAGGTGTTCCAAGAAGGACTTTTATTTCATGTTCATTACCTCAAGCTTGTGAAGATTGTGTTCATGAGGAATGAAAAAGTTTTACACCCACTTTGCAAGAAGGTGCTCATAACCATGCAACTAATGAGAATGTCGAACAAGAGGATGTTGAAAGCTCTAAAGTCATTGAATGAATTGTTGGTATTCCGAAGAGAGCCACTACCTCATCAAATTCACCTCCTCAAGAAGGCGAAAAAGGTGAGAGTTCAAGGTATAAATATGCTTTTAATCAAGTTGCTTTTGAATACGATAAACATGGTAAGTCTTCACATAAGATTTGGAGAAAGTTTGCATGTTCCTTTTGTGTTTTGGATAACCATAATGTTTGAAGATGTTGGAAGAAGATAGCCATGAACTAGAAAATTTTAAAACAAAGGAGTTAGCAAGCCAAAGGTCCATTGGACAAAGAAAACCATGTTGAAAAGAAGATGTAATTTTTTTGCACTCATTGCCATAAGCAAGGTCTTATTGTAGACAAGTGTTGGAATTTGTATCCAACAAGTCATCCACGACATTTGAAGGAAGTGGAGAAAGAGAATGGCAAGAATGGAAAATAAGATTCCATAATTGATGTGGGTTAGGGTGATTCACATGATGAAGTGCAGCTGAAAGAAGTGCCATTAAAATGGTTTTTTCTTTTGTCCGTACAATGCATGTTGCATGTTTAGGCCAAGAAGGTGATTGAAAGTGGAGTATGTTGACTCACTTTATTGCAAAAATTTGTTCATTTCAGATCTTTAAGTACATGTACATATGAATGGGGTTCTTGTACTTATGATTGTACTTGTGAGAGAGTTGAAGAATTGTATTCATGCATGATAGTTTGTGTTTATGAACAATGGAATTTTGATGGTTTCATTGTGCTTGAACTTGCATGAGTAATTGAATTGTGCTAGTCGATTGCTTTGTTTAACATGTATGTACTCAACTTGAGAGTGTTATAGAATCATTTATCACCTCTATATACTTGATGACTTATGCATCGACATTGGACAACGCTTCTATTCAGACTTGGTCAAACTTCTTAAAAAACAGTATTTTGAATTCCATACGTGACTCTGCCCACAATTTTCCGCATGCAAACGCAAGTCCACTCATATCTGAACCACGTATAAAATTTAAAATATAAAAAAATAATAAAATCCCTATTAATTAGGCATTTTTTACGGGTTTTACCTGTAGACTACTTACACCATCCCGTGGCCAAACTATTTCCCAACTGAAAAAATAATTTGAGGAAGTATAAATACACCTAAAAGGGAAGGCCTAAGGGGGAAGAGATAATGCTATTGATATTACAGCCTGTTATGTTGAAAATGCAACAAGATGATGGAGCTTAGTGAAATGAAGTCGCCTTCACTAAGTGGGCCCGCAGGCTATTTTTGGCGCAAAGTCTATTTTTAGACATATGGAGGATGGTCTAGGAGTTGCAGTATGCTATTCTTGGATGATTGGTCAAGTTGGTAAAAATAGATGGACAACTATTTTTAGACATACAGGTCGAAGTCTATTTTTAGACTGCCTGTCTAAAAATAGGTCAGTCAAATATTATTAACCCTTAATAATATTTGGACTATAAAATTCAGTTTATCCTCTTGCAACACTTCAGTTGGAGCTACGGATGTGGCCCATGCATCTGAAAGAAGGAATTACGCTATTCCTAGGGGTTTGGTGAGCTCATGCATGGTTGACTTCAGTTAGAACTCAAGTGGCGGAGTTTGGTGGAGTTGATGAGACAGTTGGTGGAGTTGTGTTCAAGTTAACTTAGTTGAACTAGTTGTGTTTAGTTTAACTGGATAATACACTAGAGATGAGTGGGGTGAATTAAATATTATTTAATTCACTAAATATTAACTCATTATTCAACTAAAGAACACATCAGTTGACTGCAGTGCATGGACAGTTCAGTGAAGACCAGTGGAAGAGGTAGATGAAAGGGTGAGTTTGCTATTAGTTGTGACATTAGTTGTGCATAAGATTTGCACAAGCATTGGAGGAGATTGCCAATGAGAATTGCGCAGATCAAGCCAAGGGGATTCGAACTTTGATCTCTCATTACACCAACTTGGATTGCGCAGTAGAGGCAGGCAAATAGTGGATGAGTTTTGAACCCGTGACTTGTTCAAAACTGAGCTAGTTTGTGTGTAACTTCTGGAGATAGTACTGAGTACTTGTGAGGAGTATTGTGCTATGTATTGTTACATGTTCTCTTCTATTATAATATACAAAATAGCTGGGGGTTTTCAGCTATAAGCTTTCCACATTACATGTTGTGTTTATGTGCGCATGCGACTGTTTCTATTTCCGCATATTGATGATCAATTGTAGAAGAGGTTATGTGTTATGCATGAATTCAAATTAGTGTGAACTGTGATAATCTCGTGGATAAATCTCTATTTAGCAATTTTTGCTGGTTATAGCCTCCGATTGGGTTTGATATTTCCACTGCACTTCCTGTGTCTGAAACCCTGCTCTCAGATGTTCACCCCCTCTTTATGTGACATCCTTTGTGCACCCTTTATGGAAGAAGCTTTGTGAGGCTATGGCTGGACGGATCTGGAGGACAATTTCACTTGGAGCCATGGAATATCTCAGGTGATTTCTCCACTTTCTCTTTACATATTATCAATAAAGGAAGCTTTGTCCCGTTCCAAATGTCTTTGTGTTATATGTCTCCTATACATGTTGAATGATCTTGCAATGGTTTATTTCATGTTATTTTTATGAGATTATATGATCTAACATGCTGACATCTAGGATATATATGTTGTGCAACTAGTTTGTGTGATTTTTCTTGATTGATTTGCAGGTCTTGAATCATGAGGAGTAGCAGAGGGTTTTCACCTCGCAGGATCAAAATCGGATGTAGGACACACGGGTAAGGTTGTTTATCCTCAATTTTCTAGTTCAAGCATTAGGACTTGTAATTTGAGCGTTTCTTGTGATGATATGCCTTACGTTCGATTAGGTCCCTCAACCCAGACCTCAAGGTAGTTTTTCTCGTAGTAGAACTGGCGACTCCACTGGGGATTACATCCATGTAATTCCTAGTTTGGGTTGTTTTTCTCTATATTTTGGGTTCCCTAACAATTTCATCACTTTTTCAGTCTAGTAGGTTCTTTTCCCATCTAGGCACCTGGGTTTTTTATTTTTATTTATTACAATATCTATATGTTGCTTGGTGTGTACATAGTTTCATATACCTTCTATCTTTTACAAAGGGACCCATGTATACGCGAGTTTCTTTAGATACAATTTCTTATACACACATGTTCCACACAATGGATTTGCGTATGCCTAGTAAAATTTGAAAAATTGAATTTTGGGACCCTAGAAAGTCCACTTACCCTTGTGTATCCCCACTACTTTCAAGGTGAGTAGGAACTCCAATTATCCCTTATCATAGCCTTTTGTAGCGTTGAATACCACACTTTTTGGCTCCCAAACAAATTTGTTTTATTTTTTCAGACATTTGGTTTAAAATAATCAAATAATAGCTAATGAGTCACATGGTAGGTAACTTACCAAAGTTTGGGTCACATGGTAGGTAACCCAACAAAGCTTTTATTTTCTTGGAGACAGGGCTTGATGCACATTGGAGTGGGTTTTTATGTAAGAGTATCCCAACTGCAACAACATAGTAATGGTTTTCTCCATAATAGGTTGTTTCATTCCAATAGACAAACCACATGCGATGTAAGAGTATCCCACAACAAACCACATCAGACAAACCACATGCGGTGTAAGAGTATCCCAAAACAAACCACATCAGACAAACCACATGCCGTGTAAGAGTATTGACGGTTTTCTACTTAGAAAGTTGTTTTATTCCTATAGACAAACCAAATGTGGTGCCTAGCCCCAATATTCATTATTTTAATATTGCAGTTTTTCTAAATAAGTTATTTTGAATGTAATGATTACTACCACATATGAATTATGGCTATAGATTCTTTACAAACACATAACTCATAAGTTCTACGACATCAATGATCTTTGAACCCCACAAGGAAGGACACTTGCGCTAGTGGACATAGAATTTATAATTGAAATGTAAGTTGAATGATAATTAAGTTACATTCAAAGGAAACCCTTTCCCAACACAAATATGGAGTAAAATAATAGATAATAAACCCTTTCCTAACACAAATATGGAGTAAAATAATAATGAATAAATGTATAATATTATAATATATGATAATAATTATATGCGAATACATATGGTTTATATTAGTGTTAATCATAATTTGTTATTATATGAATTAGTTTATAATAATGATTGATTGATTATAATGGATGTGTACAAATATATATAAAATTTGATATTTTTTAATGTTTCTATATATATATATATAATCATACTTTTAGGATATTGGTATGTTTTTGCATGTTATGACTTATGTGATTTGGGTGTTGATACCATGTTTTGATAAGTTGATCTTTCTTAATCTTGTCATGATTTACTTGTATTGTTACGATAATGCTTTATATTATTATATTTATTGGTGTCACAAGAGCTTTGACTAACATATGACTTCATTACTGGTGGTCAATGGTATGTCAACTATCATTAAATATACAAATGTCTCTCTATCATTGAGTTGTTTCTTGAACTCAACTTTTGGAAGCTCTTCCATTGATAAGAATTCATTAATAACATTATTATATTTTTTCATTTGATTGAGTCAGTGTTAGTTCTCTTATCCATGGTTTGGGCCTTTTGTTATGTTTTCTTCTCATTCTTCAAAATTTTCATTTTTGGAGATAGAGTATTATTATGATTTCTCAAAGATAAATTTTATTATTTTTGGATGATGGCTTTTTACTAATCTTTTTAGTCTCAGTTTTATGAACATTTTTTATATTATTATTTTGTTGTTATAGTTATGTTGTTAGTTGTTTAGTTTTGTGAACTTTTATATATTGACACTCTAATTTCTTTAAGGTTTGAACAAGAATTTTGTTCAAATCTCTAATTTTCCTTTTTAAATCAATATAGCTTTGTTGTGGTGATTCCTCATTGAATAAGACAAAAATGTATAGACAAATTGATAATTGATCCTCCCTTGCAAGTCATTTTTTATAACTAGTGCTCAAAGTTGTTTTTTAATTTGTTTATCTTGTTAACCTTATTTTTTAATTTGTATTATAAGGTATATGCCTCATTCATGAGAGATTGATTCTATTAACACAATTTATTTACTCCAAAGTCATTCTTCTTTGAAGCTTTTATATTAAGGCGAATTATTCATTTCACTTTATTAGACAAACACACATCCATATCCCCATCACCTGCGTTAACTTTATGGAGACCACGAAAAATTTATTCAATTATTGAAAATATTAATTCACTCTTTATTGTAGATATACAAAAATCAATAATATTAAGGTAACTTGAAAGCTTTATTCTAATTTATTAGTGCTCTTCAACTCATAAAATTCCCATTTAATCATTTCAAGGGATGTAAGGAGTTCCTAAATTTGGTTATGATGCCCGTGAACCCAATATTTTTAAATTAAATGTAGAATGCTAAACATTTTCAACCTTCAAATCCATTTCCTCGATATCTTTTGTCTATTGCATGCACACGCACATGCATGCACACACACATGCACTTCGCTTCACTTTATTCACCTCATTTTAAATACTGTTTGAACTAAAAGTGATATAAAATATCTTTAAATTAAAATTTATATAAATTAACTTTGATTTTTTTTGTGAATCAATTTTTTTCATTTATGCCAAAGTTTTACACCGATGCTTGCAACTTACCAAAATTGTACTTGCCTCAATCTTACAAAATTTATTGGTGAGTAGATAATTACCCAAAAAGGATTAAAAAACACCATAAGAACCTAGATGAGCATAAATAGAAAGGAACATACAACCATAAGACTTGTAAGATCATAAAACAACCCAAAACCATTATGGATCAGAGGAATTTACTGGAACATGATTTTATGTTCCAGAACCTAGTGATGGAGGAGGTCTAAATTCACAAGTCACATGTTTCTCCATGCGATCCATTCTACCTTCAAAGTGGTCCAATTTATCTTGAGTGTGTTAGTGACCCTGTTGCAAGCAAGCCAACCTATCTTGCATCTACCACTGATTACATTGGATATCATTCATGAAATATATTAGCGTGTTCTTGTTATCATGAATATACCTACTTAGTTGTTTCGCAAGCCTAGTCAGATGAGCAAGCTATTTTCCAAAGCTTTCCTAATTGATATCAACCTCATGAATCTTGAAGGATTGGTTGGGTTGGGGTCTACAACCTTTCCCTATCTAGAATCCGCTAAGTTTCTTCTACCATAATGACCTCATTCACCAGCCCCACACTTGAATATGACATGTTGGTGTGACATAATGGGTTGATAAAAGGTATCAAAATCCTAGGGGGCAACTAGACTGCACCAAAGACACCTGACTAGCCAGTGCATAGGACCACACCTACAGAGCAACCAACACCCACTAGCCCCATCCCAATAATATCTAGGTAAATACATGTGTTTACCCCTATATGTGGATTAGATAACCCCGTAGATGAAAGACTAAGAGTTGAAGATGACCCAACGAGAAGAAGGCCAACCACCTCCTACCTAGGAAGTCGACCTAGGGTCACAAACTAAATGATGGGACCCCTGAAACCACAATAAATATGGAAGAAAAAAGATACCCAAAAACACAAGCAAAGAGCCTTGAGATTGAATTAAACTGATTTTGGCCGATTCCTCCCAAATTCAGAGAAGTAATAAAAATTGGATAATTAACAATATTGCAAGAGTTGCCTAGAGATAAAGAGGGATGGCTCTATTCTCTTAGCAAAAATCCATAATACCAGAAAAATAGACCCTAATTTCGTAGACATAACTTGAAACTACCAGATTCACATCATTTACAAATGAGGGTCGAAAAACCCCAATGCCCAGTTTAACTACAAGGACTGTTGAGTGTGTGTTATATTCTTTCCAGGACTAGAAGCGGAGGGCAAGAGGGGGGTGGAAGTCCCCCTATGCTTGCATCAGTCGCAACAGGAGGGGGGGGGGGTCATAGGGGGATGGTAGCCCCCTTATACGGGGTTCGGGGCAGCACCCCGAGAATTTTTTTTGGACCCTATAGTAAGTGGGCAGACTCGCATATGGTTTTGCGCATGGTTTTGGGCATAATGATTTTTTTCTCATGGTATTTTGTAGATCAATTCAAGGGAACTACGATTATGTTCTAATCCAGGGTTAATGGATTGGGGTTTATGAATGCTTCATAATGTATATATATGTGTTGTAACATTGAAAGGAATATAATGAAAAATCAAGATGGTAGTCCTGGTTTTGGGATCTAGGGGAAAATATCTGTGTATATCTGTTTTATTTTTTATGCTCTCGTTATGGTTTTATTTCCTGTTTTAATATTTCATTTTTAGATAATTTCTATACAGGGTTAAAACATACATTTGGTATCAAAGCTATTTTGGCTTCAAAGGGGCACCTTTTCTGTTGAGGGGTTTTTTTCTCAGGCCTATGGTAGACCCTATTCAGTGGGATATTTGCGGGATCGATTCTTGCGATGAAAGAAGATACGAGCAATGGAAATATATATATAGAGAAATTTAATGGTCATAGTTTTGAGTTGTGGAAGATCAATATAGGGGATCTGCTGATGGATAAAGATTAGTGGATCACTGTCGATCCGGGTACTAAACCAACGACAATGTTATATGAAGATTGGGTGAAGCTAGATTAGAAGCAAAAGAGCACAATATGGTTGTGTATCTCAGATTGGATATTGTTGAATGTATCTGGGGAAGCTATGAGGAAGGCTTTGCAAGACAAGCTAGGAACTTTGTACCAATCTAAGTCTCCGGTGAATAAATTGTTCCTGCAGAAAAAGCTTTATAAACTGAGGATGAAGGATGGAGACTCGGTGACAAAGCATCTGAACTCATTCAATATTGTGGTAAGTCAGTTGTCATCTGTTGATATTAAAATCTCAAATGAAGATAAGTGCATCTGTTTGTTTTATTCCCTACCAGATGCATGGGATAGTCTAGTTGTTACAATAGGTAGCAATACAACTACCTTGAATTTTGATGAAATATTCTTAGCCTTGCTTCAGAGGAAATGAGATGGAAAAATATGGAATGCCAAAATGGAGATTCCTTGTATGTACGAGGATGGTCCTAGAACAGAAACAAAAATAAGTTCTCAAGTGGGAGATATAAATGTAGAGGGAGAGCTAAATCTCCAGGAAAGCCTATAAAGGTGTGCTGCAAATGCGGAAAGGAAGGGAACTTCAAAAAGGACTACATATCTAAAGCTCCTGAGAAATAAAAGGGATCTGATGATGCTCCTTCTATACAGGAAAAAACCACCTTAGATGAAAGTGGGGATGTGTATTTGGCTTCTTCTTCAAATACACATGTAGATCATGAGGCATGGTTCATTGACTTAGGTGCATCCTTTCACTTCACTCCCCATAGGGCGTGGTTCTGTGAGTATGAGAAGTATGTTGGTGGTGATGTCTTATTAGGGGATTATACAGAGTCCAGAATCGTCGAACATGGAAAATTCAAGATGAAGTTGCAAGGTGGAAGGATTAGAACACTTCTTGGTGTTCTACACATTTTTACATAGCCAAAAATATGATTTCTGTAAGCAATATGGATGATGCAAATGTAAAAAAAATGCTTGAGAAAGATAACTGCAAGATGGTTCGAGGAGCACTGGTATTGATGCGGGGAATTCGTATTGGAAATTTGTACAAGCTTTTGGGTACACTATTATTGATGGGTGCAATAGTTCTGTGGATCCTGAAAGTGGATCATAAAGCCTAGCGATCTATGGAGAAAATACCATGCTATGACATCAAAGGCTTGGAAATATTAGAGAGAAGGGCCTTCAAATACTTCATGGTAATGGTATGGTAGAAGGTATTTCTAATTTCTAGGTCTAATTGCTCTCTAGATTTTAATTTCTGTGAACATTGTGTATATGGGAAGCAGAATTGGGTGAGTTTCCATTTTGGTGCTAAGAGGGAAAATAAGATATTAGAGCTTGTGCACAGTGATGTGTTTGGACCTGTGTCAGTTCCATCACAGTGTAAGTTTGTGTCATTTATAGATGACTTCTCAAGGAATACATGGATATATTTCCCAAGGAAGAAATCTGAAGTCTTTGACAGTTTTAAAGAATTTAAGGTTTTGGTGGAAAACTAGATAGAGAAGAAGATAAAGGTGTTGAGGCCAGATAATGGAGGATAACTCTGTAAGAAGGAATTTGAAGAGTTCTATAAAAAGTGTGGTATATCACGATAGAATACTACTCCGTACACACTTTAGCAAAACAGAGTTGTAGAAATAATGAATAAGAAGTTGATGGAAAAGGCAAGAAGCTTACTTAGTGGTACCAGGTTAGGACAAAAATTCTGGGTAGAGGCAGTGGAGATTGCATGCTACCTGGTTAACAGATCACCTTCATCAGCGTTGGAAGATAAGACTCCACAGGAGGTATGGTCTGGTAAGAAACCCTCTCTTTCACGTCTGAGGGTATTTGGATGTGATGGATATGTACATGTTACCTAGGAGAAAAGGACCAAGTTGGATAATAAATATGAAAAGTGCATCTTTATTGGGTATAAGGATGGTTTAAAAGGTTATATGCTTTGGAACCCAGAAACAAGGAAGGTTGTGTACAACCGAGATCCAGTAAAGGGAACTATGGTTATGTTCTAATCCAGGGTTAATGGATTGGGGTTTATGAATTCTTCGACATGTTTATATATATGTGTTGTAAAATTGAAAGGAATATAATGAAAAATCAATTTGGTAGTCCCAATTTTGGGATCGAGGGGAAAATATATGTGTATATCTGTTGTATGTTTTATGCTCTCGCTATTGTTTTATTTTCTGTTTTAAGAGTTCATTTGCAGATAATTTATGTACAGGATTGAAACCTACAAGGACGTCAATTGTGTAGAATTAGGCAGAGAGAGGACTCGAGAATACCTTGATAATGGTCTTAGAAACTAGATCGGAGTTTAGTTAGTTAAGGATTGAACAATATCACACCACAAGCTTTGAATAAACAACTTATGTTTGAAAATGTAAGCATGGAGGAGCTCTAATACCAATATCCCAATTGATATACCATGGGAATATTTTGGTATCACCTCTCTCACTCCATAAAACTAGAGATGGCTCATGAACATCCACACCCAAAAAATTCTATTTGCCTTGTCCCCTAGAAACAACTTCGAGTTTGTGAAAACTGGCCAGAAATAGAAATATCACCACTTCGCATCTTCTACATGGACGCAAAGCCAAGGACATGGCACCATGCAATGTTTAGACCCGCATACCACTCCAACACCTCGATCAACTTGCAAGAAAACTTAACCATTACCATAGATTTTATAAATGCCACACACGTCGTTGCATGGCAGAGGTGTACCACACCACCCTGCCTTATTGAAAAATGGAATCAGTGGGGTGGATGACACCCCCCCCGAGGCCCTCCTCACGCTACTCATTCACCCCCATTGTGGAACTTTGATTTTAGTTTATTGGAAATAAAATTTTTGTTTGGAAATATAGTTTCAATATATATATATATATATATATATATATATATATATATATATATATATATATATTCACCTTTTATCAATATTTTAATGTTACTCATTTTTTATTTAGTAAAATGAATTTGGGGATTTCTTAAAATGTCTCAAACTTACCTTATCTAAAGAAATATTTTTGTCTTTTTTTCTCTAATTTTTACTTTTTCTACACAAAAATCTCTCCACATAAAAAAATATTTATATTTCCTTTCAATAAAAACTAAATACTTGCATCACAAATGTTGATTTTTCCTTCCAATAATGTCCTTATCTATAATGCAAACCATAGTGAAGACTCATTCTTCATTCAATATTTATTTTTTCTCATATTAATATATTTATATAAAAGAAAAAAAATTATATATTCCTCTCCATATATATATATAAAGTGTTATTTTTATATTATAATTTTTTCTCTCAATTGCTTTGTCTTTCTCTCTTTTGTTTTTCTTTCTTTGAATGTTATTAGAAAAATAAAATTTTTCCCACAGGCTAACCAATTAAACCAATTAATTATTTATTATAAAAAAAACAAAATTTGACCACGTGAGTATAATGTACTAATTAAAATGAACTAAATGATTCACTTCATTAACATCATGAATGAATAAAATAATTTCATATATCCATATTAAATAATAATAATTTATTATATGACTATATATAATGTTTGATAAGTAACATATTTTAGGAAAGAAGATGACTTATTATTATCACATTATTGATAATATAGCCTAGATATATTACAGATAATGAGTTGTTTTTTATTTACCAAAATTTAAATACTTAATATAGCAATTTATCACATTCTCAACCACCTATTATGATAGTTTAATAAACGATGTTGAATGGGACTAGATCCATTATCATAACCAACTAGATTTATTCATTTTTATTATTTAAAACTAAAATACATGTAAAATTTTCATTATTTAAAACTAAGGTACATGTAAATTTTTATTGTCTTGAATTTTTCTATTTATTTCAATGAAATCTTTACACTAATTATTTCTTGGAATTAGCTATTAAAGCATTAGCTAACTCAATTTTAATAAAAGACTCCAATTTATTTACTAATCATGATGATCATTTCCCCTTCATGGGAAATTGCATTACATGGAAGGAAAACGATGTAACCACCTTAAGGGGAAATTGCATTACATGGAAGGAAAACGATGTAACCACCTTTATAGCATACATATAGTTTCACTCTAGTTAATAAGTAAATTATTCAAGGCTCCTAGAGGTTGGGAAGGGTTCGTATTAATAGATATCAAATTGAAAAGTGATGGGAAAGACTAGGAGAACCCACTACTAAATTTGTAAAGACTTGACATAAGAAGAGGCGTCCTCATCCACCATATATTTTGACTTGAAAAGTGATTGAATGAAGTAGATTCATTTCTACATTATAATAAATATGTTATTGGTCTAGTTGCCATAGGGGAAATACCTATAATAGTATTCAATGAAGCCTTACACTACGAAGGAAAAGTTTACAGTATAATATAAACCTAACACAAGGGGATCGGCTGAAATATATAACATCATATTAATGTCGAGAAACCCTATACTAAGGATTATCCCCCATTCTCTATAAAGGAGATTTGGTAAAATCCAATGGATAATTCTCTTAGGGTGGGTCATTTCACAAAATAATATTTAAAGAGGAAAGGCATATTCTCCTTTCCTTTAGAAGACTTAAGGTTAGGTGTCTCATAATTATCATTACATATTGGGAGATTCACCATATCAGTAGTCATTAAAATGTTTTAATCGAAGTGTCCCTCATTTGGATGTTTTAATGGGAAGTGTCTCTCATTTGGAGAGTTCCCTATTAGGTTGATTTATTTAAATCTTTTTTCATTCTTAGAAATAAGATAAAGTTGAGGGAATTACTATTGCAATATTTTAAGATGTTGTGAACTAGTTTGATTAGGAATTTATCCCTAAATAATTTGATCTCTATAGGATCAATATCCTTGTGGGAGTATTTATTATCTCCAAAAATAAAATAAGTATGCTTAATTTTATTCCCTTGTTTTTTTATTTCACTTTGATTGGGATTATAGTTTTTCTCAACATTAGTTTCATTTCCCCTAGTTCTTATTAATTTTCCTATTCATTTTCTCCTTCTCTTGATTTTGAAATTGGTTTCTTGTTTAATAAGCCAAATTATTACCAAGTTGGGAAAGTGGAAAGTGAAACAATTTAACAATATAAGAAGACAAGGGATTAGAAGATACCCCTTAGTAAGGAGTGGGTGTTGTTATAGATCCCAAGACATAGGGATAATTTGTAGAAAATCAATTATACACCATATGTAACATTTTTGCCTTTGTAAGGACTAGGACCTCTAGGAACATGAATATGACCAAATTGGTTACATGTGTTGGGGTTCCCATGTTTTGGCCAGATTGGCAAGACCAAAAGATGAGACAACATCAAACCACTTTCAGACCTCAGGATCTAGCCCTTCTGGGTCCAGAGAGGGATCTTTCTATGATATGTCAAAGTATATGTGTTTGAAGCTCAAATTTTAAGATGTTAGGCTAGTTATAAGGCTCAGGGTTTGTTTGTTTGATTGTTTGTTTGGTTGCTAGTTATCCGGAAAGAAGGGTTCAATGTAAGACAAAGATGAGCAAAGAGGAATAAGGCAGAGGTGAAGTATTCTAGGGAGCATGCAAAACCATTGGGCAATGGAGTCAGGAAAGGATTTGCTTGCTAATCAATAGGCAGGCTTTCAATTGGGCTAGTCATCTAAAACGTTGGATCTTAAAGATGATTGTGTGATATGGAATGGTAGGAGTGGAAGAGATAACACAGATTTAGGGCATAAAGTCAAGTACAACATTGTCAATAGTTGAATACTCAGTCTGAAATCATATTCCTTAGCCTATCTTACAACTTTACACAGAGACTGTGTCTCAAAAGAAACTACTTGCAATTCTTTGATAATTGATCAACAACCTTTACAATGAGTTTCGTCATGAATTTATAGCTCTAGTGGATTAGAGAAGGTAGGTGAAAAGCTAAATGCAGCATTAAAAACTCAGAAGAGGAAGAAGGCCGAAGGCCACTCTGTATAAATTCTGTGCATTTATCTCTGGCACTCTTTGGGTGAAAGAGTGGTCTTCTCCAGGCTCCCATTTACTCCGGTATGTCTCTAATGTACTTTGCTACAGCATTCTGTAGTACTTCTGGTGAATGAACAAAAGGAAAATAAATGATGCTAGGGTCTGCCATACTGTGCAACAAATGCTTCTGATAGCATAGGACTGCTGTAGGAGGGGAAAAACTTCTCTTGGACACAATGTATACTGAAACCATAATGTGTACTGTGTCTGTGCTCAGGAAGAAACGTTCTGCTAATTTGAAATCCTGATTTCATTGTTTTCTGCGCGATGGACCTCCTATGTGATCCTCGGGATTTTCGATCCGGAACTTTGCCTTTAGAACTCTGGATTAAAGCTTAAAATCCTCAATACTGCACGTTGAAATCCTTCATCATTAGCTGGTATTTCCCTTAATTTTAACGTGAAAACCTTAATTTTGACCTTTTGAATGAGTAGATATGGATGGATGAGCGAATATACGATGGAACACGTGGAACAGTGATGTGGTGGTACGGGGTCAACGGCGGGCATGTGGTCAGATCTAGACCGTCCGATTTCAATGGAGATCGACAGTGGAGAACACGTCGGAGGGCGATGGACATTGGGCCAGGGGTACGGTGGCCATGGATTAACCAGCGCGCAGCTTCATGGAGCGAAAACCATCGGATGGGCAGCTTTGGATCGGATGACGATTGTGCATATCGCTCCACATCCACGGACAGAATTTAATGCGCGATGGGAGGGTGGTTTTCCTGCTGTACCGATGCCACGCGTCGGATGATGTATGGAATCTCTCAGGAAATGAAATTATCGCCAGCCCTCAGAAGGTGGTGCGATGGATACCGCCGATTTTCGAGTGGGCGCGTTGGCATGGGGGCCACCGGGGCGGGCGTACTGTGGACCGTCGGATCATCGGGCAAACGAACGGTGGATCTTCGATCGGGCGGTGAACAGGTGAACAGTGGATGCTGCGGGGGCGGCGATCGCCGTCCATTCTGTTTAGATCAACAGCTGTAAACGCGCCCAATGAAAATATGAAGTAAGCGCTCTCCGCCTTGGTGCCTGGTCATGGCATTGGGTCATGTGGAGGGAAATGTATAGGGGGCTAGGCTGAAAGGGGCTAAGGCCCAGTTACATAGAAAACATGGTTTTTGGCCCATTTCAAATGAAGTTAAAAGCCAAAATGGGTAATGATAGAGAGATAAAGGGGTCTCTTGGCTAAACCAAGGGCGGATGTGTGGTTTAAAGGGGATTTTGGGAGGATTTAGGGGATTAGAGGGGAATTTGACAAGGAAAAACAAGGGTCAAAATGGGGGGTTCTGCAGGGGTTCAAGGGAAAATGAAGGCATTTTGGAGCACCATTTTTTCCAATCCGAGAGGCTATTTGACATAAGGACGACAAAGGGAAATAATCAGTGGGAAGAGGGCATAAAAGAGGTGATCCAGGTGGATATTGGTGGTCACCCGCCTATTCCACTTGGGGCTCCACCATTATCTCTTTCAGTTTTTCATTTTCGGCACAGTTTACTATTTTTAGTAGTTTTTCGGGTCCTGAACTTCCGGAGCCGTTTTGAGGCCCTAAACGACGTTTTTTGGGAAAATGGAGAGCAACATGGGTCCATGGACCGATGTTGCTCATTCCAAATTTGTAGTCCTCGGATAGATCTTTCTAACGAGGTATGGTAAGCATCAAACAGAGATCGTATGCCAAAGCTACGCCCTTGGGAAGTTGTAACACCAATTTACCCAAACAGGGCCCATAGTTTTGGCGCTTCATCTCCTAGGGTTAGGGTTTTGGCTATTTATGATTTCCCATTGTTTCTAAATAATAAATAGGCCCTTGAGCCTCATTGTAACTCAGTTCAGAGGCCTGTAGCCACCACATCTCTTCTCAGAGATAGCTACCAACGCCCCAGCTAGTTTTATTTCCATTCTGTCTGTAAACAAATTTCAGTTCTTTGATATTAATGAAATGAAGTGTTATTTCCGCTGCATCTCTGTATTTATGGTTATATGTTTATTCTGTTGCATTCCTGCATAAATCTGGATCAGTGGTATCAGAGTGGTCTGCTTTTTCTCGATCCTTCTTTGCATGTCCCCAACGAGGTCGGGGTATAAGGAGGTAGGGCTCGATCTGGTGGAACCTTTGCAAGATCAGCCTCGCAAACCTCGACAGACGCCCATGGGGGACGAAAAGAAAGATGAGGGAGCAGGAGATCCTATCAAAATATTGCTCGAGGAGGCCCTCGAAAAACAAAGGAACGCGATGATGGACAACTTTGCTCAGATCCTTCAACGGCTACCCACCGGCGGCGCATCTGCATCCAGCAGCCACTCTGGAGGTGCGACTCCTTTTAAGGTACAAGTAAATTTTGACATTCCCATATTTGAGGGCAAATAGACGCAGATGTTGTAGATAGATGGTTGAATCTGTTAGAAGGATATTTCTCGGTTCATGACTTTTCAGACCGGGAGAAGATTATTTTTGCACTCCTCAAAGCTACCCCCCATGTTAAGGACTGGTGGGAAACCTACTGTGAGAACAAGGACCAGACAGAACCCTCTCTGTTCTCAGCTGTACCAACTTGGAATTCTTTCCGAGAAGCTCTCAAGGAACAATACTATCTCGTGGGGAGCTATGAGGACAAGTACATACAATGGACCATGCTGCGACAACAAAGGGATCAAGATGTGCATGAGTTGACGAATCTGTTCCATACCCTGCGCACAAAGTTGGGTATCAAAGATTCAGAGAAACAGCCGGTGCTAAAGTATTGCTGCTGTCTGCACAGATACATTCAGGAGGAAATGGAGTTCCTCGACATCTCCTCGCTTGGTATGGCATACCTGTATGCTGCCAAGATTGAGCAGAAATTCAAGCAGAAGAAGTGAGACTTTGGATCTGTGAATAAAAAGCAAGGGAAAGGTGCTTCCAAACCGTAGAACAAAGGACAGAGCCAAGGCATGGTGGCTAAAGACAACTCATCGAAGCCACAAGAAAAGAACAGCACCGCAAAGCCAAAGAAGGACACGGGAAAGTGGTGTGAGTTCCATAAGAGCTCCACTCACAACACAAGTGAGTGTCGGGCCAAGCAGCCGCTAGTGGCCGAGATGAGGGCTTCTGAGTCAGATGCATGCTCTGACTCCGAATCAGAACCTGAAAAGGCGAATGAAAAAGGGAAACAGATTATTGATGCGGAGCCCAATGCCACTGTTGCCACTACAAAGATCCAAAAGGAGGAACCGAAAGATCTAGAGGAGGAGGAACGTCTCTTCCACTCCCAGATGTGGGTAAAGGGCTCCCCGGTACAGTTCATTGTCGACAATGGGAGCCAAAAGAACCTCATTTCAGCAGACGCCGTGAAGCGGTTGGGCTTGCCAACCATAGCTCACCCACATCCATACACCATCGGGTGGCTTCACCAAGGACGAGATCTCCGCGTCAGCCGGCAGTGTCGCCTTCCCTATAGCATCAAGCCCTTCACGGATGAGGTATTATGTGACGTTGCTCCTATTGATGTTTCTGATGTATTATTAGGACAACCATACTTGTGGAAGCGTCATGTTGTGTATGAGTCTCAACCTCGTGCTGTTATTATTACTTTGGGAAATAAGTTGTACAGGATACCAGAGGTACCACCTCCTACGACTATCTCTTTGGTTACTGCAAAACAATGTAGTAAGCTCATTTCCCAAACCAGGAAATTCGCTTTCCTGATGATCCGCCCCCAGGGCAAGAAGAAGACTGTGGCCACGACCTCCAGACAGGGCTCCTCTGCACAACAACAACAAATGGATAAGGTTGTGGAGGAGTATGGGGACATATTCACCTCACCCACAGGGGTTCCTCTGCACTGTCAGGTCAAGCACCCGATTGATCTGACCCCCGGTGCGCCGCTACCTAATGAACCGATCTATCGGCGCTCTATTCTGGAGAATGATGAAATCAAGAGACAGATTCAGGAGCTGTTGCAGAAAGGTCACATCAGACCAAGTTCATCGCCCTGTGGGAGCCCGATCGTGTTGGTACAGAAGAAGGATGGGACGTGGAGACTCGCTATTGACTATCGGGCGCCGAACAAGATCACTGTCCGGAATAGGTACCCAATCCCACGGATTGATGACCTTCTGGACCAACTCCAAGGTGCAAAATATTTCAGTAAGATCGACCTGAAGTCTGGGTATCACCAAGTACCAATTGAACCCTCTGATGTGTGGAAGACTGCCTTCAAAGCTAAGGAAGGCCTTTTTGAATGGCTGGTCATGCCTTTCGGGTTGACGAATGCTCCCGCAACCTTCATGAGGATGATGGACGACATCTTGCGGTCATTCACCAACTCATTTGTAGTGGTGTACTTGGATGACATTCTGATCTTCAGCAAGACTTGGGAAGAGCACCTTCATCACATCCGACAAGTCCTCCAAACATTGCGGCAACACAAGTTGTGTGCCAATTTGGAGAAGTGCACGTTTGGCATGACCCAGGTTCAATATCTGGGATACATAATTGATGAAAGGGGGGTGCATGTGGATCCAGCCAAGATCCAAGTCATTCAGGATTGGCCAGCCCCAACCACTATAACAGAGCTTCGCAGCTTTCTGGGTCTTGCTAATTTCTACCGGAGGTTCATGTTGGGATTCTCTCATATCACTTGGCCCTTGAGTCAAGTCACCAAGGGAGGAGCAAGAGAAAAATTCTTTTGGTTGGAACCTCAATAGAAGGCGTTCACAGAATTGAAAAATTTCCTTTGTTCTGCCCCAATGCTCACTTTACCAGACTTGCAACAGCCATTTGAGATCGAGACAAATGCCTCTGACTATGCTATTGGGGCAGTTCTTACTCAACAGGGACATCCAATGGCATTTCACAGTGAGACATTGTCTGACACAGTTCGCAAGTATCCCACTTATGACAAAGAAATGTACTCCATTGTGCAAGCTTGTCGACAATGGAAGCATTACATTTTGGGGAAGGAAACAATCATCCACAAAGACCACCGGCCCCTGCAGTTCATACAGACACAAGGGAAGTTGCAGAATGATCGCCATCAGAAGTGGTCCACATATCTGCAACAGTTTCATTTGAACATCAAGTACAAGAAGGGTATTACCAATAATGTTGTAGACTGCCTCAGCCGACCACCGATCATGGTGCTCACCACCGTGCTCAAATATTTTGGACACAAGACTTCCGATTGGTCGCTTCTCTATGAGAGTGACCCAGAATTCGGCCACACTTACAAGGCACTCTTGGGGGGTACGCAAGTTCCAAATTTTCACCTCCAAGATGCACTTTTATGTCACCTGGGACACCTTTGTGTTCCTTCAAGCGAGCGTGCCAAGATGATATGGGAAGCACACTACAATCGAGTCGCTGGGCATTTCGGGGTCGAGAAAACAGTAGCAATCCTGCAGAAGTATTTCTATTGGCCGAACCTTCGAAAGGATGTCGAGAAGCACATCAGATCCTGCACTGCTCGTGCCATTGCCAAACCGACCATCAAGAAGCAAGGCCTATATACTCCTCTACCTACCCCTAGTCGACCTTGGGAATCCATCTCCATGGATTACATGTCGGGCCTGCCTTCTACTAAGCAGGGAAATGACTGTGTTTTTGTGGTCGTCGACATATTCTCGAAGATGGCCATTATGGCGGCCTGCAAGAAGAATATCACAGCAGAAGCCACTGCTAAACTCTTCTTTGAACGAGTGTGGGTGCACTTTGGGATCCCACATTCTATCATATCAGATCGGGATAGCAGGTTCCTCAGCACATTTTGGTCCAGCCTCTGGTCGATGTTGGATACCAAGCTCACCAAGTCCACAGCTTTCCATCCCCAAACAGATGGCCAGACAGAGGTAGTCAACATAATGATTGTACACATTCTGCGCATGTACAATTCAAAGCATCCACGCACATGGGACGAGAGCCTCCCTTATGTACAACATAGTTATAATCGAGCTCTCCACAGTTCAATCGGCCATAGCCCCTTTCAGGTGGGCTTGGGATTCCAGCCACTATGCCCCATTGACGTAGCCATGCCATTTGCAACTGCTCAGGCCAATTCAGCTCATGTCCAGTCTGAAGTTGACAAAGCCAGTAGCTTCATCGAGCGCATTCAACACATCCGCCAACAGGTTCATGATATATTGGACAGAGCTAATGCCAAGTACAAGCAATGCCATGATCAACACCGGGTGCCACACAACTTCCAGGTGGGTGACAAAGTATGGCTACATTTGCAGAAGGAGCGCCTCACTGGACCCCACCGCAAGCTTCGCCCGCTCCGATACGGGCCGTACACCATCACCAAGGCCGTAGGGAACAATGCATTCGAGCTCAGTATTCCACCATTCCTTGGTCTGCACCCAGTCTTCAATGTGGATCGCCTTCGTCCTTACTTCCCACCTCTACTGGACACCTCGGACATTGCAGAACAACTCACACCAACAGAGTTAAACCTGGACTGCATGGAATAGGCCACCACAGATTGTATCATGGACATGCAAGTCAAGAACACTCGCCAATAGAAGATCCAACTGTATCGGGTTGTCAAAGCTGGCCAACTCCTGCACCAAGGAAAGTGGTTCACCAGGGACCAAGTTCAGCAGAAATTTCCTCAACTCATGGAGGAACTTAACGCAATGGGGACCATTGCTTCCTAAGGGGGGAGGAATGATCCAGGTGGATATTGGTGGTCACCCACCTATTCCACTTTGGGCTCCACCATTGTCTATTTCAGTTTTTCAGTTTCGGCACAGTTTACTATTTTTAGCAGTTTTTCGGGTCCTAAACTTCCGGAGCCGTTTTGAGGCCCTAAACGACGTTTTTTGGGAAAACGGAGAGCAACATGGGTCCATGGACCGATGTTGCTTGTTCCAAATTTGTAGTCCTCGGATAGATCTTTCTAACGAGGTATGGTACGCGTCAAACGGAGATCGTATGCCAAAGTTACGCCCTTGGGAAGTTGAAACACTAATTTACCCAAACGGGGCCCATAGTTTTGGCGCTTCATCTCCTAGGGTTAGGGTTTTGGCTGTTTAGGATTTCCCATTGTTTCTAAATGATAAATAGGCCCTCGAGCCTCATTGTAACTCAATTCAGAGGCCTGTAGCCGCCACATCTCTTCTCAGAGATAGCTACCAGCGCCCTAGCTAGTTTTATTTCCATTCTGTCTGTAAGCAAATTTCAATTCTTTGATATTAATGAAATGAAGTGTTATTTCCGCTGCATCTCTGTATTTATGGTTATATGTTTATTCTGTTGTGTTCCTGCATAAATCTGGATCAAGAGGTTTCAAGGATGATGTGTTTGCAGGGGAAATGCATGCCTTGAAAACTCAGAAAACAACTTAGCCCCCTGTTTTGCTTGTCAAAAAATTCATAGGGGGCTAAGAGTGGCTCCACATGGGGATGGCTTCTTCTTGAAGGAGTCAAGAATCCAGAAAATGATCTTTGGTGTAGGCCAGATGCCTGCTATTTAAGCCACCTTTCTTTGTTGATTTTCAGCTGCCACAAATATGATAGATCAGTAGAAACACTTCCAAAAAATCTACCTACCCATCCTAAAATCCTAGCATTTTTTCTTCTAGGGTGCATTTGAACTAGCAGACCCTTTACATCTTTTATTTTTATAAAAGAAAATAAACCTATTCTAAATCTACCCTTATGACTCCATGAGACCAGATTAGATTGTTGGTCTCATATGTTTCTCTACCTAATCTAATATCTGCTGGGATTAAACTGTCCAGCAGATTTCTTCTCTATATTCTACAACAAAAATTTAAAAACAGTCAAACCAGGATTAGACAGTCTGGTTTGCTATGGATCCAAGGCATAAATGCAGTTGCACATGGACATAAACTTGCAGAAACTGAAATAAAACTTTGAAGGCTTGAAATCTGAAATCTTGAAGCATCCTTCTTTCTTTTTTGTGACTCAAGTTTTGGGCTTGTTGGAGTCACTTTCTTTTCTTCATTTCAGCTCTGGTTTTGGGCTTGTAAGAGCTGATTCTTCTTTCTTCTCTGCTGGTCCAGGTTTTGAGCATGTTTGGACCAGCTATCTTTACTTTCCTTGGCTCAGATTTTGATCTTATTAGAGCCAATCTTTGCACTGCAGAGGTTCATGTTTTGAGCATGTCTGAACCTCTTCCTTTCGCTATTTTCTCCACTTTTTTTTTTTTTTTTGAAAATAAGACACTGCAATAGTATATACAATGGAAATGGAAACTAGAAATTGGAAATCAGCAGAAGTAGTGTTTGAGCATCCTGCCATTGACGGGACCCCCAAACAGGTCCGTACCATCTAATTCTTGTAGAAAAAAGGCATTTGGACCCACAGTGGCCTGGATGATGTATGGACCTTGCCACAAACTATTAAAATTGCCGTGCTTTCCTTTGTCCTCTCTCCTTGAGTCCCACTTCAGAACTTTATCTCCAATTTTGAAATCAGAGACCTTAGTTCTTTTGTCAAACAATTTCTTTATGTTTTCTTGCACTTTCACTGCTCTGTTATAGACCTCTTCCCTTGTTTACTGGAGATGGATTGTTTGGTTTATTCTCCTAACCATGCTATCTTCTTCTGTCTGTATCTCCTGACAAGTTTGATCACTAGTATCCCAAGGTTGGTAGGAAACGCTGCTTCTGTTCCATAGACAAGCTGATAAGGTGACATGCCAATGGATTTCTTTGTTGTAAGCCTGTCAGCCCACAAAGCATGTACTAACCTGTTATGCCATGACCTTTTGTTCTCTTCCAGTAGCTTTTTGATGATGATCACTAGGCTCTTGTTTGATGATTTAGCTAATCCATTACCTTGAGGGTAATAGGCAGTTGAATGATCGAGTGCTATTTGATACTTGTGAAAAAAATCAACCATTTTATTGGATCCAAAAGCAGCATCATTATCAGTGATTATTTTCCTTGGGCAGCCAAATCGAGAGAGGATATGACCCTCTAGGAACCTAATGATGAATGAATCTGTGGCATTCCTATTAGGTATGGCCTCTATCCACTTAGTGAAGTAGTCTGTGGCTGTTAGGATCCATTTGTGTTGTGCAGAAGAAGCAGGGTGAATCTCTCTTATGAAATCTAGGCCCCATTGCAGAAAGGGGCCTTCAACAGTAATGGGTTGCAGAGGTAAGAAAAGGAGTTTTCTTTTGCCTTAAAAAATCTGGCATTTATGGAAGGAAATTATCATCTTATGGATATCATTGAAGAGTGTGGGCCAATAGTAGCCAGCTCTGAGTATTTTGTTTGCAGTAGCCTTCCAGCTCAGGTGGCCTCCACATTCTCCTGCATGGCATTCTTGTTTAATCCTCTCCGCCTCATTTTCAGGAAAACATTTAAGCAATAGGCCATTTGGATTTTTCTAGTATAAACAATTATTCAATATGCAATAGCTCCTGGCTTTCAGCTTTAAGAATCTGGCCTTGGTATTTGATAGTTCAGGAGGGGCATTGAGGTGTGTAAGCACATATAGAATGTCAGAATACCAAGGAGAGCTCTAAAATTTCTCCTCAACAGTGGGATCAAGCAATCCCTGCTGCTCATCCAAGGTATTTATCATGTTAATATCAAGGGCTTGTAGATTTGATTCAGCCATTAGCTAAGCTAAGCCCTGACCCTTGATTAGTTTGGTGGGTTTTATCTCAAGGTTGTATTCTAAGATCACATCAATCCATTTGCCCCTCTTCCCATCTGGGTCTTAGGACAATATGTATTTAACCACTATATTTGGCATAGGCTATGGTTTGGGAATGCAATATGTACACCCTGAAGTCTTTCAAGGCCTTGATCAGAGCATAGGCCTATTTTTCCATAATGTTGTATTTCAAGGGTGCATCTCTGAGTGCTTTGTCGAAGAAAGAAATGGGTTGTTCCATTCCCTCAGAATTTTTCTACAGTACAACTGCAGCTATTGTGTGCTTGGAGGCAAATGAAAAAATTAGGAAATCCTTTGAGAAATCTGGGCTGATTAGGACAGGAGCCTGGGTGAGCTTTACTGATTCAAAATATTTCTTAGCTTCAACAGTCCACTTAACTCCTACACCTTTCCTCAGCATGTTAGTCATATTTCTAAGGTGTTCAGCTAAGTTGGGAATAAATCTCCTTGGGAAGTTTATTTTCGCAATGAAGGACTGTAACTCTTTGATGTTTCTTGGGTGTGTGATTTGTAGTATTCCCTCAACTCTTTGTGGGTCTATCCTAATCCCTTTCTCAGATATGATATGGCCAAGAAGCTTACCTTCTTGCAGCCCAAATACCGTCTTTTTTGGATTTAATGACAGACCAAACCTCCTACATTTTTCAAATACTCTTCTCAGGTGTTCTAGGTGTTCTTACTCAGTCTTAGGATAGACTGTTATGTCATCTAAATAGATGAAAATGAAGTGTCCTATTTCATCTGAAAAAGCTATGTCCATCGCTCTTTGGAAGGTTGCACCAACGTTCATCAATCCAAAAGGCATCTTTACATACATAAAAGTGCCCCATGGAGTGGTAAAGGTTGTTTTGAGTTGATCTTCTGGGATTACTAAGACTTGGTTGTAACCTGAAAAACCATCTAGCAGGGAGATCCTTTTGGAGCCTACTACCCTCTGAAGAATATGTTCCATTTTAGGCAAAGGGTAATTGTCTTTGAGTGAGGCTCTATTAAGATTCCTGAAATCTATGCACAATCTGATCTCCCCTTTTTTCTTTCTCACAGCCACTAGGTTGGATACCCAATCAGAGAACCTCATAGGTACAATTATACCTGCCTCATACATCTTATTAATCTCTTTTTCAACTGCAGGCAATTGTTTTGGGTTTATTCTGCGAAGTTTTTATCTAAAGGGCTTTTGATTTTCTTTCAAGGGTATTTTATGCTGTATGATGCTTGTGTCATAGGCCCTTAAGTCCTCATAACTCCAAGCAAACACATCAATGAATTCCTTGAAAAGGTCAATGTATTTCCTTTTCATGTTTGCAGGAAGGGTCCTAGCAAATTTGATCATCTTGGGTTTGTCTTCAGTGCCTATGTTGCATTCCTCGACATCAGAGTCTGCATGCTCTATAGTGGGATTTTTTTCTACATCATCAAAGTCAAAAAGGTCCTCTAAAGGTGCAAGGCCTTGAGGTATGTTCTTATTTTTGGCCTGTAGCACCTCTACTTCTTCACCATCTGCGTTTTCACATTTTTTGTTTGGATTTCCAATCTGCTCGTTTAAAGTGTTTAGTTCTATGTTACAGGGTGTTTCTTCCTCATTTGAGGACTCATCACTTAGACAGCTACTGTCAGACTTAGAGTCTGAACCAGAAAATTCAAACTCATTTCTGCCTACCAGGAAATTTTCAATTTGTTTATCTCCTTCAAAAACCTGCCAATATTTTTCATTGTCCGGCACTGCAGGTCTGAATTTGGTCTGAATGATGATCTTTTGGTCGCTTGGAGTCTTAGGGTATGAACTAGCTAGACAAGCTAATCCGTTGGCAATGAAATTTTGACTCCTAGGAACAAACACTAATTCCTATTCAACAAATGTTTTCAATAAATCCATAGTGTCGTTCTTGTAAGCTCTCAGTCTAGGATTTTTCGCTGTGTATTCACCATTCACCTGTTTAACAATTAGCTCAGAGTCTCCACGCACAGTTATCTTACGGGCTCCTAATTTCCTCAACAGGTTTAAACCTAGGATAAAAGCCTCATACTCTGCAATATTGTTTGTACATTTGAAGTGCAGGTTGCAGGCATGAGTCTCCGTGTAGTTACTCTCTGTGTTATGTATCCACACCCCTGCCCTAGCAGTTCTCTTGGTGCATGACCCATCGAAATTCATTTCCCATAAGTTTTCACTCTCGGGTTTGTCACTGTTTCCTTCCCTACTGCTGGGTTCTCCATTATGTTGCATTATAGGGGCGGTACTAGGCTGTGGGTTGTTTTGTTTTTCGTCGTGTGTGTGGAAATCAGAGGGGTGACTAGTTGGCTGATTTCATTCTATTTCTGGTTCATTTTGAGTTCTTGTTTCAGTGCACTGTTCTGATTTTTCTACATTTTCCTCTTCTGAGTCTAGAGTTTCCATTATGTTAAAGTCCATGGCCTCTGCTCCCTCGTTTGCATCTCTGTTTTTGGACGTTGACCCTTCTAAGGTTTCACCATTACAAAGGATGAAGGAGTCAAGATCTGTATGTACAGAGTATAAAGGAGAATTTTTAGGCTTTTCAGGGCTACTAACCAGGAATTTCATTTGTGCCTCCCTGTAAAGTCTTCTAAGTACTGCTTGTTGGTTGACCTTGTGCTTCAGTGTTTTGGTTGTCTTTTTCTTTATTCTTTCCAGAACTCTCAGCTACTGATTTTTTGCTTTCAACAGTTGCTTTAGAAGTTTTCTTAGGTCTATTCTTGATGGTGACCTCAGAAGCTTTTGGTTTGGGAGTTTCTTGGCTCTTTTTTCTCCTAAGTTCATATTTTTCTCTGACCTGCATCATGGCATTTTAAAATCCTAACCTGTAATCTTCAGATTCTAACCATTCCTCATCCCAATAAGAGGGTGAGGGTTGATCTTCTTCTGAGTAATAGTTATGGATTGAATCTTCTGTTTCAAACATGTTTATTGTGGTTCCCTCAGAATCTTCTATGATTCCCTCATCTTCATCAAGAAAGTTCTCTTGGAATGGGGGAATAACTTGCTGATCTGATTCTCTTTGTCTGTTGGGAGTGGCATTGTTTCTTCTAAAGTTCTGGTTTTGGTTATGGTTTTCGTTTCTGTTTTGGTTACTGAATGAGACAACCATTTTTTCCATCATTTGTTGTAGCCTTTCCACATTTTTAGATAAGCGGTCATAATTTGGATCAGATGTGGAAGCTACATTGTCATCTCTATATGTTACCCTTTTTTCAGCTCTCAATCTTGCTCTTTTCTCAATCAGATTAGCCTCTACACTCACTGCTCCTATTTTCATGTCTTCCAACATGTTGTATTCTCTCTCCCTAAGTTGGTAGGCCATGTCAGCATCAAAACCTTCGGGGTATTTCGCTAGAGCCATACCTTGGGGAGGTTTCATGTGTGGAGGAAGAGCATTGTAAATGCTGTTAAATCTCGTAGTGTAATCATGGACACTCTCTCCTACGTTTATTTTAAGGTTCATATACTTTGCTAAGAGTTGGTGAGGGTTGGCCTTAACCTCCCATTTGTTTATGAAAGTATGATATAGAGATAGAAGATCATTAATGCTACCTGAAGGTAGGCCTTTAAACCATTTCTTCACATCACCCCCTAAGCTCTGGGCAAAGATTCTCATTTTGACTGTATCATCATCCATCTCCATATAGTCAAAAGAATCTTCCATCCTATATACATGGTATTGGGCTGTGGTAGACTCTTTTGCAGTGAAGTGTGGGATCTTTGATTGATAATCATTGGGTAAAGGCACTAGAGGCTGGGGTAAAACCAGAGGTGCATACCAAGCTGCCATGATGATGTTTTGATGAGGTAAAGGGTTGACTTGGGCAGTTGGTATATGGATGACAGGGATATTATGGCCAGTAGAAGATTGATGAGTAGATCTAGGGTGACTGAGCCCCAAGTTTTTAATGAAGTGTATATCATGAGGTGTATATGGAAGGGTCTGTCTATTTACAGGGTGTCTACCACTTTGGGGTGGTGAACCAGGAAGCTCAAGGTCTAGCTGGTCTAGGACATTGACTGACCTAGTTCTTGGTAAGCTGTTTTGAGTGTCTAGGTCAAAGAATGGGTCTGATAGAGCTATAAAGTTTTCTGGTGTTGAGTTAGCTCTATGGATGTGGCTGGAAATAGTTGATTGTTTATGTTCAGGAGATCCCTTGAGGATGCTCTCAGGATTTTCAACTATCTCAGGTGGGTCTAGGTTAGGGTAAGCTCTTGTGTGAATGGTTCTGTAAGCCAGAGTGTTGTTCCTAACCAAGTAGCTTAACCCTACTTGTTACTTCTATTGTGGTTGATGTTGTTATGGAGGTTGGTCTCCCAGTGGAGTCTTGTGTGAAACCAAGATAATCAGCAGACCTAATGATCACCAGTGAAGTCTTTAAATCATTTAGGAATTTTGGAGTCACCAGGTGGAAGGTTTAGGATGTTTTTGGAGGGTACACTATCCACCATAGTGCTTATGAGATGTCCCCTTTCAAGGATATCTTCCGAACACAACAAACTCTAACCAGAGACTGAATGGGAGGGCATTTACCAGATATGTCACCTCTGAAAGAGTGTGAGATCTGGAGGCTACCTGGCCCTTTCCAGACTCTGTCCAAGAGTATGGGGAAAACACAAAAAATGGTATAGAGGTTGATCTGTGAATAGGAATGTTTAACTGCCAACCTAACCAGAGATTATAGGTTTCTGAGGTTCTTATGATGTAGTAAGATGGAAGGTACTCAGATCTTTCCCCAGCGGAGTCGCCATTATGTTGGTGACAACGATGGGAGACAGACAAATATTATCAGTTATGTGCTCTCAGATTTTTTCCCTAGTGGAGTCGCCATTATGTTGGGGTTCGCATGTTTTGGACAGATTAGCAAGACCAAAAGATGAGACAACATTAAACCACTTTCAGACCTTAGGATCTAGCCCTCCTGGGTCCAGAGAGGGATCTCTCTATGATATGTCAAAGTATATGTGTTTGAAGCTCAAAGTTTAAGATGTTAGGCTAGTTATAAGGCTCATGGTTTGTTTGTTTGATTGTTTGTTTGGTTGCTGGTTATCAGGCCCAAGAAGGGTTCAATGTAAGACAAGGATGAGCAAAGAGGAATAAGGCATAGGTGAAGTATTCTAGGGAGCATTCAAAACCATTGGGCAATGGAGTCAGGAAAGGATTTACTTGCTAATCAATAGGCAGGCTTTCAATTGGGCTAGTCATCTAAAACATTGGATCTTAAAGATGATTGTGTGATATGGAATGGTAGGAGTGGAAGAGATAACACATATTTAGGGCACAAAGTTAAAGATCGGCTGGTCGCACAAGGATCCTAGTGGACAGGGCTAACTCTAATCCCCAGTGTTCCCAAATCTTCTAGCTAAATCCTTAACAAGAAACATCTAAGAACAGATTCATTTAATCCCTACATCAGAGAGCAAGCAGTAACATCCACTACACTGGTTAAATTAACTGAAATCAATTCTTAGATAACACATTCAGAATAAAAACATCAATGGCATGGAGAGTAGAAACATAGGGTACCTAACAAGGGTAAATCCTATGCCAATATTCTGATGCAAGCCAGTAGAAACGAAATGAAATGAATATAAACACAGAGATAGGAAAAAATCACCGCTGCTTTAGATCAGGATCCAAAGAAATGTGCTTGTCATATAAAATAGCAATACCAGTCAAGTACAACATTGTCAATAGCTGAATACTCAGTCTGAAATCATATTCCTCAGCCTATCTTACAACTTTACACAGAGACTGTGTCTCAAAAGAAATTACTTGCAATTCTCTGATAACTGATCAACAACCTTTACAATGAGTTTCTTCATGAATTTATAGCTCTAGTGGAGTAGAGAAGGTAGGTGAAAAACTAAATGCAGCATTAAAAACTCAGAAGAGGAAGAAGGCCGAAGGCCACTATGTATAAATTCTGTGCATTTATCTCTGGCACTCTTTGGGTGAAAGAGTGGTCTTCTCCAGGCTCCCATTTACTCCGGTATGTCTCTGATGTACTTTGCTACAACATTCTGTAGTACTTCTGGTGAATGAACAAAAGGAAAATAAATGATGCTAGGGTCTGCCATACTGTGCAAAAAATGCTTCTGATAGCATAGGACTGCTGTAGGAGGGGAAAAAATTATCTTGGACACAATGTATACTGAAACCATAATGTGTACTGTGTCTGTACTCAAGAAGAAATGTTTTTCTGATTTGAAATCCTGATTTCATTGTTTTCTGCGCGCTGGACCTCCTGTGTGATCCTCGAGATTTTCGATCCAGAACTCTGCCTTTAGAACTCTGGATTAAGGCTTAAAATCCTCAATACTGCACGTTGAAATCCTTAATCATTAGCTGGTATTTCCCTGTCGCTTCATAAAGGTCTCGATCTGCAAAATCTGGGTTTTAATGGCACCGAATAGGTTTTTTGCGGAGATTGAACTGTCCTGGGATAATATTTATGCTGCCGCTACCTTTTTGAGTATTTCCATTGTAGTACCAGCTTCCAAATTCAACTTTCCCTGCGCAACACGCCATTACAATAGTACAATTGAACCATGGCGGTTTTACGCCTCTTTGAAACCCTGCAAAATACGAAAGATGTTAGGAAAACCATGCATGGGGTCGGATGGTGTGCATGACTGTGAGGATGGCAGTGGGACTGCGGACAAATGGCAAAAAACACAGAGGAATGGTGGAGAAGTGCTTTGGTGGGAAGGTTGGTGGGACGCAGACAAATTTAACGTGAAAACCTTAATTTTGACCTTTTGAATGAGTAGATATGGATGGATGGGCGAATATACGATGGAACACGTGGAACAGTGACATGGTGGTACGGGGTCAACGGCGGGCGTGTGGTCAGATCTGGACCGCCCGATCTTAATGGAGATCGACGGTGGAGAACACGTCGGAGGGCGATGGACATTGGGCCAGGGGTACGGTGGCCATGGATTAACCAGCGCGCAGCTTCATGGAGCGACAAACGTCGGATGGGAAGCTCTAGATTGGATGACGATTGTGCATATCGCTCCGCATCCACGGATGAACTTTAATGCGCGATGGGAGGGTGGTTTTCCTGTCGTACCGATGCCACGCGTCAGATGATGTATGGAATCTCTTCGGAAATGAAAATATCGCCAGCCCTCAGAAGGTGGTGCAATGGATACTGCTGGTTTTCGAGCGGGCACGTTGGCATGGGGGCCACCAGGGCGGGCATACTGTGGACTGTCGGATCATCGGGCAAACGAACGGTGGATCTTCGATCGGGCGGTGAACAGGTGAACAGTGGATGCTGCGGGGGCGATGATCGCCGTCCATTCTATTTAGATCAATGGCTGTAAACGTGCCCAATGAAGATATGAAATAAGCACTCTCCACCTTGGTGCATGGTCATGACGCTGGGTCATATGGAGGGAAATGTACAGGGGGCCAGGCCGAAAGGGGCTAAGGCCCAGTTACATAGAAAACATGGTTTTTGGCCCATTTCAAATGAAATTAAAAGCCAAAATGGGTAACGATAGAGAGATAAAGGTGTATCTTGGCTAAACCAAGGGCGGATGCATGGTTTAAAGGGGATTTTGGGAGGATTTAGGGGATTAGAGGGGAATTTGACAAGGAAAAACAAGGGTCAAAATGAGGGGTTTTGCAGGGGTTCAAGGGAAAATGAAGGCATTTTGGAGCACCATTTTTTCCAATCAGAGAGGCTATTTGACATAAGGACGGCAAAGGGAAATAATCAGTGGGTAGAGGGCATAAAAGAGGTTTCAAGGATGATGTGTTTGCAGGGGAAATGCATTCCTTGAAAGCTCAGAAAACAACTTAGCCCCCTGTTTTTCTTGTCAAAAAATTCATAGGGGGCTAACAACATGAACAATTAGGAGACCAATAATACGATCAACTACATGTGATTGACATAGTTAGGTTGGGAAACCCTTTCTACACTAAGCCATGCAAAATGAAAATATAAAACTAACCACATTTATAATACTTAATATTCACCTTGGTTCTAAGAATATCTTCTCCCTAAGTGGTAAATTGTTGTACACAAGTTATAGAAAGAAGGAACTTATTGAACCAATCCAACAAAGCTCATGCAATAATGGTATGTTAATCAACATCTTACTACCTCAACACTCATGAATGAAATCAATTTGGCTACTTGAAATAAATAATAATTCCAATCCCAATGATGGATCAATTTGGAAAACTATGGTCCACACAAGTTTTGAAAAATCCCATTGCAGTTTAGCACCAACAATATATATCCACCAAATAAGGTCTTACATAAAGGGGATTACCAAGACATTGGATATGTGGATAGTAATATGGAGCAAAGGAATATTATTGGAATACTATTTATTCATTAACATTTTATGTCAATTAATCTAACATTAAGTAGATCCAAAACATTTAGTTAACACATAATGCATTTTTTATAAACCATGAAAATATACTTAAGAAACATTGCATGAGCATCATACACTTAAATCATAAAACAAAATACATGTAGAATAGGAGTTAGATCCATAGTGTGTTCTTGTGTTATAGAACAAAAACAAATCGTTCCACTAACTCAACCTCTCACACTCTCGGCCTTCATAAACTTCTCTTAAAAAATTTAGTTCTACACCACATACTTTGCGTCTAGTTCTTATCTACTCAAAATTTTAGAGTCTCAGCCCTTCACAACTTTTCCTTCTCAACACTTTCATACATTCTCCGACAAATCCCCACTGCTTAATTTTTTTTCTCCACATTTGAACACCTACATGTTTACCTTTAATTTTCATTTTTTTATTTTTGTGCTCAGTCTCGACCTCAAATATTCAATGGGACAACCAACAATTTCTATCAATCGTCACCAATTTCTATCAAAGATTGTGCCTTCCATAGCCTATATATGTCATATACCCTCGAAATCGTACTATGTTTTTTCCCTTGGTTATTTCACTTTATTGACAATATCAATGAACCAAGTCAATTTATCCATCCTAGGAAGTTCATTCTTAACTGTCGTTTTAGCTAAGTTTTGGTTCCCAAAACACACAATTTTCAATATTGGAGTGCTCTAACTTCAACCCTCTACACCATATGACTGCAAACTCAAATCGTGCCCTTAATTGCTGGAGGATAGTGGATCTCCTCACCCATTAGCACTCGTCCCATATAACTACGATCCAAGACTAGTTTCTTAAGGGTGGAATGTTCTTATCAACACCACATTTTTATTTTTTCGTTCCCTTAATCATAATCTCTTAACACATGTGACCACACCTAAGAACCATAATATTAAATATAAAGGTGATTAGCCTCAAAATATGGTATCTAATTTTTTATTCTCTTGCGTTTGTGCAAACTACCCAGAGGCGCAGATGTCGAGATACCTTGATGGCCCTCAAGATTGTTCTAGTCCCACTACAAAAATCAATAATACTAAAAACTATTTTCCAATTGGCCCCTTGACGTGAATCCAAATAATATGCAATGTTATTTTCCATGTTACTTGCTAATGTTATGATTTCCATATGGAATCCTCTAAGTGGTGCCTTTTTTCACTCAGATTCACCCCACTTGGCCACCCAAAGGGTCCATTTACACTTTCCATGTGTAACTTCACTAGTGTGCCATGTTATCTCTTGGATACCACTTGTATGCTACATGTCTTCTTATCATTGGGACATATTTCCTCTGGGCCACAACAAAGGCTTAAGACCTCCACATCATGATGTGAAATTGTATGTATAGATCAGTTTTTGTCTATAGAAACTATTATTCATGTTAGTCTCCAGTTGTAAACCTTCATGAACCTTTTACTCTTACCTTTGCGATGCAATGTCATGTAAGATTTTTATTTCTATTATGCTAGTTATCATCCCATGTCATCAGACTTCCATGTGTCACCCTCTTAGTGGTTCCACATGTCTCTCAGAAAAACGAAACTTAGCACATGAAAATTCCAAATCTACCTGCCACGTGTCCTTGCCACATCATGCCATGTCATCATCATGTTTAAATGTCAAGTCAACTAGATCCACATCATTAGCTCCCTTCAATCATGTATTACCACCTATCACATGCGCCATCTCATATTGGTATAGAAGAAAGCCCAAGGTTCATTAGTTTTATAGCATTTTACTTTGTCATTTATAAGACTCGATCATTGAATTCACGTCATTTGCAGTGTAGAAAGGAATTTATGTCCTAAAGATTACGTCAATTGCAGAGTTCATCAACCATGGCATAATATAAGTCAAAACCTCTTTGGTAAGATGAAAAAACAACATGCATATGTTAATGGGATTATTCCCATCCCATAGAGTCTGTTAACCATGCTTTCCTTCTTGTGCCTTCATTGACTTATTCGATCTAACCTTCACGACATGACATCAAATCATATGTCATATAACTAGAAAATAACCATCCCGTGTCTTCCATTAGCTGATGGAACCACACACCTCCTACATCGTCTGGCTGTTGATTAGCCTCAACTACACTTGCTCAATGATCATGGTTAATTGCGGGCCCCCTTTCCTGCTCGACAATTAACTGGGGGGGGGGTTTCTGCAATTTTTTACTTTTGTGACTAACACCCACGCACATTCCTTGAAGTGTGTCATAATCCATTATCCACATGCTTGGATAAAGAAAACTAAATCAATTGCGTGCCCCCTATATTTCTGATAGTTAATAGAGCGGGGGTCCACTTTTTTGCATTTTGTGGAACCATGAAGCTTTGGAACCCTGCCAAAATTTGAACTAAGATAACATGGATCCATTAGGAGTTTTACCAAGTGCCATATACAATTGGAAATGTATCTAAGAGGACTATCCAACTATACACGTAGTATCCTTATTTGATTTAAGGCACCGAGTTAGAAATAATTTCAAATGTATAACCCTCATCCTTGACCTTAGCTAGGCAGCAACACCCATCAATACTCTTACCAAGGCTCCACACTCACCAGGCCCCAACTGAGAAGGAAACACACTCAACTAAAAATTTTGAAATGCACATCAATGAAAATACCTTATAATCATCTCATCCTTTGATTGTCATCATTGAGGTCAACATCAATATCAACATAACAATTCCAACAATCTCCCACTTAGAAAATTCAAATGGTCAAATATTGAGTGTCTTAGAAATTAGACTCCTTAGAAACTTCTGCCTCTTTCTTATATTAATTCCCACGTATGTGTGTGTGTGTGTGTGTGTAAGAGAGAGAGAGAGAGAGAGAGAGAGAGAGAGAAATGTGAGTGATGAGTGTGTGTAAAAATGATAAGTTTAAGTGTCTTTTTATAGTTATTTAAGGGTTCTTAAGAGGCATTTCTCTTTGCAAATTATTTTGTTTTTTTTTTGTTTTTTAACTTATTTAACTGGGGAATACCACCCACAAATACCCAAAAATCAACACTCCCTTTTAGCTAGGGAGGTATTCAACTTGACTTCCATAGATGTTCCACTTAGATAAAAAATTCTCCATCCCAATAAAAAATTGAATGAGCCCGCTATGTTAATGTATCCATCCAATTCATGTTCTATTCTAGAACCATGTGGAAATAATTTTGCATCAACATCATGAAAATATTTTAGTCACTCACTAGCCAAATAACCTTTAACGATATTGTCAGGTACCCTTTGACCGAGGTAGAAAAAAACTACTCTTGGATCACCAACTAACTAATTCATCATTTGGAACCAAGTAAATTTTCCCTAACCAATGGTGAAACCCCGGGCCCGTCTACCATTCCCCCATGTCATCACATATAAATTTAATGGTAAAAATAATTTCCCAATGCTTTGAGGCACTCACTCTACCCACTAGCCAAGTAACCATTGGAAATATGGTCATAATCTTCTGACTAGGGGAGGATTCTAGGCCCTGATACTATTTGGTCCATTCTCCCTAGAAATATTGAATGACACCTAGTTAATACCCTTTACCTAGGGAAAATTCCTACCCTAATTCTACAACATCAACACTCCCTCTAAAAAAGGGAGGAATTCTCAACCACTCCAATCTTTCCCCTAAATTATACAAACTTCATCAAGGAAAAAGGCTTTATGAGAATGTCATCAACTTGATTATCTGTTGAAATATATTGGAGCCTCACTGCTTCAAAATGTACCATGTATTAGATTTAGTGGTACTTGATCTAAATGTGCTTAGACCTATCATGAAAACCTAGATTTTCCATAAGCTTCACACCACTTTGATCATCACAATGTATCATGGTCATCTCGAACACCTGATCAAACAATACTATGAGAAAATTTTGAAGCACATTTCTTCAAAACACACTAAAATAGCTGTAATATACTTAGCCTCTAAAGGGTTGAGTGTGATATATGTTTTCTTCTTCCTAGTCTAGGATATCATAACAAAGCCAAAACTGAAGCAACATTCTAATGTGCTCTTCCTGTTTTCAACACTTCCTGCCCAATTAGAATCTATGTATCCTTGCAATTATACTTCACCATTCCAGCTAACTATTTTCTCCCTCTGGACTAGTAGCTCTTCCGATCATCTAACATGGTTCTAGATGTTTGTACAATTTCTCCCTCTTGAACACAAATCACTCTTGCTGATTTGATGCTCGGTCCCGGGAGAATACTTTGAGATGCTCTCTAAAAATCCTAGGTTAATTTCTTATGAACACTAGTAGATCTATGTCACTATTCACCCCACACCTATTCTATAACCATTTACTCATTGGTGCTATGAAGTTAAATATCTCCTCATATTAAAATTTTTATTTTACCCCATTAGAATTAGGATATACTCCACTGACATAGTGTTTGACTTTTTTAAATTGTTCCTCCATAATTTATGTCATTATTTGCATAAATTTAGGTAGGAGTAAAATTAAATATGTTGTACATAAAGAATGTAACAACCCCAGAAAATTTACACTTTGTTGAGGCCTTTCTCCACCAAAACTTTGATACCATGTTGATTTTCTAGTGCTAATTAGAGAAGCACAATTTTATGCATCTGATAATTACTTCCAATGATATATGATATTGCTTTAAGACACTCCAAAAAATCATTAAGTAATAACACTTAGAAAATTCAGCTGGTCAAACATTGACTATCTCATAAATTCAAATCCTTAGAAACTTCATCCTCTACCTAAGTTTATTTCCCACATGTAAGAGAGAGAGAAAAAAATGTGACTGATGAGTGAGTGTGAAAATGAGAAGTTCAAGTGTATTTTTATAGTGATTTTAGGGTGCCCAAGAGGCACGTCTATTTGCAAATTAAATTAATGTTTTCTTTATTTTAACTTGTGTAATTGGGGAATACCTCCCGCAACTACCCAAAAATAAACAATTTATTCAGAAATGGTATTCCCTCCGTGATAAACCAATCCTAATTATCCATGGTCCCTTGTGATCTAATTCCTGAATTGGATTGTGCTACATTTGATTGCTCTTCTCCATCCATGATCAATTAGTGATTGTCTTCATTGGCATCTCCTAGCTCTTTTACCACATATGGTACATTGCTTATACAATCACAACCTTTGGTATGATTTGTCTTATTCTGGGATGGATTATTCTTATTCTTCCATCTATTGGCCATAATTCCTAGAATCAATCTTTCAACATTTAAAGTGGTCCTAAAGAAACCACTTTGATATCAATTATGGAAAACAAGATAATACTAATATGGGGGGAGTGAATCAGTATTATGACCAACTTTAATGATATTTTTTTTCCATGTGGTTCACTGTCATGGAGATCAGTGACCACTACGTCCATGAAATATTTGTACCAGGAAAATATATTCAAAAGGATCACTTCTTGTTGGCTCAACCACAAAGCATGACCTTGAGAATTTTGAGAAAATTGAACCTGTGACCTCTCAATAGCAAAGGTTTTTTAACAACGGGGACTCAACCAACTGAGTTAACCCTTAGGGCTACCAATTTTAACAATTATTACCAATATACACTTTTCCATTTCATTTAGTAATCAACCATGTAATTAACTTAGAGATCACACAACAACACCATAAAAATCATACACAATTGAGACATTGATTTTTACGTGGAAAATCATAAAGGGACAAAACCACCAATATTGTATTGTTTTTTATGCAAATGCAAGCTCCATCTCATTTTTACATTATTTGACTAGCACCCACAAGAAATAAGCAAGCACTCCATGATTTGCAAGTGCCCACTTGTAGGAGGCACCAATCCTCGAATGATTTTCGGGTACCGACTTGAAGGAAGCACCAAGTCCTTGATTTGCAAGTACCCACTTGGAGGAGGCACCAACCCAATAGTTGTTTCTAAGGAACCCACTTGAAGGAAGCACCAACTCCTTGATTTGCACACACCAACCTGCAGAACATTGCAAGTCCATTTTTCATAAAGCTTTTAGATTGAGATCCACAGGTGATTTGTTACATTAAAACTCAAATTTATATTTTGCCCTCTCTCTACTTCAACACTCACTTAGCCCAAAATCTCGTGATATAATCAACATCCTCATATTCTGTCTCTGCTTTGAAGATCTCCTCACACTCAAATATGGTCAAAAAATTTCAGATCTACATCAAACACTCTTCCTTTTGTTATAGATATGATCATAATGCTCAAATATTATTCCATTACTAATAAACAACATATCAAATTTCAAATATACATACATATATGTTATGGAAATTTACTCCAAATTTATGCTACTTCAACACTCTTCAGAATCTCTCTCTGTCCTCATCATTTTCTTGTGTTTTAAAAAAAAACCAATCATTCCACTAACTTAGGCTCTCACACTCTCGACCTTCATCAAATTTTCACAACAAATTTAGTTTTTCAATTCATACTTTCCCTCTAGTTCTTATTTTCTCAACCTTTCATAGCTTCAACCCTTCACAACTCGATATTCTCAATATTTTTGAAAAGAGAATCCATACAGGTGAATTAGATTTCAGAAACAGAGGAATAACCCGTTCATAGTTTTTTTTTAGTTACAACATTTCAGAATTCATAAGTGAGTCCATCTTCAGGGGTAAACGCCAAATGATCTTTGGGAAGATTTGAGAGGATTAGGGAAAATAAACAAATATATATATATATATATATATATATATATATATATATATATATATATATATATATATATATATATATATATATAGTGATTAGTAAGGAGATATTTTAAGGTCGGTTGGAAGAAATACTAAAATTTAATTCAAAATATTAAACCAATAAATGATGAGGGGATTATTGAAGTAAAAAATTAATGTGAATTTTATAAAACATTTTATTAAACCTAAGATTTTTTTAACAAATATGAAAAATTAATAAGAGAATTTTATTTTATTATATTTTAGTTTTAACTAATTTTTTATGCCCAAAACTACAATTTTTCAATAGCGAAGCACCTTGACCTTCATCCCTATACACCATAGGACTGAAAACTAAAACCATGCCGTTAAATGTCAAATGATATTAGAGCTCCTCACCCATTAGTTATTTTCCTATATAACCCTAAGAAATGACCAATTGCTTTAGCGCGAAGGGCACTTATTAACACTATAGCTTTAATCTGCTACTCCCTCAACCTTTAGCTCTTAACACATGTGACCATACCTAAGAACCAAAGTCGTAAATATGAAGGTTCTTAGCCTCATAATATAATATTTTAGTGTTTTTTCCCTGATGCTCAAATATTTGAATGGTTCTCAAGCCCGTTCTAGCCCCACTACAAAAACCATTAACAATGAAAACTATTTACCAAATGGCCCCTTAGCATGAATCCTAATACTATGCCATGTCATATTACATGTCACCTCCTGATGCTATCACTACCACATGGAATCCTTTGAGTGGTGCCATGTGTCACTTAGATTCAACCCACTTGGCCACCCAAAGGTGCCATTTCCATGTGCCATATGTCACTTCACTAGTGTACCACGTCATATCTTAGCTACCACCTATTTTCCACATGTATTAATATCATGGGGCCATGTTGTCTCTTGGCCATGCCAAAAGCTTAGGACCTCTATGGTGAGATGTGAAATTGTCTGTATAGTGACGAACCAATTTTCATTCACAGAAAATGTCAAATGTGACAATATTTAGTTCTAAACATTTGGAAACATTTTAATATTACCTCCATGCGACAATGATGCGTTAGCTTTCCCATGCTGTCTTTCTAGTTTTCATCTCACATCATCACACTGCCATGTGTCACCATATGAGTGGCACCACATGTCACTCAGGAAAGGGCCACTTGTGCCCTTGAAAATTACAAATCTTCCCACCTCATGCCTTGCCACATCATGCCATGTAATCAACTTGCTGACCTATCAAGCCAACTAGCTTCCACGTCATCAATGCCCTCCAATCATGTATCACCACTTTCCATAGATTCCACCTCATCCTGGTATGTAGGAAAGCTCATGTTTTTTAACATTTCCTTTGTTATTTCAAAAGGATCAACCGTTGAATTCACATCATTTGCAGTGCAGTGATCAGAATCTGGATTAGGGGCAAAAATTTTCTCAAAAATTCAAAGTGCTTAGAATTGCACCAAAATAGAACGACAATGAACAAAATGTTTCCAGGAATCCAACGCAAATCGTTTCGTTGAAAACTAAGTTCAGATGAAGAAGTTATAGCCTGCTAATCGTCGTTTAGAACAAGCAAATTTTTTCAAAAAAATTGCAGAAAAGTGACAGCCTGATAACATGGCATCCCAGTTAGCGCTCAAGGTATATTCAGGGAATATTCTCCAAATTTTTCCCAATGGCACTGTGACATGTGTCACTACAAGATTCGCCAGTTTGGGTTTGAGAAGGTGAAATTGGCCAATGTCCTCCTAAGGTTGAATTTGTGTTCATGATGAATTATTATGTGTTGGAATTATTTTTTAATTATTAAGGATGGATTAATATATATATATATATATATATATATATATATATATAATATTTTATATGTTTTTATACCATATTATATTAAATAAAAACTTATATATATGAAATTCCGCATATATATATTTTGAATGAACATTTTAACCTAAGGTCTGAATCATATATGTATATGGTGCATATTTCAATTTATTCGCAGTTCAAATTATATGGTGGTGGCACTTTAAATTGTCGATGGAGTACCATTTAAATGGCCACATTCCAAAGGTTTCAAAGCGCATTTATTTATATTGCAAAACATACATATAGGATGGGCGGAAGGTGGGTCGTGTTAGTCTCCTGTATTTATACAGTTTGACTAAATAATTATGGAGTTCCTACAAGTCTGCTGAAAATAACATTCCCTGATTTTTATCTTATTTTCAGAAATCTCACTGTCTTCATTATCTTTATTTTACCTATTCACTCTCTTTTATTTTACCCACTCATATCACTCTCTAACTCTAAAAAAATCCTTGTTTGAACCCCCAATCCCCCATTCCTACCCTTTTCCCCTACCCAACACCCCATTTTCCTCATTAAACCCCCCCTCACTCATTTCCATTCTCCCATCAAAACAATGTAAAAAAACTTTTTACATTGTTTTAAAGCTAAGGTTAAATCATTTCAGGACCCACCCTTTTTAAAAAAAACTCTTTTTTGTTTAAAAAACCCGACTCCCCTTTATAATTCTTATCGTCGCTTCCAAAACCTTTATCCCCAATGCGGCCATATAACCCTAGCCCCACAAATATGTTTAAACCCCACATATAAATAAACCCTCCCTAGTCTATGATTTCATCGCCACACCCATATAAAAATGACCCCACGTTATATTTAAGCACCCCCGCATTTCCCTTCCCCAGGACCCACATTCTAACTCACCCGCGGTCCAAATCCCTCGACCACCATTAGATCTTGCCCCTCAGATCCAATGGCCCTGATCCCGTATCGCACCCCCAAATGCGTGGGGGTTAAAATATTTGAACCTCACGAAATGGGTGGTATTACCACTGGTCCCTCCTGCCACGCTGCACTCCTTCTGTGGTATCGCGCATTCTCCGCCCGATACCATTTACCGCCTCCCTCCTGTGCAATAAACTACCTTTCACCCTTGCGCCAAAACTCGACCCTTATATGTTTTTTAGCCCTCGACTTTGAAAACATGTATCCTGGCTCCCATATGACCTTCCCCCCCCCACCTTATATTTAAGCACCCTTGCTTCAATAAACCCCGGGCCTCGCATTACAAAAATGTCTGCTCTATATTAAAACCCAAGCCCCACACTATAATAGATCCTTCGCCATGTATACCCCCAGGACCCACCTGCTGACTTACCCGCCGCTACATCTAACCTCGACCACCGTTAATATACTCCTCCTGATTCAACGACACCAATCCTCTGTCGCAAACCTAAAAGCCCGAGCGATAACAAACCTTGACCTTGCGAAATGGGCAATATTCCCGCCGTCCCATCCACCACGGGGTGTCCCCTCTATGGCATCGTGCACCTTCCACCAAAACCATTTATAGCCTGAGCCCTATGGGAAAACTGCCCGCCGCTCTCGCACCATAAATAAAAACCACCGACCCCTTTCAAATGATCTAAAGCCCCGTGCCTTTTCTATAAGCCCCGGTCCCCCGAATTAACCCCGATAACACGTCTAAAGACTCGATAAGCCAAAAACAAACGCATAAAGCCAACAAGCCTCATTTTCTGGACTCTGTCCACAAACAAAGGTTTTAATTAATAGTTGTTTTAGTGTGCAGGTGATTATACATGGCATAAATGCATAATTTGCATTTATAAGGCCCAAGAATTGTTTAAACAGGTCCTCTAGGGGACGATCCATAATGACTTGTTCCATCGAAAGGACCATGAGCGCCGGATTAAAGCATAAACATCAATGGATCGTGACCATTGATGGTCATTCAAACCCTCCAAAGACAGCGAGGTTTCTCCATAGCGTCGGGTAAAGAAATAAATAAGTTTTCACAGTAGATGTGCAGAGACAAAAGACAAGTAAAAACACAGTTAAAAAACATGGTCGAAGAGTTCACCGTGATAGTCACAGGTCAAAGGAATAAAAGATCAAACTAGGATTAAAGACAAAGCACAATTAAAGATGGATTAAAAGAGATATCAGAGATAAAAATTAGATCAAAAGAATTAAACGTAGAAAGAAGAATTAAGTTAAAGAAAAATCAGAGGTTTAAAGACAAATCAAGAGAAAATTAGCACATAAGACATATCCGAATGACAAGGCAAAACAACAATTACTTCTTTCAAATATCATTTGGCCACCTACAACCTATTTCTGCTAAAGGTAGCTACAATGATTGAAATATTCAAAGATATTTCCCAGCTACTCAACAGTTATTGAAAATTTTAACGAAAAGCCTTAAATTCAAAAATATCCTAAAGTTAACTCAGCAGTTAAGTTAGAATTTATTATTACTGTGAGTCAGTCACAGATATTTTGCCTTGGGCATTGCATGATCTCAAAGGTCAAGATTACATTAACTCTGTAATAAATACAAATCTGTCACCCTAGGTTAGGGCAACCTCCTCATTTTTCAGAGAAATACTGCATGTATTGTTCATTTTTAGTGTTGGTTGGTTGGTTGCTAGTTAGTTGGCTGAGCTGCTAGGCTGGATTTTGATCAGACTCTCAGTTGTAGAGATTATTGCGCTGGAGTAATGTAACTGTTTTGGACATCAGTAATACAAGCACATTCAAAGGATTCTTAGGCTATGTTAATGGTGAATTTATCCTTCTTTGTCAATGTCTCCTTTCTGTTTTCCATATTTTCCATCATTTATGTGATAAAAGAGTAGAAATTTTAGATTAAGGTATGCTGTCTTGGCACCTTAATTCTGTCTACTTCTTTCATCTTAATGTTTTCTTCTACAAGGTCTGATTAGAGAATTTAGGGTTGTCTTGCTCTTTAGTTCCACCTAGCTTGTTTCCTTGAAATTTACTCAGTAGAGTCCAGCCAAAGAAGTTTATGGTTTTCCATGTCCTTTGGTTTTGCTTAAAATGTTATTTTTAAGGCCTTCTTTGAAGTTTACTTAATAGAGTCCAACCAAAGAAGTTTATGGTTTGCCATATCCTTTGGTTTTTCTTAAACTGTTGCTTCGAAGGTATTTTTATAAGTTTGATTAAATAATTCAGGGGTGTCCCACTCCTTAATTACACTGATTGTTATCTTGAATGTTTTCTTGGTATGAAAGTAATAGCTAGAGAAATCGGGGGTGTCCTGCTCTCTAGGATTGCTGGGTTGTTGTCTCAAGTTTTACTTAGTAGAGTCTGGCCAAGGAAGTCTATGGTTTGCCCTGTCCTTTGGTTCTTCTTAAATAGTTACCTAAAAGGATTTTCTTGTTGAAGTATGGTTAAAGGATTCTTAATTTCCCTTTATTTTTACTAATTTCACAATTTGTTGTCATTTCATATTTCATCTAATCTAAAAGATCGATTTGATATAGTTAGCTTGCCCTATGAAAACCCTTACAGAGTTGATGAAAAATTAAATCCTTTTATGACTCCATAGCCTAATGGATTAATGCTACCCACAGTCTATCTATTCAACCGAAACACTCAATCAATTAATAATACAATCAATTAACCAATCAAAACAAAACAAACAGTCCTAGAACTTCATAACTAGCCTAAAATCAGAAAACATAAGCATAAAGACACATCATTTTCTTCACAAACATAGAGAGAGCCCTCTATGAGTCCAGGAAGGCTAGGTCCTTAGACTCCAAAGTGGTCTGATGTGGTTCACTGCAGAGTTATTCTTGCCAATCTTGCAAATCACAGGGAGCCAACATAGTGGCGACCATACTGGGGAGATGAGCTATTAAAAAGCTTAATATTACCTCAAGAACTCCAAAAACCCGTATTCCAACTTAAATTAATCAAGTGTTAGCCAAGAATGGTACCTGGTTTCTGATGGTGGACAAAATCCAGCCTTAAGACAGTTAAAATCATCCACCTGGTGACTACACTAGTTTTCAGTAGGCCTGCTGACTCCACTGGTTTTCTATAGACTCCACTGGGAAATTATTGAGAAATCCTGATATCATTAAACCTCAACATAACCTAGTCAAGAATACTTTGTTGATTAATTATTCCTTTCACGGATTTGGTTTGTTTTTCAAACTATTATACAAAATTTTAACCTCTCTAAACCTTGGGTCCAAGTTCTGGCTCCTAGAAGAATCTGTACCACTTCCCATCCTGACCCAAACCCTCCTGCAATAGTTGAAAATCCTGAAAGCATCCTTAGGAAATATCCTAGATCTAAAATTCCAACTGTTAGCAGACCATTTCACAAAGAAAGTTCCCTACCTGAAAACCTTAAAGACTTGCAATATCCTCTCTGACTCACTCCTAGAACAAAGCTTGTATAGGACTAGATCTCAGAGTTGGATAACCTAGATAGTTTTAGACCCATCCACCTTACAGCAAAATCTTGTTGTACTAAATTCAACCCCCATTCATATACCCACTATTCACATTCTTCCATTTAACCCTTTACCTCCTTTTGTCAATCCTCCACTTGTTAACCTTCCTTTGTTTCCCCAACCACAAATCATGGTAGCCTGGTATGCCCCATTGGTGTTACCACAACCTCTATTGCCTATACCACAGGACTACCAATCTAAAATCCCACACTTCGATGGAACCCATCCTACAACTACTCAACAACATGTAGATAAGATGAATGATGCTTTAGATTACGAAGAAATAGAATATGAGACCATCAAAATGAGAAAATTTTCCCAAATTTTAGGAGGAGAAGTCAAGAAATGGTTCAAAAAATTAGCCCCTAATATCATCCATGACCTCCCTGCTCTTCATCAAGCATTCATAAATAAGTGGGAAATAAAGAAAAATCCTTTTCAAATCTTGTCAGAGTATGAGAACCTCAAAATAATTGTAGGAGAAAGTGTTCAATATTACTGCACTAGGTTCAACAGTATATATAATGCACTTCCTCCTCACATGAAACCCCCACAGGGTTTAGCCCTAGTGAAATTTCTAGATGGTTTTGATCTAGAGATGGATTACCAATTAAGAGAAAGATAACTCATGACATTAGAAGACATGCAGAGGGGAGCAGTAAGTGTAGAAGGAAATCTGATTACCAAAAGGGCCAAAATGAGGACTGAAAAGAGGGTTACATACAAAGAAGAACCTATGGCTTTACATCTGATACCAAAAATGATAACCTAGTTAGAACCATGGAAAGGATGATGGATAGAATAAACATAAATGAGAGAGCTTCCCATAGAGAAAACCAAACAACTTCTCAAAACAAAAATCAAAACCAGAACCAAAACCAAAACTTTAGGAGAAATCCCCCTCAACTAAGACAGAGAGGTCCTGACCAAAAATTTAGGCCTCCTTTCCAAGAAAATTATGTTGATGAGGATGAGGGGGTAATTGAAGAAATAGAGGAAATTCACATCAATCTAATGGGATTCAATAATGAGGATACCTTTTTCCTGATTGAGGGCTGAGCAAGGCATATTTTCCCCAACTCAATTGGAAGAAGAAAGCCTAGAATTCGAAGACTGTAAACAAGGCTTTGAAAATGATATCATGGAAGTACATAGGAAATATGACCTCGAAAGCAAGAAAACCCAAGACACTCCGAAGAGAAACAAACCAGAAATTTCTGCTAGGAAGACCCTTGAAACTAATCCTAAAAATACAATAGGAACTTCAAAAGGTTTGGTTAAAAGTTCTAAGAAAAATAGAGACAAAAACAACTAACATAGTGGTGACCAAAGTAGCACTAGAAATCCAGCTAGTAGCCCTAACAAAACTATTTTAATTGAGACTCCAAATAAAAATCAACAAGCTGAAATTGCTGTAAAAACAGTGTCTGATAAAACTGATTCAAATCTGCTAAAAGCAAAGACACCTTTCAGTATTGAGAATTAAAATGCCAAGATAAAAATATCCATACCTCTTACTAAATTAGTTACTCAATATGTATATAGATCCCATGTTTTGAAAGCTTTAAACATAGGAGAAAATGTTGATTTTGTAAATTTAAATGATGACAAACTTGAACTTTTGTTTGGACCAGAAGTAGAAGGTAAATCTCAAGAGGGAGGTGTTCCTCCATTTTATGTCAGTTTGAACATCCATGATAAAATCCTCCACAATGCCATGTTAGATTCAGGAGCTTCACATAACCTCATGCCAAAGGTAGTAATGGAAAGACTAGGCCTTGAGATAACTAGACCATACAAAGATATATACTCTTTTGATTCTAGTAGAGTTAAATGTCTAGGCCTAATAAAATATTTATGTGTTAATTTAGCACAAATACCAACCATAAGCCTAGTAATTGATATTGCAGTGGCTGATATCCCTCATAAATATGGTATTCTCCTTTCACGCTCATGGGGAGCTAAAATCCAAGGCACCCTCCAAATGGACATGACCTATGCTACTATACTTGTCTTTAGTCAACCAAGAAGACTATATAGAGAGACTCATATGAAATACATGGTCAGCAGTTAGGAAAATCCAGATAACTCCCCTCTATATTCTATCCACACAGACATTGATTCATTCATCCTGTACAATAAAGAAAACATTAATGAACAAGTGGCAGAAAATGAGAAAAAAACTGAAAAAGAAGAGGAAAAAGAGGAGGAACAGTCAGAAAAGTTAGCCCAAATAGAAAATGAACAACATAATGGAAAACATAGTGGCAGCCACAATGACCAACATAATGATAAATTGGAAATTGAACCTTTTTGGAGCATGAGATTTGATGGTTCTTGTGGTAAAACTGGTTTAGGAGCAAGTGTTTGGGTGCAAAACACTGAGAATAACCATGCAGAAGGCCACTCATATAAGCTAAACTTTCAATGTACAAATAACATAGCAGAATATGAGGCACTCCTCTTAGGGATATAATTACTCAAGAAATTAGGAGCCAAAAGGATTTCTATTCATGGGGATTTAAAGCTAGTCATTAGGCAGACTAAGGGAGAATATGCAACTAAAAATCCTATATTAAGAGAATATAGGAATGATGCCCTTGACCTCTTAAAAACATTCAAATAATACGATCTTGCCTTTGTCCCAATAAATTAGAACATCCTTGCCAATGGTCTAGCCTTTACAACTAGTACTTGTCAAAAACCTTATCATAACAAGAAATACACAGTGCAAGTCAAATACATACCAGAAGTCCCTGATAATATCAAATATTGGCAAGTTTTCAAAGGTGACAAATAGATTGAAGATTTACTACAGTCCAAAAATGTGTTTGAAATGCCAAATTCAAACTCAGATCATGAAGAACACTGCTCTGCTGAGGAACAAACATACAAAGAAGAGCCTTGTGATGATGCTGATATAAATCTGTTAGAAAAAGAACACCCACATGAAGCAGAGTTGTGCACAGATTTAGAAAAATAAGACTTTGAAGTGCTACAGTCCAGAGATAACACCTTGCCAAAAGGGCTAGTTCCTCTAGAGGATCTCTTTGATTTCAATGATGTTGCTAAGAAGCCAAAGATGGAATCTACTGAAGCAGAGGTAGAAAAATGGAATATAGGTAGTGAACAAGAACCCAAAATGATTAAACTGTCAAAAACACTGCCAACACATATAAAAAAAAAATATTAAGATGTCCAAGGAATTTACTGATGTGTTTGCTTGGAGTTATGAAGATTTAAAGTTATATGATACTGAGATAATTCGGCACAATATTCCTATCAAAGAAAACTAGAAGCCCTTTAAATAGAAATTGCGCTGAATAAACCCTATACAATTTCCACTGGTTGAGAAAGAAATAAAGAAAGTGTATGATGCTGGAATAATAGTCCCTCTTAGATACTCATAATGGGTTTCAAATCTTGTGTCAGTGAGGAAGATAACAAGAGAAATTAGGTTATGCATAGACTTCAGAAATTTAAACAAAGCCTTCTTGAAGGACAACTACCCTTTACCAAAAATGGATCACATATTACAAAGGGTAGTAGGATCCAAAAGAATATCTCTATTTGATGGATTTTTAGGGTACAATCAGGTGCTGGTACATCCAGATGATCAACACAAGACAAATTTCAGCACACCTTGGGGCACCTTCATGTACGTTAAAATGCCTTTTGGGTTAATGAATGTCGGAGCTACTTTCCAAAGAGAAATGTATATTGATTTCTTAGAAGAAATAGGTTACTTCATTGTGATATATCTTGATGACATCATAGTCTATTCAAAAATTGATGAAGAACACCTAGCTCACTTAAGAAAGGTCTTTGAGAAGTGCAGAAAGTATTGTCGCTCTTTAAATCCCAAGAAAAATTTGTTTGACCTTCAAGAAGGGAAACTTTTAGGCCACATCATATCTGAAGAAGGGATCAAAATTGACCCAAAAAGGATTGAAGGAATATTGCAAATCAATCATCCAAGAAACATCAAAGAGCTACAATCTTTCATTGGAAAGATAAATTTCTTAAGAAGGTTCATTCCAAACCTTGTAGAGCTCCTAAGAAACATCACTAATATGATGAAAAGAGAAATAGGAATCAAATGGACCATAGAAGCAAAGAAATATTTTGATATGGTGAAGCAAGATCTTACCCAAACGCTTGTTTTAATCAGCCCTGACTTCACCAAAGATTTCTTCATTTTCTCCTTTGCATCAGAATACACAGTTTTTGTTGTCTTACTGCAGAAGATTATAAAAGGACAGGAGTAGCCCATAGCATTTTTTAGCAAGGCACTCAGAGATGCACCTCTGAAATATAATATAATGGAAAAGCAGGTTTTTTTCTTAATCAAGGCATTGAAGGATTTCAGAGTATACATTTTGCATTTGCACATCATTACATTTGTGCCTCACACAGTGGTCAAAGACATCTTGACACAAGATCCTGATGGTAAAAGAGGTAAGTGGATTGCTGTCATATTGGAATATGATTTGGAAATCAAGCCCACCAAGCTAATCAAAGGACAAGGACTGGCTAAACTAATGGATGAAACAAATTTTCAAGCACTGGACATCAATATGATTAATGCATTGGAGGAACAAGAGGAGTTGGCAACTCCACCTATTGAGGAAGAATTTCTGAAATCACCATGGTATGTTGATATATTATATGTGCTTTATAATCTAAACGTTCCTCCTAGTTTGTCGAGAAGAAAGGCCAGATTCTAGAAGTTAAAAGTCGTGAATTTTTTCATTTTAGACAAAGTTTTATATTGGAAAATGCTGGTGGTATATTGCTTAAATGTTTGCCAGAAGAAGATGCAGATAGGATCAAACATGAATTTCATGAAGGAGAAAGTGGACGGGCCACCTCTATTGGAAAACCACTGTAAATAAAATCCTTAGAGCTGGTTACTATTGGCCCACCCTCTTTTAGGACATCCAAAAAATGTTAGTTTCCTATCATAAATTCTAAATATTTGAGGGTTAAAGAAAACTGCTACCTTTGCCATTGCAACCTATCTCTATTGAAGCTCCTTTTCAACAATGGGGTCTTGATTTTATTGGATAAATCCACCCTGCCTCCTTTTCCCAGCACAAATGGATCCTTACTACAATTGAATATTTTACAAAGTGGATAGAAGCCATTCCTTCCAGGACTGCCACTGACTCAGTAATTATCAAATTCCTTGAAAACCACATTTTGTCTAGATTTGGATGTCCTAGAAAAATTATTACTGAAAATGCTGCTACTTTTAGATCCTAGAAAATGGTGGAATTTTGCCACAAATATCAGATAACATTGGGGCACTCTACAACTTATTACCCTCAAGGTAATGGGTTGGCTAAATCCTCAAACAAAAGTTTGGTGAACATCATTAAAAAATTTCTGCAAGAGAATAAGAAGTCACGACACAAAAAACTAGTACATGCACTATGGGCAGACAGATTAACAAACAAGAAGTCAATTGGTATGTCACCCTATCAGTTGGTATATGGAGAAGATGTAGTTTTCCCAACAAGTTTGGGAGTGCCAGTAATGAAGCTCATTCAAGAAGTATAGTTTAAAGAAAATAATATGCAAAGGAGAATAAACCAAACTGTCCAGCTACAACAAACCAGAGAAGAAGTGTACAACATAACACAGCTAGTACAAGAAAATATCAAGAATTTGTTTGACAAAAGGACTAAGGCAAATCATTTTAGCATTGGAGACAAAGTGCAGAAGTGGGATTCAAAAAGAGAGGAAAAAGGGAAGCATGGAAAATTTGACAATATATGGAAAGGTCCATACATCATCCATTCAACAAGAGGCAACAATGCATTTTTTCTAGAAGAAATGGATGGAACAAAATTATTTGGAGGTATTTTCAATGGCAGGATGCTCAAGCATTATTTCAGTTGAGGATTTTTGTTTTAAGTTTTTCATTGTACATAACATCGTATAGAGAAAAAATTTAGAAAAGATTATTACAAAAAATAAAGAAAAGAAGAAAAGAGGGCAGATAAGAAGGGAAAAGGTAAAACCCCATACCAAAGAAGAATATTTCTGAAAGTGTGCAAGTCCAAATTCCACTACTTTTGAAAAGGAAGTCTTGTTCAATCATACAACCTAGTCATGATTGAACAAATTTTGAATTTTTGCTGATAGGATAGAAAATGAAGATTTGCTAAACTATTTATACTTGGCTTATCAGAAGAAAGATAGGAGATGAAATTGGTTCCAAAGTTTAAATATAAAACCAATAAGGAAAATAGAGGGATAAATGATAAATGACAGACCCAAGCACAAAACCCTTAGTTTAGTTTACTTTTTGCAAAATAAATATTGTGTGCAGCTTGTGCAAAATGTCACAATTCATGATGACCAAACTGTTAAATATTGAGTCATTCATGTTTTAAATTTCATGTTGATAGTTAGAGAATGAAAATCCATCAAACGGCTTAATCTTGATAGATAAGTATATTAGGTAGAGAATAAAAGAGCTCATCAGCCTAATCTGAGCCTTTGGAAGTTATAAGGGTAGAAATAGATAGTTTTTACTTTCAAAAGAAAAATGATGTCAAGGGTTTTCTATTCTAAAATGCACCAAAATGAATAAAAAATGTTAGAATAGAGTGATGGGTAGGTAGAATTGAGTTGCAGCAAGCATGGTTTTCAAATTTGAACGTCACAGTTACGAAGAATTGCAGCAGATCAGAAATTGCAGAATGAAAAATCAGCCAAGTTCAGATAAGGTACTGATCTACTAAGACCAGAGATCTGAGATCTGAGGTTCTTGACACCTCCTAAAGGAGCTGCCCTCCCCAGCTAGAGCCACTATTAGTCTTTTGTATTTCTATAGTCTAACTAAATAATTATGGAGTTCCTACAGTCTGCTGAAAATAACATTCCCTGATTTTTATCTTATTTTCAGAAATCTCATTGCCTTCACTATATTTATTTTACCTATCCACTCTCTCCTAGTTTACCCACTTAGATCACTCTCTGACTTTGAAAAAATCCTTGTTTGAATCCCCAATCCCCAATTCCTACTCTTTTACCCTACCTAACACCCCATTTTCCTCATTAAACCCCCCCCCCCCCATTCATTTCCATTCTCCCATCAAAACATTGTAAAAAAACTTTTTACGTTGTTTTAAAACTAAGGTTAAATCGTTTTGGGACCGATCCTTTTTAAAAACAACTCTATTTTTTTTAGAAAACCTGACTCCCCTTTATAATTCTTACCCCCGCTTCCAAAACCTTTATCCCCCATGCGACCATATAACCCTGGCCCCACAAATACGTTTAAATCCTGCATATAAATAAACCTTCTCTGCTCTAAACCTTCACCGCCACACCCATATAACCATGACCCTGTGTTATATTTAAGCGCCCCCACCTTTACCTTCCTCGGGACCCACCGTCTAACTCACTCGCGGTCCAAATCCCCCGACCACCGTTAGATCTCTCCCCTTAGATCCAACGACCTTGATCCCGTATCGCACCCCCAAATACGCGGGGGTTAAAATCTTTGAACCTCACGAAATGGGCGATATTACCACTAGTCCCTCCTGCCACACGGCACTCCTTCTATGGTATCGCGCATCCTCCGCCCGATACCATCTACTGCTTCCCTCCTGTGCGATAAACCGCCTTTCGCCCTCACACCAAAACTCGACCCTTATATGTTTTTTAGCCCCCGGTTTTAAAAACATGGATCCCTGCTCCCATATAACATTCACCCCCCACCTTATATTTAAGTGCCCCCGCTTCAATAAAACTCAGGCCCCACATTAAAAAAACCTCCGCGCTATATTAAAACCCAAGCCCTACTCTATAATAGATCCTCCGCCACGTATACCCCTGGGACCCACTTGTTGACTTACCTGCTGCTACATCTAACCTTGACCACTGTTGATCTACTCCTCCCAATCCAACGGCCCCAATCCTCTGTCACAAACCTAAAAGCCCAAGAGATAACAAACCTTGACCTCACAAAATGAGTGGTATTATCGTTGTCCCATCCGCCACGCGGCGTCCCCTCTATGGCATCGCACATCCTCCACCAAAACCATTTATAGCCTGAGCCCTATGCGAAAACCACCCACCGCTCTCACACCATAAATTAAAACCGATGACCCCTTTCAAATGATCCAAAGCCTCGTGCCTTTGCGATAAGCCTCGGTCCCCCAAATTAACCCCTGTAACACATCCAAAAGACTCGATAAGCCAAAAACAAACATAGAAAGCCAACAAGCCTCATTTTCCGGAATCTGTCCATAAACGCAGGTTTTAATTAATAGTTGTTTTAGTGTGCAGGTGATTATACATGGCAGAAATGTATAATTTCCATTTATAAGGCCCAAGAATTGTTTAAACAGGTCCTCTTGGTGATGATCCATAATGAATTATTCCATCAAAAGGACCATGAGTGCCGGATTAAAGCATAAACATCAATGGATCATGACCATTGATGGTCATTAAAACCCTCCAAAGACAACGAGGTTTCTCCACAACGCCGGATAAAGAAATAAAGAAGTTTTCACAGTGGATGCGCAAGACAAAAGACAAGTAAAAACACAGTTAAAAAGCACGGTCGAAGAGTTCACCATGACAGTCAGAGGTCAAAGGAATAAAATATAAAACAAGGATTAAAGACAAAGCACTGTTAAAGAAGGATTAAAAGAGAGATTAGAGATAAAAAGCAGATCAAAAGAATTAAACATAGAAAACAGAATTAAGTTAAAGAAAAATCAGAGGTTTAAAGACAAATCAAGAGAAAACTAGCACATAAGACATATCAGAATGACAAGGAAAAACAAAAATTACTTCTTTCAAATCTCATTTGTCCACCTACATCCTATTTCTGCTAAAGGTAGCTATTGTTATTGAAACAATTAGAGATATTTCCTAGCTACTCAATAGTTATTGAAAAGGTTAATGAAAAGCCTTAAAAGTAAAAAATATCCTAAAATTAGCTCAGCAGTTAAGTTAGAAGTTATTATTACTGTGAGTTAGTCACAGATATTTTTCCTTAGGCCTTGCATGGTCTCAAAAGCTGAGATTACATTAATTCTGTAATAAATACAAATCTGTCACCCTAGGTTAGGGCAAAACCCTCATTTTGCAGATAAATACTAAATGTATTGTTCATTTTTAGTGTTGGTTGGTTGGTTGCTGTTTAGTTGGCTAAGCTACTAGGTTGGATTTTGATCAGACTCTCAGTTGCAGAGATTATTGTGATGGAGTAATGTAACTGTTTTGGACATCAGTAATACAAGCACGTTCACAGGACTCTTGGGCTATGTTAATGGTGAAGTTATCCTTCTTTGTTAATGTCTCCTTTCTGTTTTCCATATTGTCCATCATTTATCTGATAAAAGAGAAAAAAATTTAGATTTAGAGATGCTGTCTTGGCACCTTAATTATGTCTTCTTCTTTCATCTTAATGTTTTCTTCTGCAAGGTTTGATTAGAGAATTCAGGGTTGTTTTTCTCTTTAGTTCCACCTAGCTTGTTGCCTTGAAATTTACTCAGTAGAGTCCAGCCAAAGAATTTTATGGTTTGCCCCGTCCTTTGGTTTTGCTTGAAATGTTATTTTTAAGGCCTTCTTTGAAGCTTACTTAGTAGATCCCGGCCAAAGAAGTTTATAGTTTGCCCTATCCTTTGGTTTTTCTTAAACTGTTGCTTCGAAAGTCTTTTTAGAAGTTTGATTAAAGAATTTAGGGGTGTCCTGCTCTTTAATTACACTGATTGTTACCTTGAATGTTTTCTTTGTCTGAAAGTAATAGCTAGAGAACTCAAGGGTGTCCTGCTCTCTAGGATTGCTAGATTGTTTTCTCAAGGTTTACTTAATAGAGTCTAGCCAAAGAAGTCTATTGTTTTCCTTGTCCTTTGGTTCTTCTTAAACAGTTTCCTAAAATGATTTTCTTGTTGAAGTATGGTTAAAGGATTCTTAATTGCCCTTTAGTTTTACTGATTTCACAACTTGCTGTCATTTCATATTTCATCTAATCTAAAAGATCCACTTGATATAGTTAGCTTGCCCCATGAAAACCCTTTCAGAGTTGATGAAAAATTAAATCCTTTTATGACTCCATAGCCCAATGGATTAATGCTTCCCACAGTCTATCTATTCAATCGAAACACTCAATCAATTAATCATATAATCAATTAACCAATCAAAACAAAACAAAAAGTCCTAGAACTTCATAACTAGCATAAAATAAAAAAACATAAGCATAAAGACACATCATTTTCTTCACAAACATAGAGAGAGCCCTCTCTGAGTCCAGGAAGGCTAGTTACTTGGAATCCAAAGTGGTCTGATGTGGTTCCCTGCAGAGTTTTTCTTGCAAATCTTGCAAATCACGGGGAGCCAACAGGTCGAACCTGTGACCTCCCCCTCCTATTACAACATTTTCACCACTATGTTGTGGGCATGACTTGTGAAGAGATGGAAAATGAAATGTTTTGAATTGCAATGCGTCTTCGACGACAGGAATGGCGGGGGCTAGCCCACAGGAAAATCCTCCTCCCATGAGACTGCACCATGTGTCCCACTCCTAGCGCTCAATTTAACTGTGCTTAGTGCATAATTAATCCGCACTTATCCCCAACTAATCCATTGATTAATTAATTTAAACTCATAGTTAAATATGGTGGGTTTTTTGGCGATTCCTCTAGTTTCAATGGGCTTCCAACTTTGGTGAGGTTATCTAGAGTCCTATCCAGATTTGGAGGAGGAATATAGGGAAAAATTGAGAATGCCATATCTTGAGAAATTTCAACCAATTTTGGCTCAGGAAGAGTCATTCATAGTATATTTTCATGCTCTGAATCCATTGGTATAGGCTGTAGAGGCAGAGGAGAAATTTTACTCGGCTCAATAATACTAATTTTTAGATTATTTTGAAGCTCTGAACATAGTGGTATAGGTTGCAGAGGTGTTGGAGCACTTCTAAAAGTGTTTTGGTCACATTGGAGATTAAACAAGCCTAGGGCCACCAGGTTGGGCAGTCAAGCCTAGATGAACTGGAAACCAATTTGAGAGATTGAATAGTCATTTTTGAGGTTTTTGGGTCTTCGGAAGCCAATGGAGCAAGTTGAAAATCCATTGGAGCACTACAAGTGCATGTACTCAGAAATTTGACTCTTAATCCCAAGAGGGCCTAGCTAGTTGAAGTAGGTCCATGGATATGTAGTCGAGGAGCTCTATTATCAGATATTTTATTATGTTAATGATGTGTTTTATTTCTCTACATTTAATTTGTTGTACATGAGTTTTTAAAAGCTAATTAACTCATAAATTTCTCACAAAATACACATAAAACATGAAACATAAACCCCTTCACAATTGGTTAACTTGAGACGATTCTAAACACACAATTTTAATATTGATGAGGGAACTAGCACAAAAAAAAATATTTTCCCATATTCAGATCAAGTTGGTATTAGAGCAAGGTTTAGCTCATGTTAGCCAAGGTTAGGTAGAGGAATTAGTTATTGGTTTTTAAATTTGTGCAAGGAGAATTTAATTGTGTGCAAGTTTATGTGTGAAGGAGGAGAAGCAAGAGCTTATTGAAAATATAAATGAGATGGAGACTCGGCTCCATATTTCAAATGAGAACCTAGAAAGGATGCATGAGATGGAGACCCAGGTCCATGATGCAAAGGAAGCCTTAGCAATGTATGTACATGAAAAATAGGTATGCAGTTCAAGTTTATCTTCAATTTCCTCTCAAAATGAATGTGTAGGTGATTTTGAAAGACACACTAGAGGAATAGGGTCCAAATTATTGATGAAGATGAGCTATGAAGGTAAAGGATTGGGCAAACATGCACAATACATAGTTTTTTGTTGAGGAAAGGTCTAAGTATTTGGGTCTTGGTTATTAACAACATGATGGAGAAATATGTAAAGCCAAGGAGGCACATGAAGGTGTTCCAAGAAGGACTTTCATTTCATGTTCATTACCTCAAGCTTGTGAAGATTGTGTTCATGAGGAATGCAAAAGTTTTGCACCCACTTTTCAAGAAGGTGCTCATAACCATGCAACTAATGAGAATGTCGAACAAGAGGATATTGAAAGCTCTAAAGTCATTGAATGCATTGTTGGTATTCTGAAGAGAGCCACTACCTCATCAAATTCACCTCCTCAAGAAGGTGACAAAGGTGAGAGTTCCAGGTATAAATATGCTTTTAATCAAGTTGCTTTTGGTTATGATAAACATGGTAAATATTCACATAAGATTTGGAGAAAGTTTGCATGTTCCTTCTGTGGTTTGGATAACCACAATGTTTGAAGATGTTGGAAGAAGATAGCCATGCACTGGAAAATTTTAAAACAAAGGAGTTAGCAAGCCAAAGTTCCATTGGACACAACAGACCATGTTGAAAAGAAGATGCAATTTTTTTGCACTCATTGCCATAAGAAAGGTATTATTGCAGACAAGTGTTGGAATTTGTATCCAACAAGTCATCCATGACATTTGAAGGAGGTGGAGAAAGAGAATGGAAAGAATGGAAAATAAGATTCCATAATTGATGTGGGTTAGGGTGATTCACATGATGAAGTGCAGCTGAAAGAAGTGCCACTGAAATGGTTTGTTCTTTTGTACGAACAATGCATGTTGCATGTTTAGGCCAAGAAGGTGATTGAAAGTGAAGTATGATGACTCACTTTATTGCAAAAAATTTGTTCATTTCAGATCTTTAAGTACATGTACATATGAATGGGGTTCTTGTACTTATGATTGTACTTGTGAGAGAGTTGAAGAATTGTATACATGCATGAGAGTTTGTGTTTATGAACAATGGAATTTGATGGTTTCATTGTGCTTGAACATGCATGTGTAATTGAATTGTGTTGGTTGATTGCTTTTTTTAACATGTATTTTGTCAACTTGAGAGTGTTATAGAATCATTTATCACCTCTATATACTTGATTACTTATGCATCGACATTGGGTAACCCTTATATTCAGACTTGGTCAAAGTTCTTAAAAAACAGTATTTTGAATTCCATACGTGACTCTGCCTAGAATTTTCCACATGCAGATGCAGGTCCACTCATATCTGAACCGCGTATACAATTTAAAATATATAAAAATAATAAAATCCCTATTAATTAGGTGAGTTTTACGGGTTTTACCTATAGAATACTTACACCAGCCTGTGGCCAAACTGTTTCCCAACTGAAAAACTAATTTGAGGAAGTATAAATACACCTAAAAGGGAAGGCCTAAGGGAGAAGAGAGAATGCTATTGATATTATAGCCTGTTATAGCCCTGATCAAGTCTAATATTTCCCTGTGCCTCATGCACTTCCAAGGTTCAGGAAACCCTTGTTTCCTTTTGATGTTCACCCCCACTTTATGTGACATCCTTTGTGCACCCTTTATGGAAGAAGCTTTGTGAGGCAAGGGCTGGACGGATCCAGAGGACAGTTTCGCTTGGAGCCATGGAAGATCTTAGGTGATTTCTCCACTCTCTCTTTACATATTAACAATAAAAGAAGCTTTGTTCCGTTCCTGATGTCTTTGTGTTATCTTGTAATGGTTTATTTCATGATATTTTTATGAGATTATATGATCTAACATTGTGACATCTAGGATATATATGTTGTGCAACTAGTTTGTGTGATTTTTCTTGATTGATTTGCAGGTCTTGAATCACGAGGAGTAGCAGAGGGTTTGCACCTTGCGGGATCGAACTCGGATGTAGGACACACGGGCAAGGTTGTTTATCCACAATTTTCTAGTTCAAGCATTAAGACTTGTAATTTGAGCGTTTCTTGTGATGATATGCCTTATGTTTTGTTAGGTCCCTCAACCCAAACCTTAAGGTAGTTTTTCCTGTAATAGAACTGGCGACTCCACTGGGGATTACATCTGTGTAATTCCTAGTTTGGGTTGTTTTTCTCTATATTTTGGGTTCCCTAACAATTTTATCATTTTTTCAGTCTATTAGGTTCTTTTCCCATCTAGGAAGAAGTCCTGATCTTTAGGATCAGGCCTGGGTTTTTTATTTTTCTTTATTACAATATCTATATGCTGCTTGGTGTGTACATAGTTTCATATACCTTCTATATTTTCCAAAGGGACCCACATATACACGAGTTTCTTTAGATACATTTTCTTATACATGCGTGTTTCACACAATGGATCTGCGTATGCCCAGTAAAATTTGAAAAATTGAATTTTGGGACCCTGTAAGTCTTTCCTGCCTATTTTTTGTCATCCTTGTGGAACCTCCTAGGTGTCTAGACAATGATTCTTCTTGTTGCGTGTCAGTTTCTCTCCCTTTTATGAGAAAACTTAGTCAATCTAGGGTTTTACCTTTTCAGTGAAGTTTCATTGTGGCTATAGAACCATGACTTCTTTATGAAGTTATTGGTTGTTCTGACCTTTCAGAATAGTGAGCCTTGCTGAGTTTTCTCATGTTTTCCTTGTGCATTTCTTCACTTGTTGTTTTTTTCCTTATTGACTTTCTTAGTTTTCTCGTTTCTTGAGATCAACTTTCTAGTGAATCTTGAAGTTGCCTTTCGTCGGTTTCTTGAAGTTTTTGTTTGCTGTAAGTTTATGCTATTGTTTTAAATAATTTTCTTGATTTGGTTACTTCTTTTTATTTATTTGAGTCCCGCTACAAAAGTGGCATAGTTGGCTTGTGGAATTGGAAGTTGCCTTGTTGGCTCAATTTCTTGATTTGGGACCTTAGGTAGTTTTGTGCTTGTCTCAAAGAAATTTTCTTGTTTCCTTAAAAAGTGAAAATCCAAAAAACATTTTTGTTTTCTGTTGCTTTTTCTTTGGTTTTCTTTTCATGGTTTTAATACTTTTTGGAGAAATTTATTAGTTTCTAATTTTTGGTCCATTTTCTTGGTTCCAGGAAGAGTCCTTGTTAGGATTTGTCTCTTTTATATCAAGATTTCTTTGGTATTGTTTTGTGCAAAGAAGTTCTTGTTGGGGCTTGTCTTTGCTTTTCTATCAAAGTGATCACACCAATATTATTGAAAAACTCGTTTGCTTCCCTTTATGAGTAGTCCTAGGATTTGCATTCATCATTGGTAGTTTTTGCATTAGTTGCACTGCTAAGCATTCTAGTATTTTTTATAGTTTTTGAAGTGTGTGAAGAGTGATATTGAAAAGAAAAAATAAATATTTCTTGTTTATGAGTTGCTTCATAGAACCCAAGTATAAATCTCTTTTTATCTAAGGAAAAAATTGCATATTCATGTAGTAGGTTTGTTGTGTAAACTGGGCCCAAAAATAGAAGAAAAGAGATATCAACGCCTTAGAAATAAGCCACTTCGAGGGGGCCACCTCCAATACATTACATAAATGAACAATTCTTGGATGATACAATTTACAAAACCTCCTTTCTATATATAGGAGTCCATGGGGCCATAATGTAATCCTATGGGCCACAATGTAATCCTAGCCGACCTAACAATAATAATTTAAGGGCACAATAATAACAAAATGGGGGTTACAAGGGTACAATAATAACAATAAGGGGTTTACAATAACAATAATAAGGGGCTATACTAGTGATATAGGGACCTAACATGCCCCTCTCCTTCAAAAAAGTGTTGTCCTCAACACTTGAGTAGCTCTGGGTGCTTCCGTATAAAATTCTCATCCTCCCATGTAGAATCTTCAGTGGGTAAGTTCTTCCACTTGATGAGATACTCTGAAATTGATCGATTCCGTAGCTGTCGAGTTCTTGTTTCCATGACTGCTTTAGATTCCAATATGATTTTTCCTTCCTCATCAAGTTTTGGCAATATTGTTTGAACCGGAAGATTTTCACCTATAACCTTCTTTAAGCATGAAACATGGAAAACTGGATGTACTCGCGAAGAAGCAGGAAGCTCCAATTTGTATGCCATAGTACCAATTTTTTGCAACACCTTGTAAGGACCATAGTACTTTGGTGATAATTTATTATCCTTCTTAGCTTGCTTGAGGGACATTTGTTTATATGGTTGTAGCCGTAAAAATACCCAATCTCCTACATCAAACTTCTCTCGCTGCGATGTTTATATGCTTGTTGTTTCATTCGATTTTGTGCCAAATTCAGGTTATCCTTTAAGAGTTGGAGAACTTCTTGCTGATGCTCGATGTGATCTTCCACTGCTTGAACCTTCGAATTTTTCCTTAAAGATGATGTGATGGATGGTGGATGATATCCATAAAGTGCCATAAATGGGGTCATTTTTGCTGCAGTATGGAAGGAAGTGTTATACCACCATTCAGCGAGAGGTAACCACTTGACCCATTTGTTTGTTTATCAGATACAAAACAACGAAGATATCCTTCCAAACATTTATTTACTATCTCTGTTTGAACATCAGATTGAGGATGATAAGCTCTAATGTCATGACAAAGCTTCTAAAGAAAGAACAACGAGGTGTAATCGCACAATTATGCTCACTAGAAGTTCCAACATCAAAATCATCTATTTCTGCAGATCTCCAACAAGTCTTGGACAATCATTCCAAGGTGTTTGAAACTCCAAAGAACCCCCTCCCCCGATACCAAATGTTGTGTAACCAGCTCCAAAAATAGCTAGGCAAGTGATATGAACGCTTCTTAGAAATAAGCCACACCTCCTTTCTATATATAGGAGTCCATGGGGCCATAATGTAATCCTAGTGGGCCACAATGTAATCCTAGCCGACCTAACAATAATAATTTAAGGGCACAATAATAAAAAAATCGGGGTTACAAGGGTACAATAATAACAATAAGGGTTTACACTAACAATAATAAGGGGCTATACTAGTGAGAGGGACTCAAATAAGGCTTCTATTGATTTCTATTTTATGTCGAAAAGATCACAAGTTTCATTCTCCATCTACCCGTGACTTTAAAAGAGCAACGATTTAAAATCAAGCGATTAATTAAAATGAACTAGAAGTTTTATGTTGTCATTAATTATACATCAACTAGTCTAGGTCATAGGGCCTTGGAATAGGTGAGTGGAGAGTTAACTCTCCAAGGCCACTCAAAACTGTCGAACGTAGAAGTTGATTAACGAGTGAAATCCAACTTCGTTATGTGGAACAGGAAAGCTATACCTCCAGAGAGTTAAGCGTGAGGGATAGTGAAGGTAGAGAAGAGAGATGCCCCCTCTCCTATTTACTGAATTTGGACCTAAGACCATTCTGCCCGACTGCCGATACGAACTGGTGCCCTTAGTTGCCTTTCATAGTGTTTAAGACCAACAAGAAATTGCAACACACACATTAGTGTGCGACCAAAAAGTCCTAGCGATACATTAGTATGAAGGAAAAATTAATTAATTAATTTAGTGCAGTGTCTAATTTAATTTTCCCTTAATTAAATTGGACAATAAAATGTAATCTTATCTCATGACCATTTGTAACAATTAAATGAGTGTGATAAGCTCAGTTATCTCATGTATTTCGAGTTGAGGGTGGTTGGTGAGGCATGTAGAGTAATTATATTAGTTATGGAGTTTGAATTTCAGTTGGTGCATTAGTTTAATGCATGAGTAATTAGTTAACTTAGTTAGGTGAGTTAGAGTCAGTTGAACTAGTTGTAACTATTTGTTGCACTAGTGAGAGATCAAGTGAATTAAATATTATTTAATTCAAAATCTGTGATCTGCCATGCAACTGATGATTTACTAATAATAGATGCATGCATTTCAGTTCCAGTGGAGACCCAGTTGAGACAAAGGTTAAAGATACGTTAAATATCAGTAGTGTGATTAGTAGGTTGAACACATTGAACCAGGCACCCATTGGATTTCCCATGATCCTTGCGCAGTTTATGAAGGCCAAAATTACTAATGAATAGGGATTTCATTCATCAGGAATTGCATTCATTAGTAATTACGCAAGAAAGGAAGACTGTTTAGAGGCTGAGGATTGGCTTAGTGTTATCTAGTTTTGTCCAGGACAGTGTGAGACAATTGTGAGAGTGCAGGAGACTCTTGTGAGAAGAGTGCATTGTAACTGTTTCATGATTCTATGGTGAATATAAAATATAATATAGAGGGGTTTTGATCAGAAATCTTTCCCCATGAAATTATCTGTGTTGTGGTTTTATTTGATTCTTTCTTTGCTTCATGTGATTGGCGATTGCGTTTAATTTCCACAATTGATTTGTAAAAGGATTCAGCATCTAGATTTAGTACATTGTTAGATCGGATTGAAGCCATTGATATACACATGTTTGCATAATATCTACATGGTATCAGTGCACAAGAAATCACTATAGTGGAGGATAAGCTGATATTGTGACTGAATAGAATTCGAATTTGCAAAAGGTATTCTTGGTGTGATAGGCGATTTAGGATCGAAATGGATTTCAATGGCTTGATATTGGAGTATGCGCTCGAGGGAAGCTCTAACTATATTGCATGGAAAGACAGGATGGAGGCAGTACTGGAGGAAAATGGGTTGAAATAATTCATTGACAATGATGTTCCCAAAGCCGTTGTGGCAGATGCTGTGAATATTGATGCTTGGGAAAGGAAGGTTGCAAAGGTGAGGAGGATCTTACTGGAGGGAGTACGAGAGCACATTGTCTCAAGTCTCCATGGAAAAGCGAAACCATATGAAATGTGGAAAGATTTGACATATCTATTTCAGAGTAGTAGTGATCATAGAAAATTAGCACTGAAGGACAAGCTCGGGAAAATCAAAATGGAGAAAGGTGACACCATGCTGGAATATTTAAAAAAGTTTGTCCAATGTCGGGATGAGCTTGGGAGTGTCAACATTAATGTCGCTAATGATGACTTGGTGAGCCTAGATCTTCTAGGACTTCCCAAGAGTTGGCATAGTTATCAGGACTCTATCAATGGAAGGGAAAGGCTGCTAGATTGGGAACAAGTTTGGTCTGATTTGGTGCAAGAAGAATTCATGTGGAATACCAGGGATGGATCTTCATCTAAGAATGATGATGAAAAATATTTTTCTTTGGATGCAAAGGTGAAGAAGGGGAAAGGAAAGAAATTCCATTCCAAATCTGAGTCTGGAAAAGATGTTTAAAAGCAAGACATGTCTAAAGTGACGTGCTTTCACTGTCATGAGCATGGAAATTATGCCACTAATTTTCCACAAAATAAGAATAACAAGAAGGATTCAAGATTTGCAACTGGTGAGGCTTTGGCCTCGCAATTTGAGCTTGACTTCTCGCTCATTAGATGCATGGTGTCAAGTGCAATGGGATAGGTGTGGTAATTGAATAGTGGTGCATCCTTTCACATGACGGGAGACAAAGAAATTTTCAGTAGCTTGGAGTAGAAGGACCTCCAGATGCATATCGAAATGGGTGATGACGGGTGGTACATTGCTACCAGGATTGGTACAGTTACCTCTAGAGACAGTCAGGTAAACCCTTTCAATTAAAATATGTAATGCATGTACCAGGTTTGAAGAAAAATTTGGTCTCAGTTGCAATGTTGGAGGATAGAAGCTATGATGTTGTTTTTAATGAAGGAAAATATTTCCTTCAATAAAAAGCAACAGGACACACCAAGAAGATTGGGATTCATGTGAAGAATCTCTATAAACTTGATGTAGATGGTTGCGCAGCATTGATGGGTAAGGCAGACAAAGTGGTGAGCCGGGATGAGGGTGAGTTATGGCATAGGAGATTGGGCCATCTACACCACAGAGCCTTGAATGTCATGCAATAGATTTCTACGGGTCTTCCCAAGGGTACTCTTGTGCAGTCAGACACATGAAAGGGATGTACTATGGGGAAGTATGCAAAGGCCACTTTTCACGAGAAGGAGAACTGAGCCTCGGAGATCCTTGAGAGAGTTCACTTAGACATGTGTGGACCATTCTCTACTGCTTCGAAAACAAAGAATAAGTACTATGTGATATTTTTTGATGACTTATGTAAAATTTTTTGGATCTAATTCATGCAGAAGAAAGATCAGATGTTCTCAAAATTTCTCGAGTTTAAATAAATGGTGGATAAAGACACGGGGAAGCATGTAAAGGCTCTTAGGATCGACAATGGTGGTGAGAACATCTCCAATGAATTCAAGAACTTCTGCAGCAAAGAAAGAATTCAGAGAGAGTTGATTGCGCCTCATAACCCATAGTGGAATGGGGTCCTGGAAATAAAGAATAGAACAATTGTGGGTGAAACACTAGTGATGTTGCATGATTAGGGCCTACCATTACATCTGTGGGTGGAGGCATGCAACACAACAGTATTTGTGTAAAACTGTTGTCCTCATCAGATACTTGGCATGAGTACACCAGAGGAGGCTTTTACTGGTAAGAAACCTGATGTTTCATATTTTAATATTTTTGGCTCATCCCTTTATGTAAATGTGAACAAAGACACCAGGAAGAAGCTAGAACCAACAACTGATATTGAGATCTTTTTGGGGTACAATGATACTCCCCACAACTATTGGGTGTATTTTCAAAACAACAGAATGACTGTTGTGAGACAAGATATAAAATTTGATGAAGAGAAAGCCATGCGATTATCCCTTGACAGGGAGCTGGATTTTCATGCAGAGGAGGAACTCTTGGTTCCAAAGAATGAACCTCAAGATGTGGAGCAACTAAATGCAGAGGATCATGGAGTGGAAAAAACCACTCAAGAAAAGAAATTCGAACCATATTGGGAAAGCAATCCATCAAACAGAAAGAGCACATCAGGAGGGATCTTCAACATAGGATCGACATCAGTTTCTTGGTACAGTAGGAAGCAAATATCTATGGCACTTAGTTCAGCCAAGGTAGAGTACATGGCAGCAAGTCAAGCTGCATGTGAGGCCATCTGGATGAGAAATATCCTAGTTGGATTGTTTGGTTCTTATATGGATCTGACTGTGATAAATTGTGATAACCAGAGTTGCATTAAACTCTCAGTTAATCCAATATGTCACGATAGGTCCAAGCACATAGACATCCGGTACCACCATCTTAGAGATTGTGTTCAGAGGTGCATTATATTACTTCAGTACATTCCCATGGAAGATCAGGATGCAGAAATTCTGATGAAGGTGCTCACCAAGAGAAAATTCGAATACCATAGAGGTAGGATCGGGGTGGTAGATAATCCCTTTCTTGTTGATAAGGAGTGTTGAAGTCCAACAAGAAATTGCAGCACACACACTAGTGTGGGACCAAAACGTCCTAGCGTACATTAGTGTGAAGGAAAAATTAATTAATTAACTTGGTGCAGTGTCTAATTTAATTTTACCTTAATTAAATTGGACAATAAAATGTAATCTTATCTCATTATCACTTATAACAGTCAACTGAGTGTGATAAACTCAGTTAGATCATGTATTTCGAGTTGAGAGTGGTTGGTGAGGCATGCAGAGTAATTCTATTAGTTATGGAGTTCAAAATGCAGTCGGTGCATTAGTTTAATGCATGAGTAATCAGTTAACTCAGTTAGGGTAACTGAGTTAGAGTCTGTTGAACTAGTTGTAACTGTTTGTTGCACTAGTGAGAGATCAAGTGAATTAAATATTATTTAATTCATAATCAATGATCTGCCATGCAACTGATGATTTACTAATAATATCTTATAATATCCCAAAAGGGAGAATGCAGTAATACACTAACACAATATGAGAATTGTAGTAAAGTAAACAATAAATCTAAAGACAACATTAGAATGTACAGAGAAGCTGAGCCATTTTATTATATAGGAGGTGAATATAAAGTACAACAGTGCTCAAAATATGAGACACTAAAGCCAAAGGGATGGCCTAGAATGACCTTGAAATGATCCCACAAGAGGGACTGCATAACTGTTGAACTACTAGAAGGTAAACTGTGCTGACCCTGCTGCAACTGTTGGGATTGTAACTGCTAGAAAGATAGAAATTCAGATCTAGGAAGTATGGGAGCTCCGATGATGCTGAAACTTTAGATCCGGGCTCTATGATAGATCCCCAAGATAACCCATAAAGTATTTCTCAGATCTGCCTATCTAAAAAAATCAATCTCTTAGGGCTTGCACTATGTAGCTGTTGGGTATGCAGATCTGCTGCATAAACTGAAGATATGATGGTTGCAATGATGTAAAATCAGCTCTATGCAAGAAGGGTTGATCCCTTCACTAGATCCTTGGGCTAAAATCTCAAGATCTAGCTCCTCTAATCTCCTCCACTGAAAATAGCTGCAGGATGAACAATAGCTTCAGAAAACTACATTGTAAGAGAGGGAGGCTCAATAGCCTACTACTATATATTTCAATATAGCTCCAAAATGATGGAAACAGTGGATACAATGCGAGGATATGATCCCTTAAAGGATTTCCAGCTGAAGTGCTGAAAACTTCCCTCCTCCAATAGATCTACAGGACTGGACTACACAATCCTTGAAGGGAATGCTGCTGCATGGAGGTAAAACCCAATGGCCTGAATGTCAGATATAGATTTGCTGCTCCTGGAAGAATGAATCTGAAGGACAAAGTGGTAGGATGAATCCTCCACCAGTTTCCTAGCTAAATGCTAGAAACAACCTCCTGAAGATGGAACCAATGCTTGGTGAGGAATATAGCTCAATAGAAAACCTTCCTAGAGTAGGCACACAAGTCCCCTGTGGGTAAGGGTGGGACTTCCGCTTGGAAACACCCTGTGCTAAAAAATGCAGACTTATCTAAATAGCTCAAGCATGCATAGAAATGTCCTATTACAAATCCAGATCTAAACAGATCAAAGAATAATCCAAGTATCCAAATCTCCCTTCTATTATGCCTTCACCTTCATTATATAGATCATGAGCCTTCCATAGCCTAGGCCCACTCCATAACTGCATTGTATATGTGGACATAAGTCTCCATGGTTGACTGCGTTGTTTCTCCATGACCTCCATCATGTTCACATGTGATGATCAACCTATCCATCATGTGTGCATTAAATGCACTAATTCCTCCATCACGTGCTCATTAGATGCACCCTTTCTCCACTAACTTATCATAATTGCTTTATGATCTTACTTTGAATGCATTATGATTTTTGTTGACCTCTTCAATATTCTCATGATTTTTCATTTAAGATCCATGATCTTATTTGACAATTTCATCCTCCATGATCTATCTCATAAATGAGACATGATCTCCATTTAATGGAGCTACTCCACTACTCCATGATTTAGATCTAGATCTAGAATATCCACATACACACATCAAAATTGGATTTTATTCATATTTTAGGATTATGGGTCCCTCCACCCTTTTATTTACTTAATTAATTAAGTTTATTAAGAAATCTAATATTCCAAATATCATGTGAAAATTTAGGAATATTACAGTCCTCCTAGGAAAAATGTTGCTTGTCCTCAAGCAACTACAAAAGTAGATGCTAGAGCAACATGTCCCCCTCCAAATGGAATCCACACAAGGAAGGTCTCCCCTTTTTCTGCAATGAGTTATGTTTTCCTTTCTAGAATGTTTAGAGTGACCTCTAACTGTGTAGCTAGATGTTCCTCATCAATCATGAAGCTCCAAGTGACAACCATAAGATGTCCAACATCCTCCATAATACATGAGATACATAAAGATAGATGGTTCCTTCCTCAAAAATGAAGTAAAGAGAGGCTTCTCATGCTCCCATCCTTAGCCCTGTTGGCCTTGTTAGATCTAAGCATCATCCCAACATTGTTTAAAAGAAGAGATAGAGACATATGGATAGAAAAAGGTGTCAAACCATATTCTCCAAATATTAAACAATGTAGAAATTCTCCCGGCTTCCACACCACACCATCAAAATACCAAGTATGGTTTCCATACTCTCCAAGTAAGAGACGTCGGAGGAATGCCTCTAGCTACCATCCTCCAACAATTTCATGCCAAGTAGGGGAATATGTAGGACCAATTTCCCCCAATAAAAGCCAAAGAAACAAGACCTCTTGCTGCCTCTTCACATCATCATGTGAAACATGGAGCAACAACAACATACTGAAGGAAATATGGAATGTCATATCAACCTAATACAAACAAACTCCATTATCACACATCGTGAGAGTATTATGCCATATTAAAAACAATACAAAACACATAAACATGGGAGATGTCATGTGATGGACAAACTCTCTCAACCAAAGTGAACATGCCTTCTTATACTTTATTTTGTCATTGATACACAAGGCATGAGTCAAAGAAATATGAGCTATTGGGTGGTAGCCATACTCACCCAAGAGCAACCCGTGTAACCATGCCTCCTTCTTCATTACATGAGTGCCTTTCAAGGCATGGATCAAAGAATTAGGAGCCTTTGGGTAGTAACCAAAATCACCCAAGATCAACCAGCGTAACCAAGATTCTTGCTAGCCCATGTCATATATCTGCAAGTGGTCATGAAACCCCTTGCTTATCATCCTCACCCATTCATCCCAATGTGGATGATGAATGATGTTCTGCATAAAAATGGTATCCTCCCTTTGTAAAATACTATCCACCTCAAATTGATGAAGAAATTTGCACTCCATGAAATGTTGAAGTGCACCTCCAATGAGACCTCTCAATGAGATCTTCTTCTCATCAATGGCCCTCCAAAACCAATGAGGTTCTGGACCTGTTGCAGGTAGAAGTTTCTCTTTGAGATGTGAGATTCTCATTGAGAAAGTGTCATCTGGAAAGGAGAAAATATTCCTCATCTCAAGATGTATACCATATATCATCTTTACCTCCATTACTTCATGAGTGAAGCTACCTTCAGAATTCTCCAAGAATAATAGGGCCCTCTTATCATCACTTATACTAAGTGAAAGCGCTGTAGATCTGCATGGTGATACATATGTTGTCTCATGGCAAGGCACAATGCTGAACTCATAGCCAGCCATTTTACATAAGATCATGCTCATCGCATCTTCTAAAACTCTACACTTCAAATCAAAGTGTTGAATGTAGCTCATAAATGATGAACTGGGATGGCTCTTCATCTCCTCCTTGATTATATCAAGGGTCCTCTGCGTTGTGATATGTTGCTGCTTCAAATTAGCATGTTGTTCTAACCCTTGGTTATGCATTGGACCTGATGGCATGTCCCCATAAGTTTCAATAAGAGGAACTGAAACAATATGAGATGGAAGTGCATGCATACCTTGGATCAAATGATGTGTGGGAACTTCTTGCAAAACCACAAGAGTTCCTCCAACTAGAACAATGGTCTCTCCAAATTTTGGTAAGAGTGATGGCTGATCTTCTATCAATGTACCAGCGCTGGAATCTACCTCCTCTTCCTCATGCATATCCTGAATCATGCATGGGACTCTATGTATTAGGAGCTTAAGACTATCTTGCAAAGATGCAAGTGTCTCTCCTCCAGATACAAGTACTTTTGTAGCTGGTGGTGAATGTAGTGACTCTTTTTCTAGAGTGACAAGAATGACATCCTCCTTTGCTTCCTTAGGAAATGTCTCTTTGGCACATATTTGTGGTTTTCTCACATCAAATTTATTTCTCAACTAGTGAAATAAATATGAATATTTAGTCACCTTTGAATGCTCCATGTGACCAAAACACCAATCATTGGCTTTGCCATAAAGATGAAGTGCTGCAATTCGAACAACCTCCTTTTCAGCTACAGGATGTAGCCTGAAGAATGCATATAATTATTTCCTCCAAGACTTTATAGTGCTTGAGGAATATCCATCAAATGTAGGAAAATAGAATATATTGTGCCTCTTTCTTCTATTGCTGCTATAGGATCCTCTTTCTTATTTGATTTTGAAGAATTGTTGGAGAGTTAGTTTCTCCTTGAATGCTCTCGACTGTGCTTTGTACTCTTCAAGGTATAAACTGAGTCTCATGAGTCTCAGGTTCTCTTATTTCTTCTTTTCTATACCATTCACCTTCTTCAAAGCAAGTGGACATAGTAGATCTATGATTCTCTGTTTTTCTTTGTTGCTGATAGGAAGTGCTTGGACCTTCCTCATCAAATCTTCTTCTTCAATACTCCTTTTTCCTTTATCTCTTCATTTGTCTGACCTCCTTGGAGAGATCTGGCAGGGATATAAAGAGAAGAGTAGCAAAACTACAATCCTCCTTCATTATAGATCTCTTCTATCTGCTTCTTCATTTGATGCAAAAGATGAAGTGTTCACTAGCTGAGCCAAATATCATGCTCTGATACCACTATAATATCTGAAAAGGGAGAAAGCAATAATACTCAAACACAATATGAGAATTGCAGCAAAGTAAACAATAAATCTAAAGACAACATCATAATCTAATGAGAAGCTGAGCCATTTTATTATATAGGAGGTGAATAGAAAGTAAAACAATGATCAAAATATGAAACACTCAAGCCAAAGGGATGACATAGAATGACCTTGAAATGATCCCGCAAGAGGGACTGCGTAACTGTTGAACTGCTGGAAGGTAAACTACACTTACCCTGCTGCAATTGTTGGGATTGCAACTGCCTGAAAGATATAAATTCATATCTAGGTAGTATGGGAGCTATGATGATGCTGAAAATTTATATCCGGGCTCTATGATGGATCCCCAAGATAACCCAGAAAGGATTTATCAGATCTATCAATCTAAGGAAATAACTCTCTTAGGGCTTGCACTATGTAGTTGCTGGGTATGCAGATCTGCTACATGAACTGATGATATGATGGATGCAATGATGTACAATCAGCTCTATGCAAGAAGGGTTGATCCCTTCACTAGATCCTTGGGCTAAAAGCTCAAGATATAGCTCCTCCAATATCCTCCACTGAAAATATTTGCTGGATGAATAACAACTTCAGAAAACTGCGCTATAAGAGAGGGAGGCTCAATAGCCTACTATTAGATATTTCAATACAGCTCCAGAATGATGGAAACAATGGATACAATGTGAGGAGATGATCCCTCATAGTTTTTCCAGCTGAAGTGCTAAAAACTTCCTTCCTCCAATAGATCTACATGACTAGACTGTGAAATCCTTGAAGGGATTGCTGCTGCATGGAGGTAAAACCCAATGGCCTTAATGTTGGATATAGATCTACTGCTCCTGGAACACTGAATCTGAAGAACAAAGTGGTAGGATGAATCCTCCACCGGTTTCCTAGCTGAATGCTAGAAACAACCTCCTAAAGATGGCACCAATGCTTGATGAGGAATACAACTCAATATAAAACCTTCCCAGAGTAGGCACACAAGTCTCCCGTGGGTAAGTGTGGGATTTTCGCTCGGAAAACACCCTATTTTAAACAACACTGTAGGCTTAGCTAAATAGATCAAGCATGCATAGAAATGTACTAAGACAAATCAAGATCTAAACATATCAAAGAATAATCCAAGTATCCAAATCTCCCTTCTATTGTGCCTTCACCTTCATTATATAGATCATGAGCCTTCCATAGCCTAGGCCCACTCTATAACTGTGTTGTACATGTGGACATAAGCCTCCATGGTTTACTTCTTTGTTTCTCCATGTCCTCCATCATGTTCACATGTGATGATCAACCTCTCCATCATGTGTGCATTAAATGAACTACTTCCTCCATCATGTGCTCATTAGATGCACCATTTCTCCACTAACTTATCATAATTGCTTTATGATATTACTTTGAATGCATTATGATTTTAGATGACCTCTTCAAGATCCTCATTATTTTACATTTAAGATCCATGATCTTATTTGACTATTCCATCCTCCATGATCTATCTCATAAATGAGACATGATCTCCATTTAATGGAGCTGCTCCACTACTCCATGATTTAGATCTAGATCTAGAATATCTGGCATACACACATTAAAAGTGGATTTGATTCATCTTTGAGGATTATGGGTCCCTCCACCCTTTTATTTACTTAATTAATTAATTTTATTAAGAACTCTAATATTCCGAATATCATGTGAAAATTTGGGAATATTACATAGCTGCATGCATGTCAGTTCCAGTGGAGACCCAGTTGAGACAAAGGTTAAAGGGATGTTAACTATAAGTTGTGTGATTAGTAGGTTGACCACATGCAACCACAGACCCATTGTATTTCCCATGATCCTTGCGAAGTTTAGGAAGGCCAAAATTCCTAAAGAATGGGGATTGCATTCATCTTGAATTGTGCAAGCAAGGTAGGCTGTTTAGACGCTGAGAATTGGCTAAATGTTGGCTAGTTTTGTCCAGGACATTGTGAGACAGTTGTGAGAGGGTAGGAGACTCTTGTGAGAACAGTGCATTGTAACTGTTTCATGATTCCATGGTGAATATACAATAGAATCTAGAGGGGTTTTGAGCAGCAATATTTTCCCAGGAAATTGTTTGTGTTGTGGTTTGATTTGATTCTTTCTTTGCTTCATGGGATTGGAAATTGTGTTAATTTCCGCAATTGATTTGTATAAAAATTTAGTATCTAGCTTTAGTACATTGTTAGATCAGATTGAATCCATTGATATAAACATGTTTGTATAATTTCTACACCTAGGTATCACACAAGTGACTGCAAGGGGGAATACCTGTGGTACCTAAGGTAGACGTTATATCACTTTCATTAGTACTTCTGGAGGGTGCCCTTGCGAAGCTCGGGTACTTGCCCCAGAAAAGGATTTTTTTAGGAGGTCAATGTAACTATTTATGTTACCTTCACTAGTAGGCCTGGTATGTAATTACCCCAGACTATTTTCAGAAGGTCCTCTTATTTTCTTTCTTGTATTTTGGTGTCTGGTCCTAATCACCCGGAGCAGAAATACCTAAAGGCTGCTTGATTGCTATATCTTAGGGACTCTTGATAGAGTGTGCTCTTTACTCCTAGATTTCCATAAGATTTATAATTTTTTGAGTCTAATTAATCTCATTATTATTAAAAGGGGCTTCGTGGGATTTCTCCTATGAGTTCTGAGCCTTCTTCAGGAAGGCGTAGGAGAAATTATGCTGGTGATTTTAATCCAGTAGTTGCGAACACATCAGAGAGTGATCCTCCGACTTGGGTTGTTGCTTATGTGGGTGGTCCTAGTACTAATGGTATTATACAGAGGAGTACTCCACTCATCTCTAGAGTCATTTTTTCGGCAGAAGAAGTTGAAGTTGAAGAAGTCCCTGAACCTCCAGGTACTCCTTCCTCTCCTCTTCCTGCTAGTTTTCCGGATGTTATTTTGTACATTGGGCCTGCATCTTAGAGATCAAATATCCCCCATCCTTATCCCTTTCTTTCAATGGCCACAACTGGGAACACAACTTCAGCTATGAGCACCGCGAGTGTGCATACTCCTCTTTCAGTTGAACGAGGGGGTACTATTGCTATTTAAACTATCACTTCTAGTGCTTCTATGTTTGGCTCTACCTCTATTCCATCTATGAGTGAGGGCACCCAACCATTTCCTTCCCATTCTGGTCCCTTTTATTTTGGAATTCCATCTAGCACAATTCCTTCTGTCTCCTTCACTGCTGCTTCTGCTGTCTCCGCACCTATGCCTTTTATGGCTAGTGGGTCAGCTTCTTTTCAGGGTTTCCCCTTTGGAAGTGTTCACATTCCTCATTCGAAACCTTCCTTAGGATCTTTTACTTTTAACTCTCAAAGTCAAGGTTTCAATCCTTTCCTCGGAGGTCAAAGCTATAATGCTTTTCAAGGCTTGAACCCTGCATTTATAGGGTTGGGAGTTGGGAATCAATTTTTGCTTCGTCAACAAGGGAATGTACCTTTCCCTTCAGTAGGTGCTTCTCAGGGTTTCTCTCCATTCGCCAATGCTTGGAACCCTTACCAAGGGGGTTCATCTTCATTTAACACTTTGATTGGGGGAAATCCCTATTTATGGTAATCCTACGATGGGAGGGGGTCCTTCTCCAAATGCTTCTGGGCCACAATGTTTCTCTTATGGATCAAAATTTTATATGAATAATCTTTGGCAACCTGGTGCATCAAAAAATCTAGGGTATTCTTTTCAGAATGTTGGGAATCCTTCCTTTGGGGGATGGAATTATCAAGATCCTCTTCTCTTACCTTTCCTTGCAACTTTGAATTTACTATATTTATCAAAATTGACGAATGATCTAATTCGATATGGCTCGGGCTGGCCTCTGGTCCTTAATAAAATTCCCTCAGATATTCCAAAATTTTAAGGGAAGATTGGTGAGGATTCGGCTGACCATGTTACCACTTTCCACTTATGGTGTTCGTCGAAATCCCTTATCGACGATTCGATTAGGTTGAGGCTATTTAAATGCACCCTAACTGGAAACACTACAAAATGGTACATTGAGCTGATAGGGGGGCATTTTTGCTACTTTGGGCGAGTTGGATATTATTTTTTTGAACCATTTCTAGTTGCTTGTTTGATATGATGTCGGGACTGACCTCCTGGCCAATTTCCAGCAGGAAAAGGCAACACACATTTCTAATCATATTGAAGATTAGAGGAGAAGGAAGAGGCTCATCAAAACCTAGATTCCTAATGAATTCCTTCTTGAATGGTTTTTTAAATCCTTATAGCTAGAAATATCAAAATATGTATCCCTATCTGGGGTATTCTTTGAGGAACAGGCTATCTTTAGGGCTCAACAGTTAGAACTGATCTATTCTCAGTCTGGGGTCCTTAATAAGATTTTGTTGGATGCTCCTCATTCCAAAGTGGATTTAACCAAAACGAATCCAGGTCCTCATGCTAACAGGCTTATCGGTTCAATTGACAGTGGCATGACTAACCTATTGAATCAATTGCAAAAATTTTCTTTAAAATTCCCTCCTTCTGTTTAGGCTATGATGTCGGTTTTGACCCCTTCTCAACCCTTAACTATTAATGTTGTTCAAACTTCTAACCCCAAAGGAAATCAACAATCTGATGGGAAGAAGAAGGGACGGAATAATAATAAGAAAGACAAGGATGGAAAGGGTAATGAGAATAGATCCAATGATAATGTTGGAGAGGATAAGAGGGACAATAAGAAAAAAGTTAAGTTTCCATGCAAGTTATGCACCGAAGACCATATTACTCACCTCTGCCTGAAAATTTAGGATGCTCAATGCTTGTTAGCTCAGCAGGGTTCCTCTAGTTCCTAGGCTGTACTGGAAAACCCTTTTCCCCAAGGGCAGCATCTAATTGTTGGTGCGAATGTTAATACTGGAGCTCCCATAGCGGGAAAACAAGAAGGGGAAAATTCCTCAAATGTATATATGATGAGTGCTCACACTAATATCGCTATGAGATCTCATGATTATGGTAAAGCTTAGTCTTCGAAAGCTAAGGGTGCTCCTATTAATTCTGAGCCACTCCATATAGAGATGCCCTTAGTTGAGCCTATACCTCGGATGCCAGAAGGGTCTACGAAGTGCACCACGATTAATCCTAATGCCAAGGCTACCTAGAACTACCCCATTGTAGAAGATCTAGCTCAAAATCCTTGTGCCATGTTTGTGTTAGAGGTACTCCAGTTGAGCCCAGCACAAAGAAGTGCATTTCTCACTGCGATTTGGGTTGTTGATCCAAAAAAATCTCTTATAATCACATTTGACATGTCAAATCTTAAGAAGATATTTCCTCATCACATGGATTTTCAGATTAAGTCTACATATCAGAAGATCAATATTTTTTGAATAGTAGTCGATGAGGGTGCTTCCACATGTGTCATGTCTATCTCATGTTGGAAAGCCATTGTATCTCCTTTAGTTGTGCCTTCACCTACTCTTCTCACTGTGTTTGATGGTCATTATCACAGGCCACATGACATTTATCCAGCTTCACCCATCTGTGTTGGGGGTAAAAATTTCAATATTGAGGTCGAGATAGTTGATGCAAATTTAGACTACAACCTTCTGTTGGGGCGGAATTGGATTTATGAGATGGATGCTATTGCTTCATCATTATTTCACACCTTGTGTTTTCCCCACGAAGGGAGGATTGTCACTGTTGACCAGATGGGTTGTTCTCATGTAGATCCAAATGCATCTATTGACTCTATTGTACCATTGGTGAATGATGCCAAGCGACTTGTTGATAATTTGGGGGTTGGAATACATAGATTGTTGATGGGTACTTTTGATATTTCGCCTCCTTCGGTTCATATTCATGCTATCTCATCCTCCAGGGTTCCTACTTGAAGAGAGTTCTTTCGAACTCATTATTTTTCGGATCCTTGGACCTTTCCTTCTCCTACCTCCACATTAGACGAAGGTAAAGTGGGTGGAATGGCATTCCCTATTTCTGCAGCAGAGATTGCCTATCAATCTATTGTTGACTCTACATATTCTGTTCCAGTTTCTCTTTCACTAGAGGAGTTGGAAAAATATGTGGCTCCGACTTGGACTCTTAGTTCATCTTCCACTTAGGATTTCCTTGATACCACTCTTCCATCTGAATCGGCTATATTTGAAGTGATGACTAGCGTGGAAATACCATGGGATGATTTGCATCAATGATTTTATTTTCTACTCGAATTGCGAGAAGTCGAAACAAGATTGTATAGCCCTTAGTCTTCTGGTCGTGTTCACCCGGTCTTGAACCCTTTAGCTCCAACACAGGTTTTTTTTTGAAAGGAACATGGCTGTCATTTTTGAGACTACCCCGGTGAAAATATCCAGAGATCCCAACGTTATTAAGAATGTATTCATTGGAGATGATTGTTCCCTTGAAGAGATTCAGACTTACACTAATATCTTTAGAGAATTTCGGGATGTATTCTCTTGGTCTTATGAGGATATTCCTGGTATTGATCCATCTATTGTCCAACATGATATCAAGACTTACAAAAATGCTAAACCTATATGACAAAAGCTTCATCTGGAAAACCCTAGGAAGGCAAAAACTATCAAGGCCGAGGTTCAGAAGTTTCTAAAGGCGGGTTTCATATACCTCGTTTCGTTAACTGAGTGGGTTTCGAATCCAGTGCCCGTGGATAAGAAACAAGGAATGATCCAAGTTTACATTGATTTCAGGGATTTGAATAAGGCATGTCCAAAAGATAATTACCCCACATTGTTTATTGATCATATTATTAATGAGTGTGCGGGGAATGAGATTTTCTCCTTCATGGATGGTTTCTCGGGATACAATTAGATTAATATCCATCTTGAAGATCAGAATAAGACTGCTTTTATTTTCCCCTAGGGTACATTTTCATACAAAAATATGCCTTTTGGCCTTAAAAATGTTGGAGCTACTTTCCAACAAGACATGTCCTATGCTTTCCATGACATTAAGCATATTATTGAAGCATAATTGGATGATTTAGCTGCTTGTTCTCAAAATAGAATTGATCATCCTTCTCACCTTCGACAAGTTTTTGAATGATGTCGTCATTATAAAATTCGGTTGAAGCCTAATAAGTGTGTTTTCGCCGTCACAACCAGTCGATTGTTGGAATTCATCGTGTCTACAGAAGGGACTCAGGTAGATCCCTTCAAGGTTGAGGCAATACTTCAGTTGTCTCCCCTGTCTTCTATTCGTCAACTTCAAAGTCTACAAGGAAAGGCCAATTTCATAAGGAGATTTATCGTTAATTATTCTAAGGTGACGAAAGGATTTATGAGGTTATTAAAGAAAGGGGTTCCATTATTTTGGGATGAATTTTCTCAACGATCGTTCGATGCTTTGAAAAAGGCATTGACCTCTACTCCATTATTGAGTCCACCTGATTATAGTAGAGACTTCCTTTTATAGCTCAATGTAGTAGAATATACTATTGGTATGGTTTTGGTTCAGGAGGACGATGCTCTTTGTGAGCATGTTATTTACTGCCTTAGTCAAGGCTTGGTGGGTCCTGAACTGTGGTATTCTCCCATTGAGAAATTAACTTTGGCAGCTATTGATGCTATCTAGAAACTCAAGAATTATATCCTTCTTCACAAAACTTATGTTTTGGCAACAATTAATCCATTTCAATTTTTCCTCAGTAGGCGAGTGATTGGGGGAAAATAAAATTGATGGATTTTCATTTTGCAAGAGTTTGATCTCGAATTCTTGTATGCAAAATCTAAGAAATCGTTGGTATTTGCGGAGTTGATCTCTAAGTTTCCCTGTGGAGATGAAATTGTTTATGAAGATTCATTCCCTGATGAACATATTTTCCTCATTTCTTCACAGGATCCTTAGTATGGAGATCTCATTATTTATCTCTAGACTTCGAAGTTTCCCTTAGCTTTTTCGAAAGATGAGCGTCGAAAGTTGTGTCACTTAGAAAAAAGTTATCTTATTATCAGTGACACTCTATATTTTTGTGGGGTTGTTTCGATCCCTAGACATCTCTTGAATCTTGAAGAAGATGAGGTTGTGTTGAATGATTTCCATAGTGGAGCTTGTGGTGGTCATTTATCTAGGCTTGCTACAACCCAAAAGATTTTGCGTGCAAGATATTTTTGGCCCTCAATTTTCAAATATTGTGTTGAGGCGTTCAAAAAATGTCATCATTGTCAAGTCTATACTTAGAAGATGCGCAGTCATCTAGCTCCGCTATTTCTTGTTGTCACTGTCGGTCCATTCACAAAGCGGGGTATTTCTTATACTACTTGTAACCCACCTTCGGCAAAGCTTCATAAGTACATTATCGTATCAATAAATACTTTACGAAGTGGGCTGAGGCTATGCCTACTTCTGGGTACGATGGTGAAATAGAAGCCCTGTTTCTATTCAACCAAGTCATTTCTCACTTTGGTATTCCCAAAGATATTTTCAATGACCATGACAGTCATTTTCAGAACAATATGATGGCTGAATTGGCTCTTAAATTGGGTTTTTGGTAGGAGCATTTGTCTCCGTATTATCCTTAGGCCAATGGGTAGGTTGAAGCCGTAAACAAGCCCTTAAAGGTTATCCTTCAACGGATAATTGATAAAGCCAGGTCCAATTTCCATGTCATGTTGGATCCTGCACTTTGGGCATACTAGATGTCTGTTAAGACTGCAACCAGATTCACTTTGTTCCAACTAGTTTATGGGCTGGAATAAATCTTTCTTGTTGAATGCAAGATTCCTTCCCTTAAGCTAGCAATTGGGCTTCTTCCTGACACTTAAAGTCTTGAAGAACACCTTTTTTATCTACAACATCTCGATGAGTAGCGCCGAGATGCAGCTATGATGAATGAGGCTCATAAGAAATGAGTGAAGGTTTAGTACGATAAGGTGATCAAACCTAGGGTTTTCTCTGAAGGTGACCTTGTTTTGGTTTATGCTCAAGACAAGGATGCCTTGGGGGTACGAAAATTCAAATCCATGTGGTATGGCCCTTTTATTGTTAAAAAGGTCCTAAAAAAGGGAGCTTATGCCTTGGTTTATTTTGATGGAAATGAGCTAGTGGAGCCCATAAATGGGCTCTATCTGTAGAAATATTATGCCTAGGCTTTTGCCTAGCATTTTATTTTTTTGTATATATTGTATTTTTGTACATGTATATCGATTTTTGATGTGACTTTGATGATTTTGATATACTTTGGAAAGTTGTTTTGGATGAGATGAGTCATTTTGGCTTTGCCGATGGTGCTAGTCGACATACCCGGAATCTTGCTTCCGTAGCTTGGGTAATTTACTATCCATCCAGTCAATTGCTACTCTCAAGGGGTGTATGCATTGGTCCTGCTTTGAAAAATGTGTCAGAGTACACTTCAGTGGTCAATCTACTCTTGGAGGCAATATCTATTGGTGTTGATTCGTTAGTAGTATACTTGGATTCACAACTGGTGGTTTCACAATTAAATAACACCTATTGTGTCAGAGACCCATTTTTACACCGATTATTTCTAAGAGTGTGTTTGTTACAATGTCCATTTCATTATGTTACATTCATTCACATTCCTTGTTTAGAAAATTGGTTTACAGACTCATAAGCTAATCGAGCAATTGATTGGCATATTGATCATTCAACACATTAAAAATAAAAAACATAATTAATCATTATACATTTGGGACAATCACATCATATAAATTGTTGTATATATATATCAGATTTGTGTTCAAAATATACAAAAATTGAACAAGCATTTCCTACAAAATTAGGGCTTATGCCCAATCATGTTCATCATCAAAAAATATTACTGTCATCTGATCAATAAAATCTATCCCTGTGGGCCCTTCCTAGGATAGGTGTTTCGAAAGAACATTATAGCTGTCACCACATGGCGGAACAACCACACCCAATTGTGTGGTACTCCAACCACACGTCTCTGCATAGCCTCTGGGAGGTCCTCGATGGCAACCATAGGGACTGGGCGATTCAAGCTCTCCAAGTTTCTCTGTATATCATGGAGGTTCCTCCCTGGGTCTTCTGTGGCAACTTGAGCTTCTCTTCCAGGGCTCCTGTGCCTCGGGAAGCCCTTAGGTCTCACTGGTCCCATGTGTGTAACATGATCCATAAAATTTTTATGTCAAATTGTCCTACCAAAAATATTTTTCATTTTCATATAATTTGAAAAAAAAAAATCATCGTGCAATCTTACCAGTCGCCCCCCATGCTACACCGGGTGGAAGGGTCAAATCAGGATCTCCTCTAAAATCCATGCCAGCATAGGGATAGTCCTCTACTACAATGACTTGTTTTCCCCACCAAAGGAATAACTCATCATCCCAAGTAGTCCATGGGACCTCTCCATCCCCCAATCTCTTCATCAGATCTGCCCACCTAGCTATTTGTGGATCACGAGGGTTGTTGATGATAGAGATGATCTTGGGGCGAAGCCCTGGAATCCTCTCGAAGGAGACTGTGCATAGGATGGTACCATAACCAAAATTCTTTGTCTTATTCTTCTGGATTGAGGTCAGTTGTTTCTTCAAGTTTGTTAGTAAGACTGTGCACCAATCATACAATATAGTCAAGCAATCCACTACCAGACTCATGCTTCCTCATGAATCTTGGTGTAAGGAAACTGAACCGGCTACCCTCACAATGGTGAAAATACGTATCTTCATGTGAAAACCTTGCACATCTTTAATTGGGATCTGTGTCCTGACCTTCTGAGTACCCTCAAAACAATAAACATGAATATAATCCTCGACATTTAACCCTCATGTGGGCTTTCCTTACAAATTTACTGGTTCCCCTCTATGAGAGAGTCCAATTATGAAGTAAATTTCCTCGATTTCAATCCTTAGTGGCATCTTATCTATAATGAAACAATCCTCATACGGATCCCAATAACTTACAAGCATTTTGAGAAATCTTGTTTTCGTTTTCATGTTTGGAATTTTTAAGAATTTCAATAATCCACATCCCCAGATTATATCCAAGGATAACTGGTCTTCCATGACCTGATTATCAATAGTACTATGCTCTCTTTCCCTCCAACTTATGGTAAAACTACATCATTTCATCCAAATTCCATTTAGAAATTCATTTTAAAATTCCGCTCTATGCATACGCTAGACCATCCAGACACAGTGGTGTCTATACACGAGTTCATAATTATGAACTTGTGTATATGCAAAGGGTTTTAGAAAAAACATAATTTCTATGGTGAAAATCCAAATTTTTTTCTTGAACTGATAAAGAAATTAATGACTAATCTGAGTATGAGGCTTACCTGAAATATTTGGATCAATTCGGTGGTTAATTTCTCCGTTTCCAAGAAGGGTATTTTTTGCTATAGAGCACTTTCACAATTTCTTCAAAAAACAAATGACCAAATGTGTGTCGAAAGGCCTATTTATGCCCATAATTCAAAAAAAATTTGCAAATTTCGTTTGTGCTCATTTTTTGAATTTGTTCACGACTGTTTAACCTTTTGGCTTGTAAATGTTGCGATAGGTTATTTTCATCCATTATGGTGATTTTTCCATTTTTCCATTTCTGATTCGGTTCCATGACCACTGACCCGTCATGGCAGGTATTTTATTCTGAATTGGCATATAGGTTAGGGAATTCATTTTCCATTGCACTTATGCATACTGGCCTCCATTATTAAATCTTGCCATAGGGTCGACCCCATCATGTTATGATTGTAAACCAATTTCACTTGCCGACTTATAAATCATGAAATGATGGTAGAGCCATCCTTTACTTGGGCTTCTTAGTTAGATCCTCGCTAGCATTTGTCACCTATGCTGCAAATTGTGTAGGCTTGGGAGTCCTCTTTAGTCCCGCCATGACTTATGCGTTGAAGCTTCATTCTTCTTCTTCTTCGCTATCTTTTTATGGCCATATAGCCTAGAGGCTCCAATTTTTTTGTTAAGTTGTTTTTTTACATTACATATTGACCATTTTTATACCTTGGTCTTTAGCCGACTTCATTTGGACTCATGTCTAAGCCATATTTTGACCATGCCCTTCTACAAAGTCAACCGTTCAATAACTTAGCCTTCACAACTTGACACCTTTGCCCATTGATGGAAAATTCCTCTAAATGTCACTTACTAGTTTTCACCACCTTGCATTGAGCATAGGATTGTTCCTATCCCAAGAAATAGTGCATATGTTTACAATCATACGTTCTATACATTGTACTATAGGCATTATTTTATTATTTTTTAGGCTTTGAAATATGAAAAAGACAAAAAAATCAAATATCCCAAAAAGAGCGAGATCAGGACATTACTTACACATTTGATGGTAGCTAAAGAGTCAGTTGTGTCGCCCTTGAACAAAGCACAAAAAAATCTAAGTCTTTTCTCCATTTGGGATGGGTTTAGTTTGAATTAGGAGAATTTGTAACCTTGTTATCGAGTCTGTACTCCCACGATTGGTTATCTATTCCAACCATATGGAGGGTTTGTTTATGCCTCATGCATGAAAAAAATATACAAATTTATCATATACTACCATAGTCAAAATGAGTCGTCCTTTTTTTCAAGGGAAGACAACCTGAGTCAACCTTTCTACGGTGTCTCTTGACTCATTTTTCAGTCGGCCATCCTTGTCTGTCAGAGTCTTGTTCTATCACATCAACTAGTTTGTCCTTTTCTCGTGCTGGTTTGAGAAGGTCTCCATTGGCTTCTTGCTAGTGGGTTTGTCTCTTATCGTCTTCAAAAAATTTCTCTGAGAGTAAACCTAGAGCCACACCCTGGCCCTGTTTACATCATTGATAGGTGACATTGTGCTCAACATTTGATCAACACCATAGGTCTTTGACTAAGTGGTTTCCCTTGTGTCTAGCTTCAACTTACGTTATCACACCTAGGATTCATGCAGTGCCTTGGTTTCCATTTGACCCTATCGATGGATTTATCACCTTTTTGTCAGCTTTCATTATTGGTTGGTTCAGAGGGCTTCTATCGTGCTCTAGATACATTTTGTGCATGCCGAAAACATACTTCAGGTGGGTTACTTCACTTTTCTTCATCCGATTCCTTCCAAATTTTGGCCCACGGGTTACACTTGCGCTGGATTGATGTGGGATGCCTTAATGCCTTCCTTCCAGCAGATATTTTCCCATCGACTCTGACTCATTTCTTTGGGAATTAGGTATAGATTCCTTTTGTTAGTACCTTAGGGTTTTTGCTGATTGGTAGATTATCTCAAGTTTTTGAGATAACTCATTTATTCGCACTTGTTAGATTGTACCGGGGCACCTTGACTCTCATCATCATTATCAATGAGTTGTCTTGTATTTGTTAACGATATACATCAATGACTAGTAATCAAACAATTTCTCACATGGTCGACCTCAGCTCATTTATTCCCATTGTGTATAATTGTGCCATAGAAATCGGTGAAGACCTCGGGTTTGCATCAACATGTTTTGGTTCACTTTGACAACTCCTTCAGATTTCTTCCAGTGACATCACCCCCCCTTATATGTTGCAGTTCATCACATTAGCATCTTATATGTTGGCACTCGAGTTGCATGCAGTACCGTTTGTTCCACCACTTATGATTTGATACTTGGAGATTTAGTTGTGACTTCAGTGATCAAATATATTTGGAGCATCATTTATCAATATTTTATATATGATACTTGGACATGATTTTGATATCTACTTCTGGGAAGTGATTAGATGATTCACTATGTACTTTAAAGTTAAGTTATACTTGTATACATATTGGATCCGCTCCATACTTGATATGCAGACATTCTTTTCTTTCAATGAGCATGGGTATTCCCACCTCAGACATGAGCTTTATTTATAATTTCTTTCACTGGTTTTTGGCATGCTGAAATCTGGTGAAGTCCTCTCTAGTCCTCGCAAGATTCTTTCTTATGCCCATAATACATTTCGGCCATCATGTACCCCTTCTGACCTCATATATTAGGGGGAATTTGTTATAACATCATTTATCACATCTATATACTTGATGAATTATGCATTGGCCTTGAGAAACCCTTCCATTCAGACTTGGTCAAACTTCTTAAAAAATAGTATTTTGAATTCCATATGCAACTCTGGCTAGACTTTTCTGTGTGCAGACATGGGTCCACTCATATTTGACCCGTGTATACAATTTAAAATATTAAAAAATAATAAACTCCCTATTAGTTGGGTGGGGTTTAAGGGTTTTACCTATAGAATACTTACATCGGCCTGTGGCCAAACTGTTTCCCAACTAAAAAAATGATTTGAGGAAATATAAATACACCTCAAAGAGAAGGCCTAAGGGAGGAGAGATAATGCTATTGATATTATAGCCTGTTATAGCCCTAATCAATTTTGATATTTTCCTCTGCCTCTTGCACTTCCTAGGTTCAGGAAACCCTTGTTTCCTTGTGATGTTCACCCCCTCTTTATGTGACATCCTTTGTGCACCCTTTATGAAAGAATATTTGTGAGGCTAAGGCTGAATAGATCCGAAGGATGGTTTTTCTTGGAGCCGTGGCAGATCTCAGGTGATTTATCCACTTTATCTTTACATATTATCAATAAAATAAGCTCTGTCATGTTCCTGATGTATTTGTGTTATAATTCTTCTACACATGTTGAATGATCTTGTAATGGTTTATTTCATGTTATTTTTATGAGATTATATGATCTAACATGTTGTCATCTAGGATATATATGTTGCGCAACTAGTTTTTATGATTTGTATTGATTTATTTGCAGGTCTTGAAGCACAAGGAGTAGTAGAGGGTTTGTAACCTGCGGGATCAACCTCAGATATAGGACACACGGGTAAGGTTGTCTATCCTCAATTTTCTAGTTCAAGCATTAGGACTTGTAATTTGAGTGTTTCTTGTGATGATATGCCTTCCGCTATGTTAGGTCGCTCAACCTAGACCTTAGGGAAATCTTTCCCGTAACAGAGAGTGTTGATCATTTGCACATGCATAAGTGTCGACTTGTGTTGTTCGATTGTGTGTTACATGCATGTCATATCAACTTGGAAGAGTTGATTTTGTATCCAAATATGAAAATTATATGTTGACGAAGTGTTTCATGAAATGTGAAATTCATTTTGTTTTGGGAAAAGAATTGTCAAATTATCACACATGCTTATGCTTAACTTGAGAGTCAGTCATTTGAAGAGGCATGTTTTGTCGACTTGTGTTTGGTCGATGAGTTTTGACACTAAGATGTAAGAGTACATGGCGATGTTCACATGATGTGAAATTTGTTACTTTGAAGGAGCAAGAAGATATGTCATCAAGTTATGTTTCTTTCATGATGTGTTTTTCAGATTGATGGTTGTGTTTGTGACAAGATGTCAAATTTTTTTTGTAGCCATTGTAAACCATTTTATGTGTTCACACTAAGAAGAGAAGGAGATGACAAATGCATTCTTCCAGATGTGGAATTTGGAACCATGGAGGTAAAATAATGGTCATTTCTTTTCTTGTTATTAGTGATGTTGGAACTCATTGCAGTAGTTCACTCGGATGGGCTTAATTTGGAAAAGTGTTTTCCAAGGAGAAGCTTGCATTCTCAGTGGGAAGGCAATAAATTAGTTTTACAAGCACCTAGGAATTGATTTGGTACAACAAAGTGTTGTATCGGTCAGCAAGCAGTCAACAACTATTGGATTGGGTCAACAAAAAAAAGGAGAACATTGGTTGAAGAGCCAAGCCATTTGCAAGGCAAGACATGTGAGTGAACCCAAGTGGTTGTCATGGTGATTTTTCTAAGTAGAATCAAGATGATAGAACTTGGGAAACATAAGAGTATTCAGATCTCATGAGATAACCAACTTTTGTGGGTCGAAAATCATGTCAATGGGAAGGAGTGATCGGAATATGGATTAGGGGCAAAAATTTGCTCAAAAATTAAAATTGATCATAATTGCACCAAACTAGAACAACAACGACCGACTAGTCACCAAGAATCCAACGCAAATCATTTCATCGAAAACCGAGTTTGGATGAAGAAGTTATCACCTCTTGATCGTCATTCATAATAGGAAATTAAAAAAAAAAAAATTGCAGAACAATGACAGGCAGATGACATGGCAGTCCAGTCAGAACTCTAGGTATATTCAAGGAATATTCTTTGCTTTTTGCACATTGGGACTGTGATAAGTTTCAATGCAGGATTCACCAGTTTGGGTTTGAGAAGGTGAAATTTCCCAATGTCCTCCTAAGGTTGAATTTGGGTTCATGATGAATTATTATGTTTTGGAACTATTTTTTAATTATTAAGGTTGGATTAATGTGTGTGTGCATATATATATATATATATTAAATCCAAACTTATATATATTAAATTTTGCATATATATATTTCGAATTAACATTTTAACATAAGGTTTGAATCATATATGTATATGGTGAATATTTCAATTTATCTACAGTTCAAATTATATGGTGGTGTCATTTTAAATTATCGGTGGAGTGCCATTTAAATGGCCAAATTCCAAAGGTTTTGGAGCGTGTTTATTTATATTGCAAAACGTATATATAGGACGGGCAGAGGGTGGGTCAAACGCGTGACCTCCCCCTCCTGTTTCTACGTTATCACCGCTATGCCATGGGTAGGACTTGTGAGGAGATGGCCAAAAAAAATGTTTTGAATTGAAATGTGTCTTCAACGGCAGGAATGGAGGGGGCCATCCCATGAGCCAACCCTCCTCCCATGAGACTGCACCATGTGTCCCACTCCTAGTGCTCAATCTAACTGCACCTAGTGCATAATTAATCTGCACTTATCTCCAACTAGTATTTTGACTAATTAATTTAAAATCATAGTTAAATATGGAGGTTTTTTCGACGACTCCTCTAGTTTTTGCAGATTTCCAACTTTGGAGGGGTTATTGGGAGTCCTCTCTAGATTTGGAGGAGGAATCTAGGGAGAAATTGAATATGCCATATCTTTAGCTATTTTCGAGAAATTTTGGCTTAGGAAGAGTCATTACTAGTATATTTACATGCTCTGAATCTATTGGTACAAGTTTTAGAGGCAGAGGAGCAATTTTACAGGTGTTTTTGTCACTTTGAAGAAAATTGAAGCTTAGGGCCACTAAGAAGGAAGGCCATGCCTAGATCAGCTGAAGACCAATATTGGCTCAAAAAGAGTCATTTTTAGATGATTTTGATGCTCTGAACATAGTGGTATAGGTTTCAAAGGTGTTGGAACACTTATGAAAGTGGTTTTTTCACTTTGGATATTAAATAAGCCTAGGGCCACCAAGATGGGAGGTCAAGCCTAGATCAACTGGAAACCAATTTTAGAGATTGAATAGTCATTTTTGAGATTTTTGGGTCTTATGAAGCCAATGGAGAAGGTTGAAAATCCATTGGAGCAATATAGGTGCATGGAATCAGACATTTGACTCTTAATCCTAAGAGGGCCTAGCTAGTTGAAGTAGGTCCATGGAGATGTAGCTCAGGAGGGGTGAACTCCGTTATCAATTATTGTATTATGTGAATGCTGCGTTTTATTTCTCTGCATTTCATTTGTTGTACATGGGTTTTTAAAATATAATTAACTCATAAATTTCTCACAAAATACACATAAAACTTGACATAAACCCCTTCACAATTGGTTAACTTGAGACGATCCTAAACACACATTTTTAATATCGACGAGGGAGCTAGCATAAAAAAACTATTTTTCCCATATTTAGATCAAGTTGGTATCAGATCAAGGTTTAGCTCATTTTAGGCAAGGTTAGTTAGAAGAATTAGTTGTTGGTTTTTGAATTTGTGCAAGGAGAATTTAACTGTGTGAAAGTTTATGTGTGAAGGAGGAGAAGCAAGAGATTCTTGAAAATATGAATGAGATCGAGACACAACTCCATATTTCAAATGAGAACCTAGCAAGGATGCATGAGATGGAGGCTTAGGTCCATGATGCCAAGGAAGCCTTAGCCATGTATGTGCATGAAAAAGATGTATGCAATTCAATTTTATCTTCAATTTCCTCTCAAAATGAATGTGTAGGTGATTTTGAAAGACACACTAGAGGAATAGGGTCCAAATTATTGATGAATATGGGATATGAAGGTAAAGGATTGGGAAAACATGCACAAGGCATACTTGAGCCAATTGTTGTTGAGGAAAAGCCTAAGTATTTGGGTCTTGGTTATGGAAAACATGATGGAGAAAGCTTTAAAGCCAAAGAGGTACATGAAGGTGTTCTAAGAAGGACTTTAATTTAATGTTCATTACCTCAAGCTTGTGAATATTTTGTTCATGAGGAATGAAAAAGTTTTACACCCACTTTGCAAGAAGGTGCTCATAAGCATGCAACTAATGACAATGTCGAACAAGAGGATGTTGAAAGCTCTAAAGTCATTGAATGCATTGTTGGTATTCTGAAGAGAGCCACTACCTCATCAAATTCACCTCCTCAAGAAGGCGACGAAGGTGAAAGTTAAAGGTATAAATATTATTTTAATAAAGTTGCTTTTGATTATGATAAACATGGTAAATCTTCACATAATATTTGGAGAAAGTTTGCATGTTCCTTTTGTGATTTGGATAACCATAATGTTTGAAGATGTTGGAAGAAGATATCCATGCACAGGAAACTTTTAAAACAAAGGAGGTAGCAATCCAAAAGTAAATTGGACAAAGCAAACCATGTTGAAAAGAAGATTCAATTGTTTTGCACTCATTTCCATAAGCAAGGTTATATTGTAGACAAGTGTTGGAATTTTTATCCAACAAGGCATCCATGACATTTGAAGAAGGTGGAGAAAGAGAATGGCAGGAATGGAAAATAAGATTCCATAACTGTTGTGGGTTAGGATGATTCACATGATGAAGTGCAATTGAAAGAAGCGCCACTAAAATGGTTTGTTATTTTGTCTCTACAATGCATGTTGCATGTATACGCCAAGAAGATGATTGAAAGTGGAGTATGTTGACTCAATTTATCGCAGCAAAATTTGTTCATTTCAACTCTTTAAGTACATGTACATATGAATGGGTTTATTGTACTTATGATTGTACTTATGAGAGAGTTGAAGAATTGTATATGTTATCACAAAATCAGACTTGATAGGCTGCCAATCAAATCAATCTCATGTAACTGTTTCAAACCAATATTTTGATTGAGGCTTAGCCTCCTAAAACTGAGAGGGATCTCTCAAGGGTTAATGATTTTTGATAAAACTATAGATGGATAACTCTATGTGGGGTAATAAGCAGATAAATGATAGATATTGGTTGCAAATCACATTAGCAAGTGCACATTGGGCTTATGGAGTCAAAATAGATTTAGTAAAACCAAACAATCTACTCAGCATGGAAGTCAAGGCATATCAGAGTTCTAGTCAAAAGATACACATGTGAAACTGTAAAACACACAGTCAGTTTGTCTATGTAGGAAGTCAGAGCATCTAAGATGAATTATGGGTAACATAAGCAAACACCACTGCAATATGATAGTAAAACGATGCAATTAGAACAAGAACACACTAGAACTCTTTATGAATCTATTAAGTCCCTATATCAATAGTGTAGTCCCTTATTATGTTAGTGTAGCCCCCCTTATTGTTATTCTTGTACCCCTGTAACCCCCATATTGTTATTATTTTGCCCTTACATTATTATCGTTAGGTCGGCTAGGATTACATTGTGGCCCCACTAGGATTACATTATGGCCCCATGGACTCCTATATATATAAAGGAGGTTTTGTCATTTGTATCATCCAAGAATTGTTCATTCATGTAATGTATTGGAGGTTGCCCCCTCGAAGTGGCTTATTTCTAAGGCGTTGATATCTCTTTTCTTCTCTTTTTGGAGCTGGTTTCATAACATTAGCAAGTGCACATTGGGCTTATGGAGTCAAAATAGCTTTAGTAAAACCAAACAATCTACTTAGCATGGAAGTCAAGGCATATCGGAGTTCTAGTTAAAAGATACACGTGAAACTGTAAAACACACAGTCAGTTTGTCTATGTAGGAAGTCAGAGCATATAAGATGAATTATGAGTAACATAAGAAAACACCACTACAATAGGATAGTAAAAAGATGCAATTAGAACAAGAACACACTAGAGCTCTTTATGAATCTCAAGTTGGCTAAGTAGAATCTCTGTATTAAGCTGAAAACCAGTGACTTACAATAAACACAGTCTTTTGCTAAAAATGTCCAACCCTTTTCTAATTCAACTTCTTGGTCTTTAATAGACCATTTACAACATGAGATGATCTCATGTTCTACTATATACTTCGAATTACTGACTCTTGACACCTTGCATAACCATATGACATGGTATTTATTACAAAAAGACGGCTAATCTACTAAAATAGTCCTATTACAAATAAGATTCAAACTCTTAAACACTATCTATAACCACCTTATCTTAATTAAGTTACATCATTTTCCAAGTATACTAACACATGGTCGAATCTAGAGGATAGACTTCAACTCTTCATGACCATGATGCTAACCTCCACCAAAATAGGAACAGTCTCCTGTTTTTTAGGCATTGGGTCCCTTGCACATCTTGAAACATTATGATCACCATGAGCTAATTATTTCGAGTTCCTTTACTGTTGGAAACTGAAATAACACCTGAAATAATCCTCCCTAAGATCCAGGTGTCCAAAACCCATCATTATACTGTTGAAATGAGCTGAAATAGATCGTGCTATGAAAACAACTCAGTTTCGTGGCGCCTTTCGTAGCATTGCGTTTTAACCCTTGTTTCTTCAAAATTTTGATTTCTTTCCTCAATTATTATCTTCATTATCTCTAAATACATCCTCCTTAGAAATTTCAGATCATAATTAAAACTTTTTCCGTTCAAAATTTGATGAGAAAGAGTGAAAAAAGCTGCTACAACAGCTTCGTAGCGCTTTTCACTCTTTTTACACTATCTGCGCTACGAAACTGCTGAGTGAGTAGTTTTGTCCAAAAATTTCTAAAATGAAAATTTTAAAATGTGACAAAACTCAAAATAAAACTGATTTCATCATATCAAAATCCATATGAACTGAAAACATAGTCATTGCAACCTTCATAATCTCTTAACTTCTTGCAGATTTCTCTTGTTTTTATCTGAAAAATAGGTCTTGTGAAAGAGCTTATATATTATAATCCATGATGTGGTTTGTGAAACTGAAGGAGGTTTTTGTAGGCCACTATGTCGTGAATAAAAACCTCTCTTGGTGTTTTGAAATACATCTCCTGCTGTCCCAAAACGGCCTTTGAAAAACATGTGTAAAACAGGAAAACCCTATTTTCTGAAAATAGGGCTTCAAAGAAATCCTTTTATCTACCAACTGATAAAAATTCTTAGAAACTTGAAAGAGGTTTTTGTAGTGAGGTCTGTTAGGAAGAAAAAACTCTTTCAGTTTTCCAAAATTAGTTTTGAGTTTCTCATAAACATCCTTGGAAGTTGACTGCTAAAAACAAGAAAACAGAGTTTTTGCTTCATAACTTTTAGCAATTGCGTAGCGCAAATCAACTTTTTTGAACTAGTGATGCTACGAAAGTAAGGTTTCTTGGCTAATTGACCAGTTTTGACATGAGACTTTAGGAAATGACTCACAAATGGAAATTATGGATATTTGACAATGAATGGACCTTAAAAAGACTTTATTTGAACTTGAGGATGGGCTTTGAACTTATAAAAATCTAACCTACCCTTAACCAAACCCTAAATTGACTTCTAAACATAATTTGAACCATGACCAAAAACAAACATAACACAATGATGTTTTTTTGAGAATTTTTCAATGATAATAGTATACATGAATGAGAGTTTTTGTGTATGAAGAATGGAATTTTTATGGTTTCATTGTGCTTGAACATGCATGAGTAATTGACTTGTGTTGGTCGATTTCCTTGTTTAACATGTATGTTGTCAACTTGAGAGTGTTGATCATTTTCACATGCATGAGTGTCGACTTGTGTTGTTTGATTGCGTGTTACATGCATGTCATATCGACTTGGAAGAGTTGATTTTGTATCCAAAGATGAAAAGGATATGTTGACAAAGTGTTTCATGAAATGTGAAATTCATTTTGTATTGGGAAAAGTATCATCAAATTATCACACATGCTTATGATTGACTTGAGAGTCATTCGTTTGAAGAGGCATGTTTTGTTGACTTGTGTTTGGTCGATGAGTTTTGACACCAAGATGTAAGAGTACATGGCGATCTATGAAATTTGTTGCTTTGAAGGAGCAAGAGGATATGTCATCAAGTTATGTTTCTTGCATGATGTGTTTTTCAGATTGATGGTTGTGTTTGTGAATTTGGAATCATGGAGGTAAAATAATGATCATTTATTTTCTTTTTATTAGTGATGCTAGAACTCATTGCTGTAGTTCACTCAGATGGGCTTAATTTGGAAAAGTGGTTTCCAAGGAGAAGCTTGCATCAAATGCATGTTTGTGGAAAGGAGGAACGTGATTCTCAGTGGGAAGGCAACTATTAGTTTTAGAAGCACCGAGGAATTGATTTGGTACAAAAACATGTTATATCAGTTAGAAATTAGCCAACAAGTGCTGGATTGGGTAAACAGAAAAAGGAGAACATTGGTTGAAGAGCCAAGACAATTGTTCCAATTGGGTCACGAAAATTGTTCCAATTAGAATCAAGATGATAGAACTAGGGAAACATAAGAGTATCCAACTCTCATGAGATAAACAACTTTTGTGGGTCCAAAATCATGTCAATGGGAAGGAGTGATTGGAATCTGGATTAGGGGAAAAACTTTTATCAAAACTTCAAAGTGATCAGAATTGCACAAAACCAGAATGAAAATGACTGCCCATCGCTAAGAATCCAACACATTGTTTCGTTGAAAACCGAGTTTAGATGAAGAAGTTATAGCCTGCTGATCGTCATTCAGAATAGGAAAATAAAAAAAAAAAAATTGTAGAACAATGTCAGGCTGATGACATGGCAGTCCAGTCAGCACTCTAGGTATATTCAGGGAATATTCTCCACTTTTTTCCCAGTGGCACTGTGACAAGTGTCACTGCAGGATTCACTAGTTTGGGTTTAAGAAGGTGAAATTTCTTAAGGTCCTCCTAAGGTTGAATTTGGGTTCATGATGAATTATTATGTGTTGGAATTATTTTTTAATTATTAAGGTTGGATTAATGTGTGTGTGTATGTGTGTATATATATTAAATCCAAACTTATATATATTAAATTCTGCATATATATATTTCGAATTAACATTTTAACCTAAGGTTTGAATCATATATGTATATGGTGCATATTTCAATTTATCAGTACTTCAAATTATATGGTGGTGGAATTTTAAATTATCGGTGGAGCACCATTTAAATGAACAAATTCCAAAGGTTTTAGAGCACGTTTATTTAAATTGCAAAACATATATATAGGATGGGTGGAGGATGAGTCGAAGCCGTGACCTCCCCCTCCTATTTCAATGTTTTCACTGCTATACCATGAGAAGGAATTTTGAAGAGATGGCCAACAATTTTTTTTGAATTGCAATGCATCTCCAATGGCGGGAATGGAGAGGGCCAACCCTCCTCCCATGAGATGCACCATGTGTCCCACTCCTAGCGCTAAATCTAACTTTTATTAGTGCATAATTAGAACTTATCCCCAACTAATATATTGATTAATTAATTTAAACTCACAGCTAAATATGGCATGTTTTTCAGAGGTTCCTCTAGTTTCGGCGAAGTGCCAACTTTGGCGGGGTTATCCAGAGGCCTCTCCAGATTTGGAGGAGGAATCTAGGGAAAATTTGAATATGCCATATCTTGAGCAATTTTCGACGAATTTTGGCTTAGGAATAGTCATTCCTAGTAAATTGGCATGCTTTAAATCCATTTCCAGTACAGGTTGTAGAGGCAAAGGAGCAATTTTACAGGTTTTTTTGGCACTTTGAAGAAAATTGAAGCCAAGGGCCACCAGGAAGGAAGGACATGCCTAGATCAGTTGAAGACCAATATTGGATAAAGAAGAGTCACTTTTAGATAATTTTTATGCTATGAAAAGAATGGTATAGGTTGCAGAGGCGTTGGAGCACTTCTGAAAGTGTTTTTTTCACTTTGGAGATTAAACAAGGCTAGTTCCACCATGGTGGGCGGTCAAGCCTAGATCAACTGGAAACCAATTTGAGAGATTGAATAGTCATTTTTGAGGTTTTTGGGCCTTCTGAAGCCAATGGAGTAGGTTGCAAATCCATTGGAGCACTACATGTGCATGCAATTATACATTTGAATCTTAATCCCAAGAGGGCCTAGCTAGTTAGAACAAGTCCATGGAGATGTAGCTCAGGAGGAGTGATCTCCGTTATCAACTATTGTATTATGTGAATGCTGTGTTTTATTTCTTTGTATTTAATTTGTTGTACATGAGTTTTTAAAAGCTAATTAACTCATAAATTTCTCACAAAATAAACGTAAAACTTGACACATAAACCCCTTCACAATTGGTTAACTTGAGAATCCTAAACATACATTTTTAATACTGATGAGGGAGCTAGCACAACAAAACTAGTTTGCTCATATTCAGATCTTGCAAGAAGGAATTTCTATCCCAAACAGTGTGTCAGCCATGGATTTCATCAACTATGGCCTTATCCAATTTAGAACCTCTGGGGTGCAATGCTAAAACAACATGCGTCTCTTAACAAGGCTATTGATATCCAAAAAATTATGTTAACCATGCCTTTAGTCCTGCTCCTTTGTATACTTCTCTGATATAAAATTCACGACGTGACATCAAATCATATGTCAAATAATGGGAAAATACCCATCATGTGCCTTCTATTAGTCAGTGGAACCACACACCTACTACATCATCTTGCCATTGACTAGCCTTAACTCCGTTCGATCAATGATCATGGTTAATTGCGGTGTCCCCTTCTGTGCTTGACATTTAATGGAGGGGTTATGCATTTTTTCACTTCTAAAACTAACCCTTACCCATATTTCTCTAAGTTCACCATAAGATAATCTTCATATGCTTAAATCCAATGGTTTGTATTAATTGTGGGACCCCCTTGTATGTCCGACAATTGATAGAGGGCGGTGGTTTTTCAATTTGGTGTTTTGTGAAACAATGAAGCTTTGGAACCCAACTAAAATTTGAACTAAGATAACTCTTGATATCTTCAGAGTTTTATCAAGTTCCATATACTGTTGGGAATATATCTGAGAGGACTATGCAACTATACATGTAGTATCCTGATTTGATTTGACGAAAAAACTCCTTCATAGTTATAAACTCCATCCTTAACCTTATCTAGGTAGAAACTCCATTAATACTCTTACCAAGGATCAACACTAGGATCCAACTGAGTAGGTAACACACTCAATTTCAACTACCGACATGCTCAATAATACCAATACTGGACAATAACCTCATCCTATGATTATTATCAATGAAGCTGCCATCAATGGCAACACAAAAACGCCAACATCATCACCAAATATGACAATCAAACCAAGCCTAATGGCCATTACACATTACATAAAAATTAAGCCCTTGGGATCATCATATAACTTGATCATCTTACACCCAAAATTTAGTTCTTCGTCGAAGTCCAAGCCCAAGACCAAGCCCAAACCTCAACATTGTGGAGTATATGCCTTATATGCATAATGTGTTATTTATAAGTGGAAACATTCTCCCATTGAAGGAGATGCTAATACTTTTCCCTTGTATGTCCATAGTGAAAATCAAACATAATATCTAGCACCCATTATTTCAAAATTAGGCTCTTGGCCTCTCATATACCTAGACCACATGATGCCCAAAGTTGATGGAAGCTATACCTTATATGCACCATGAATTGGTTATGTATGGAAAAATTATTTCATAAAAGGATATGCTGATTATATATTTTCTTGAATTTACATAGTCAAATCAAGCCTAAGATCCATTATCCACTATCAAAGGTAGGACCTTGGCCTCATCACATGACTCTATCACATTATTCCCAAAACTAATGGAGCTTATGCCTCACATGCACAACATATTTTATATACATGGAAATATTATTTCATATAAGAAGATGCTAAATATATATTATCTTTCATGTCCATAGTAAAATCAAGCCTAGAATGTTCATAGTTAAACAATGGAGCATTGCATGGAAGATGGTCTGTGTTAAGTATATAGAATAACAAGAAATTATCCAACCAAGCTGATATGTTCTAACTTGAACTTCTCCCTATGTTCTAAGCACTTCCCTCACCTTTTAATTCATGCCATATCGATGCATTGAGAGTTAATGGAATGGTGATTTTGGTTGAAAAGTCCTTGGCCATTGGTTGTACACACATTTCTTGACACTTTGAGTTTTAAAGTTCTAATTATTAAGTCTTTAATTTTTCTTAGCACCATCATATTAGTTTTGAATAATTATTACATTTAAGTTTGTTTTAGGTATCCATTGAATGATTTTTGAACTCTTGCACATGTTTGACTGCAAATGGAGAGATATTTTGTAAGATTATTATATTACTCACTAAAATTGTGTAAAATTACATAGAAGGGATTCCAGGACGAGACCAGGAAAGATTGAAACTGATGTTATGGTGAAAACAAGGAGTGGAAATATTTTCACCATGCCAAAAAAACTTTAGAACGAAACCACGATCCACGATTAGAAAAAAAAAAATTCAACACAATTCTTCAAATAGTAAGCCTCAATAAAATGATAAAAAAAAATATACACCCAAGAAACAGGATGCAGGATTCCGCCACCATTTGCAACAAATCTGACATGATCACAGAGAAACACCATTGAGTCCTGATAGATCGAAACCATATCTCCTAGAAAAATTTATAAATCTCAAAACACAAACTTCATTCAGATCATTAAAAAATAAGAAACTTTGAAAAATTAGGCAGGGAAGGAATCACCTACTCTGATACCATGTAAAAGTATTATATTAACCACTAAAATTGTGTAAAATTACATAGAAAACCTCCATTATATAGCAGTGGAGAAGGCCCATTGTCGGTTAAGGATAACTACAACAACTGGATAAAGAAAGTCCCTATGTGAGCTTACAACTCACCATACTTAGCTCATAGGGAAATGAGGTGTTGGAAAAGCCAACTCTAACACGTTTATCTATAGCACATAATTATACAAACATTATCAATATATGTCCTTTTTAAATGTAAATATATATTTCAAGTGTTTTTGTAAAAAATATTGAATTATTGTGGTAATATTTTTTGTAGAATTGGCAATGCATTGATTTATATTATAGTATAATGGAACATTGGTCCAAGAATGAATGCGAACTATTTAATGACACTATATTTATTATAACTGAATAAATAATTGGATGCTTTGTCATCTAAATAGGTTTTTATCATTCCTTTTTAAGTAATGACAACTTGGGTTTCAATTCTAAATTTATATATATTCTTTGATACAACTTAGAATAGTTTAAGACTTGTAAGGAAAATACCCAATTTCGTTCATAAAACTCTTGATCCTCCTAGTTATTCCACTTGGCTCACCAGTAAATATTTGTCTATTTAGTGATTTTAGCACATCATTTTTATTAATTATAGCCAATTAATAATTATTATAGTTTTGTAATATAAAAGACAAACACTTCAAGTTTTATAAAGAGTTAAGACTTGTAGGAGGAAATTGTGTTAAGTGAAGTATACAAGGGTAAAATGGAATTATACAGATATGTTAGAATATTATGGTGACTAGTGCTAGTTTAATTTAGAAATTTTGTTTGGATTTGTTTATCTACAATGGGAGTTAGTTGTGGTATTTTGTTTAGGGGAGGTTGTTGGATCTTGGAGATGCACTCTCTTTCTTTGGGTGATTACAATCAGTGTATTTTCTATCTTGATGAAGGTTTTTATTCTATATATTTCAGCTAAAGGAATGGAATTTTATGTTTGAGAAAGTGTGTGTTTATGTGTGATTCTTGAAGAATAATTGCACAAACTTGCGAGATTTGAAAAAGAAAAAATGGAATTGAGAATGAATTTGATTACCAAATATTGGTTTTAGAATAAATACATAAAGAAACTAAGTTAAGCTATTTGTACATGCAATAACTATGGATAATTAAACCTAACTGAAGCTAAGTGTTATTTATGTTATGTTAAGGTGCATATGAACCACATGCAAGAAATAGAGTTAACTAACTGAAGCCAAGTGCACACCACATATAAGCACTTGAGTTAACCAACTGAAGCCAAGTGCACACCACATATATGCACTCGAGTTAAATAGCTAAATCCAAGTGCACATCACATGCAATAAATAGAGTTTAACTAAAGCTAATTAAGGCTAACTATGTACACCAACACCCCCTCTTAAGAATAACTTAGGTGAGTGTGATGCAAAATGAATGAGTCCCGACAACAAGGCCATTTAGGTACCCATATGCAATGCATGAAAAGAGGAAAGAGGGAAAACCTAGTGGGAAGAAAACCTCCCACAAAATATAATTCAAAAAGCAGAGAAAATACAACTAATAGGAATTCACCTCGATACGATCTCACAGAAATTGAAACTTCTGCTCAGTGAAATTCTTGGTCAAGATATCTACAGTATGCTAGGAACTGGGATAGTACTGAAGATCGATGATCCCATCATGAATTAGTTCTATAATTAATTTCATGTGGATCTCGATGTGTTTGGTCTATTGTCGCTACACTGGATCTCTGCAAAACTTTAACATACTTTTATTATCACACCAGATGAAAGTTGGATGATGGAAACTGATACCAAGATCAAATAGGAAATGTTGTAGCGAAATGGTCTGAATAGTGGCATTGACCGCACCTTTGTACTCAGCCTATGCTGATGATAAAGTAATGGCAGTATTCTTCTTGCTTGACCAACAAATTGGGTTGGATCCCAAACTAAGTACATAACTGGAGGTGGACTTGCGATCAATATTGTCACTAGCCCAATCTGAATCTGTGAACTCAATGAGATCCAAAGAATTTTTTTTTGCATAATGAATCCCATAGGTGATTGTCTCCTTGACATATTGAAGGATGCTCTTTGCAGCTTTCTAATGTAACTCATGGGGCTCTTGCATGTATCTGGAAATTGATCCTACGACATATGAGAGATCAGGATGAGAGTGAGTGAGATAAATAATACTTCTGAAAAGCTAATGGTACAATGTGTAATCTGTCTTTGTCATTCTCAAGCTTTATCCTGGATAATAAAGGTGTGGCTACTGTCTTGTAGTCGCTCATGCGAAATAGTGCCAAAATATCTCTAACATACTTTGGTTGAGAAATGGTAATCCCATAACCACTCTGATTGATCTATAGTCCAAGGAAGAAATTTAGCAAGCCCATGCCTGTCATAGAAAATTGCTTATGCAATGTAGTTTTAATATCAGTAATGGAAAACGTTGAATTACCTGTTATCAAAAGACCATCTACGTAGAGTAGTATGATAAAAAGGAGTCAATTTTCTTCAAAAAATAAACATTGGAATAAAATTTTTGGCGTATAAATTTTTGAGATAGCAAATAGGAATCCATGTTTGCATACCACGTTCTAGGTGACTGCTTGAGGCCATAGAGAGACTTCTTTAGTTTGCATACCAGAGATGAATTTTGCATATATCCCCATGGTTACTCAATGTAGATTTCCTCCTCAATATCACTGTGAAGAAATGCATTCTTCACATCCATATGATGCACCTCCCATCCTCTTGCTGTTGCAATGGAGAGAGCTCGATGAATGGAATCCATTTTTTCCACTGGAGCAAAAGTATCATCAAATTCAACACCATGTACCTGCTGAAAACCTTTTTCTACCAACCATGTCTTATATCAACTAACTTGGCCATATACTACTTTCTTAGTCTATTAAACCCACTTTCACCTCACAAGTTTATGATTAGAAGGTAGCAGAACCAAATCTCAGGTCTGAATCTCAATGAGAGAGTTGTATTCCTCATCCATTGCTACTTCCCATTCAAGATGCCCAAGTTCTTTTGCATAAGTTTGTGGATCAGATGCATGCATCATATAAGCGTGCATGGGAATGCATGGCTCCATAGCTAAGAGTTCTTCTAGATCTTCCTCAAACTAAGGTATTGAGGCAGGATCATCTAGGATGTTATCTCTAAATTGGTACTGATGGGCTGCTCCACTAGATAACTTAGAGTAACTCTTTCAAACCAAATTTTAACTAAGGATTAGCCTCTTCATCTTCAGAGGGCTCTTTCAACTTATCAAAGGATTTACTCAATTAGGCCTTACAAAAATGACTAACTCTGTGAGTGTCTTAGTGTATTTGATTTTAGGTGAAAAATGAGAAATATTCAACTACCATTGGGCTCATGGAGTCAGTAAAAGGAATTCAATGAAAAAAATTTCTACTTATGGAAACTGAGGCTTTTTCTGTTTCAAAGATAGAAAAACATTAACACATGGGAGTAATCAGTAACTAAATGCTAAAAGGAAGTCAGAGCATGTATGACATGAATTCTGAGTAATTTAACATCAAGCTTACTGGAAGCAAGATATAAAAGAAACACATAAACTCATTGAAACATATAAAGAATCTTAGGTGAAGAAGGAAACAATCACCGTCTGTCTATTACTAATATGAAAAAATTTACAATAGTAGTCATGTAAAAGCATTCTCCAACCCTTTCTCATTCAATTTATTGTCTATAAATAGACCATTTTTTGCTTAAGTAGGATCTGCCCAACTGGCTAGATAATTGAACCATGACTTTGACACCTAATCATAACCAAAAATTACATTTCTGGAACATAAAAGGACACCTATCCATTTAAGACTTACTCTCCTAATAAGACTCTTCTTACATTTACTTCATCCACTTCTCTAATAGTGGGACCATTACATAGATAACGATGAGATGCTTGAGTTGCATTCTCCATGATCAAGACATGAATGTACCCCCCAATAATTTAGCAACAACAGTCCTATTTTTTAGGGAAACATTAACATTATCTAGAACTTTGTCTTCATGCTGATTTGTATGAATGACACACATGCCGAGTAATGGATGTGTGTTGGGATGGCCCACTGTCTGTTTGGATGCCTCCAGGTGGCTGGATGGCCTTCCATATGCCATTCAAACCTTCAAAAACACTTTAAATATACCTCGCTGCAAAACAAAGTACCTTTAGGCAATTTTGTAGCGAAATATTGTAGCGTGCCGATTTCTGCCTCTTAACCTTCTTTTCTACCACCTATTCTAGTTAAAATGTGTTTGTCAAGTCAAATAGCTAAATACCATCAAAATCCCTCCTTGGACCTTCATAAAAATGATTTTAAAGATAAAAAACACTTGTTAAAAATTTCGTAGCGAATTTTGGCCCTCAAGCCTGGAGCTCGCTACGAAATTGTCTGAAATGGCTGAAACTACAGATTTGGTAATTTTCCTCAAAAATTCACCTTTTAAGCCAAAATTTGTGTCACCTACAAGCTGCAACTTTAGAAAAAATTCTTTGGATCAACTTCTCATTCCTTGGGTGCTTCATCTTCATTAACAACAATTTGTGCCTCAGGTTCATCTACTAATCTCATTTTCAATCCTCTTCTCTTTAGTTCTTCTTGAATCATGTACATTTGGTATTCCAACTCTTTGACCTGCCCTTTTAGTTTTTTCCTCTTAGATTGTAACCACAAATTCATTTTCCTTGTGTTTTTTACGACCTTCTCAAGGGATGGCTTCTCTTCAGCATCTTCTTAGCCTTTGACAAACTCTTATCATAATTACCTAGCTGCTCCTTCATCTCTTTCTCAAAATCATCTGTTACACCATTTTTTGGTCATCTAACCTATTATCATTAGATGAACCCAAGTACACCATGTAAGACCAATTTTACCCTAAGTAAAATTGCTTTCACTATGTAAAATAACTTAGTAAAACACCTTTATTAAGTTGTTTATGGTCTAAATAGGAAACCCCAAAAGGAAATAATAAACAAATCTATATTTGTTTATATTTCCTGGTCATATTTAACCCAAAACAAGGAAATCAATTAAATAAATCCTTATTTATTTGATTGTTTCCTAGGAATAAGTTATTTAAATCCTTGTTTAAATAATATTCCTAGTTAAATTTGACTAAATTATTTATAAATAATTAAATAAATCATTATTTATTTAATTATATTCCCACCATTTCCTTAAAATAATAAATAAATCATTTATTTATTTATTATTTATAAATAAAGGAATTGACCCAAGTCAAAAATCCTTTTCCCTCCAACAAATATAATAAAATATTCCTAAAGGGTGGTTCTAGAATTTGATTAATAATATTTTATTCATACACCAAGTTCTAGACTGCCCTAATATTTGTTTATAAATAGAAGGGTTTTTCCATTTATTAGTCACCTTCCATTGCATTAGATCACTCTAGATCTATACTCTTGGTCACATTCTCCATTTTTTCCTTGTGAGCTCCCTTTGACTTCTATGTTTGTCTGGGTTTTCTACACCAACAAGAGAGAAATTTTAGATCTGAAATGCTGAGGACTTTCAAGAACCCATCCCATTGAGGAGAATCGAAAACACCTTTCTTGTTTTCCTCTCAGGTGCCCCCTTTTAATACAAAAAATTCTTTCAAATACATTATTCTTGTCTTGTCTATTGGATGCATGGAGCCACATTTTATTTTTACTGCTTAATGTCTTTTATGCTTAGATTTGGATTTGTGCAGCATTATTTGGATCAACTAACTGCAGACTTAAAGATATTGGCAGCCATAATTGATGTTAGGGCTATTTGTTATGCATAGCTAAAGCGGTCTTTTCCGACAAAAGATTCATACTAACATCATCCATGAGTTGTCTATCCACCTTGGCTTCTTTTAATTCCAGCTTCACTTCAATTACCTTTTCGCTGGCCTCTCTTACTTGTTCTAGCAAAATTTGTGCTTCGGTATTTTCTTCAACATGTTTTTTTCCCTTTTGTCTATACAAAGAATTCTTCTGTTGCTAGGGATAAATCTATGATGTTCTCTGGCTGCTTACCTTCACTGAAATTTTCTGCTCCTTTGCTTTCCATGGTATCCTTTGCAATTCGTGACCTGGTCATTGGCTTCCTTGGTTGGAAAATGAAGCCATCATTCTCTCCTGCAAAATCTAACTTCTTGACAGACTTACCTTCCTTCAATTTTCTTCTATCACCTTCAATGTCCTCTGCCTGTACTATTGGGGATTCTTCAATATCTATTACCTAGAGGATGTCTTCTAGGTTTGCTTTGGAAAATGTTTAGCTTCTTGTTATCCTCCTGCTGCTTTTTTTATTAATTATCTGTTTTTACTTGCAGGTGATGGCTGAGGGATATTAGTCTCTTGCAGAGGTTCGACTTCAATGTCCATTGGTTCTACAGGATGTTGTCTTCATTCTTCATAAATATCTTCTATTGCATCTAGATATGGAGTAGTTTTTGGTTTTGAAACTTTATTTGGATTCATTGCATCTACTTCATATCCACTAATAAAAAGAAAAGAGGCCCAATCTCTATTTAATATTTTCAATTCCTCTAGTACTAACAATTTGATCAAACCATGGTGAAAGAATGATGTTTCACTATCCTCTTCCTTGACCTGGACTTTATTTGACATCTTTCCCAAACTTTTGTATAACAAGAAAGGTAGGCCAAGTGGTTTCTTACCAACAAAATGCAGAAGGAGTCTAAAATGATAAGAATAAACCATGTGGAATCTCCCTATGTAGGTGAAGTATTTTTGGACCACCAACATAAGCTTTGCACAATTCTATTTCATATAACCCCTGGGGATTTCATTTGTCATGTCAGCTCCTCTGTGCTCTTGTTTGAGAAAATCTTCACAACTTTGCATTTTGAATTTTGTGTGTTGGAACCATTCTTCACCACCTCTGGGTATTTCTGTAGCTTGGGAGATAGCATATGGGATATTGTGAGGTTCAAAACTCCAACTTTTGAAGTTGTCCCCGTAAAATTTTTTACAAAGTTTTTGGATACCTGGATATTGAAACCTTGCAGTTTTTGACAAAACTGTAGGCAACCTACCTTCCCGAAAGCCTCCATATCAGTGGGATCTTCATTTATAAACTTCAAATCCATAGGCTCATACCTCATACAATAATCACCCTTATTTTTTTTCCTCTTTGATGCCATTGATCCTTTATACTTCTCGTTGCCTCCTTGCTTATGACACCTGCAGAATCAAAACTGAACAACAACCTTCTTTGCATGGTGAACCAGCTCTCGAATAGTAACACTGAGATGCTTTACATGCAAGAATTGGATTATGAATAACAAAGAGCATCTTGGGGACAAGGTTTAAAAAGGTAATTTGACAATTTGAGGGGAAAAGATGACACATGTGACCATAAGAGGCAATGATTACAAAAGATACGACCTTGCATGCTTGAGAATTATGATAACTAACTCGCATGACCTCACATTTGTCTTCATCCATCAAAATTTGACACTTGACACTGCTCTGTCAATATCTGCAGGAAAAACCCAGTTTTGTAGCAAAAACAGTTTAACTTCTAAAAGATTCGCTATGGAACTGTTAGGCAGTGTCGTAGCGAAATCTGCTGATTTTCCATATAATTTGCTACGAAATTGTGCAAAAACTGACAAGTGGAATATATTTTTGATTTAAATTCATGGGAATGAAAACTAAATGGTATGAGGTAGACTTGACTGATATGACAAGGCTCAAGGTGGGTTTAGTCTTAGGCTAGACATCACCACATGTAAAATTTTCAAAATTTTCATGAAATTGACCATGAGACAACATGCACCTAGGTGAATGACATGTAGAACCCTATGAATGAAAGTTTTGAGTGATAGCATAGGAGATCACTCATGCTCCACCATTTTTGTGTTGAAGGTGTTCGAGAATATTTCGAACTACATGAGGATGTATGATATCGATGTTCAACAATTGGTGGTCCAATAGGTGTCACAAGAAAAGGCTCATCTAGATCAAAATTCCGATCTGAAGTATCATTTGCATACTCATCAATGAGTGGCGAGGGAAAATTGGTAACATGTTCATATGGTGGTGCTTGCAAAATATCTTCGTCAAAATTTACACTCCTTTCAATAAAGAGCTCTTCAGTGTTGATATCAAGCAATTTGTACCCTTTAACTTCATCATAATTTCCAACAAACATGCATGCTTTACTAACTTTAGGTTGCACGCTAGTCCAAGCCTCAAAAGGTGTTTTTCCAGTAACAAATTTATGAGGAGATCTATTCTGGATGTATGGCGAACAATTGATAGCTCTAGCCCACAATTTTGATGAAAGAGATCTTGCATGCAACATGCAATTGGAAATCTCTTTCAAAGATCAATTCTTCCTTTTGGCCACCCCATTTTGTTGTGGAGTGTAAGGAATTGTATGTTGCAATTGTATGCCCACTTCATTACAAATATTATTGATATATTTTTTGACGTATTCCATCCCATTATCTGTGTGGAGTAACTTGATGTGTTTTCCAGACTGATTTTCCACGTGCGCTTTGAAAATATTTAGATGTTGAAAAATTTCAGACTTGAGTTTCAAGAAGTAAACCCAAGTGATTCTCATGTAATAATCTATAAATGACAACTCATATCTTTCTTTTCTCATTAAAATTACTGGAAATTGACCCATGAGATCACTATATACAAGATCCAAAGGTGAAGAGGCCCTCTACAGATTCCCCTTCTCGAATTTTTCTTATGGATGCTTTCTAAGAGCACATCCATTATAAACACCATTTGAAAATTCAATGGTCGATAATCCTTTGACCATCCCTTTAATTCTAACTTGTTGGTTATATATGAAATTTGGGTGCCCAAATCTCTCATCCCAAATCCTTATTTCTTGATTTGCATGCATAAGTAACAAAATAGAATTTGATTGAGGAACAAAATTAGAAAATGTATACATATGAGATTGTTCATTTAACTTGCCATATGTAGTATTCAAGTTGGTTTTCATGTCATAAATTCTCATGGAATCTGGGGTAAATTCAGTTTCCTTCCAGTTCCTATGTGAGTCATATGATACACTAAAAGAAGATTCACATAAAGCCTTGGAATATGCAAGAATTTCTTAAAACTTCCATCTTCGAATTACACTCTTCCTTATCCAGTTGCTTCAACTATATAATTTTTCCCCATGAGAATAGGAGGTCCTGAGTATGCATGTAGAGAAGAAAAGGATTCATTTGAAGAAGCCATATGATGCGAAACTCCTGAATCGATGATCCATTCTTGTGGTGTAGAATGAAGAGAAATTGAAGCATGACCATTACCCCTTGTTTTTTATGGTTTTTCCTCCGTCTTCTTCTTGACACTTTTTGGAATGTGATGACCAAGATTATTTTGCTGAACAAGATTCAGAATGTTAACCTTGATTACAATACAAAAACTTGGAGTTTCATTTCTTTCCTTTCTTACCCTTGAAGTTGGAAGAATAATCTAGAGGTTTTGGATTTACTCCCTTTCTTGGATCTGGATCTCTTTCCTTTCCTTTTCCTTTCTATTTCTTATTTGGTTTCGAGTTGGAATTTCCTTTATCATGTATGGCAAGTGCATGTGCATTTGGATAATTTAATGAACCCATTTTGATGAGCTTATCCTGCTCATGAATGAGAGACTCAATAAATGCATCAAGTTTGGGCATTTTCCATTTATCTCCAATTGCAAGTATAACTGTATGAAATGTAGAAACAAAAACAACATATTTAGGGCCTAATTTAGAAAAAATAGAAAGGATCAATTGAAATTTATGTTTGGATTTTCCGATCCCACAATCATTTAATTATAGAAGCAATGATTTTAATTTCATAAATAAATATTGAATGCTCTCAAAGCTATTTGGATCTAAGGAATTTAGCTCATTTTCGAGAATATGAGCCCGCATCTCATCCTTCTTTCCAAATAAATTATCCAAGGTTGTACAGAACTCTTTCAGAGTGCTACATATGTCCACATGGAAACAAAATTCTAGAGATATGGACAACAATAGAAGACCAAAATCCTCATCCATCATGTTAAAGTATTTGGATTTTTCAATGGCGGAATTGGGTTCAACTTTTGTATTCATAATTATCTGATACAAATCTTTGCTTATGAGTTGAAGCAAAATCTCTGGCTTCCATTGGAAGTAGTTATACAGAGTAAGAATAGAAGAAGATGATAACTCCATTTTTTTCACCTTGTATATGTAGCAAAAATTGCAGTTTCTCTCCAATATTTTGATCTGCAAATCAAATCTTCGAACAATTTCCAATTATTTTCTCTTCAAACCTGCAAAATATTTTTCATGCACCTTTTCCAAACCCTTGTAGCTCTGATACCATGTAGAGGTTTTCCATTACACCAAAACCCACAGGTGTTGGTAAACTTTACAAACCGGTAACTAGGATCCTGAGGGTGGAAATTACAGATTCCATAGAGGTGTGGTGATTCTGCCAACAGTTTTCCCTATCTAATTTATCAATTAAGATGTAGTAAGTTTCTATAGTTTGGAGGAGAGACCAAGTTCTATCATGGTATTAGTGCATTGATGGTGTTCCAGTTTGTTGAGTAAGAAGCCACCACCATACAAATTTGTTGACACGGGAGAAAATCGAGTGAGTTGTTGTACTCATCTACAGATCATTGAGGAGATGGCCTACGTATTCTTGGATAGTGGGCGATTGATTACATGTGATTGTAGCTAGCTTTTCTTCCCAAGCCAAAAACCGTGAAAGGTAAGCCAACATTGTTTTAAAAGTTCCGAGGCAAGTTAATGTGTGATCAAATTGCATGGGGTTGTTTTCCATTTTTTTACATGGATAAATTTAAACTTAGTGATTTTGAGAAATTAGAAGGAACCTACAATTATTCTTCTTGGAAATATTTCATCGAGATCATCTTGACAAAACATGATATTTATTCCTTGGTTGATGGGTCAGAACCAAAGCCATTAGAATATCCCGCTGAGCAAGTTGACTATCTAAAGAGGGATAACAAGGCTCGAATTTTTATCTTAATTAATTTGATATCGTCTTTGGTTGTGCATGCAAGAGACTGCAAGACAACTAAAGAACTATGGGAAAAGTGTTGAGATTCAACAAGATGATGAGCTTAGTGAAAAGAGTCACCTTCACTAAGTAAGCCCACAGGCTATTTTTGGCTCAAAGTCTATTTTTAGACTATGTATATTTTTAGACATGTTGATCATATTCTATGAGTTGTAGGATGCTATTTGTGGATGGTTGGTCAAGTTGGAAAAATAGATGGACTTCTATTTTTAGACATATTGGGCGGAATCTATTTTTAGATTGCTAGTCTAAAAATAGATATGTCGAATATTATTAGCTCTTAATAATATTTGGACTCTAAACATTATCTTATTCTCTTGGAGCACTTCAGTTAAGTGCACAGATGTGGCACGGGAGCTGATAGAAGGAATTAAGTTATTCCTAAGGTTTTACTGGAGCTAATGCATGAGGACTTCAGTTAGAACTCATGTGACAGAGTTTGGTGGAGTTGTAGAAGTAGTTGGTGGAGTTGTGTTCAGTTTAACTAAGTTAGACATAGTTGAGCTAGTTGTATCTAGTATAATTGATTGATACACTAGTGAGAGTGGTGTGAATTAATTATTAATTAATTAACTAAATATTAACTCATTAATCAACTGAAGAATACATCAGTTAACTACAGTGCATGGACAGTTTCAGTGGAGACTAGTGGAGAGATAGGTGAAAGGTTAAGATGACTATTAGTTGTGACTATAGTGATGCATTGATTGCATCCAACACTCAGTGGAGATGCCAATGAGGATTGAAAAGTGCAAGCCAGGTGGATTCAAGTTCATTTAGAGCCATTCTTCAACAGGGATTGTGCAGTAGAGGTAGGCTAGCAGGTGGCAGAGATCAGTGCATGGATTTGCTAGATCGGACCTGATTAGTGTGTAGCGCTTGTATTGTACTGAGAGCTTGTGAGAAGATTTGTATGAGGATTGTTACATGATCTATATGACATATATTATATACAGATAGTTGGGGTTTTTAGCTTCAGGCTTTCCCATAAAATAACTGTGTTAATGTGTGTGAATTTTTATGGTTTCATGTGTACATTGCAATTGTGTTTATTTCCGCATCTGATGATCAATGGTGGAATAGATTCTGTATTGCGCATGAATTCAAATAGTGTATGATTAGGAGAATATTAGACATATAAAATATCAGTTATATAATTTATACATGGTATCAGAGCAGTTGATCATTGGAGTAGATTGTAATTATTGAAGCGGTTGAGTTTTGTGCTGGTGGAATTCGAATTTTCTGCAGTGTTGTCTTGGTGTCGAAGTTGAGATGTCTTTCAATAGATTGCGATTGGAATATGCCATTGAGGGCAGCTCAAATTATATTGCATGGAAGGACAGGATGGAGGCGGTGTTGGAGGATAATGGGTTGAAGGAGTTCATAGATACGGAAATTCCAAAACCTGCTTCTAGTGATGCAGCCGCACTTGACGCATGTGAAAAGAAGACAACAAAATGTTGAAGAATTTTGTTGGAAGGTGTGAAGGATCACATAGTGTCTAGCCTTCATGGTAAATATTCTCCATTCTTGATGTGGAAAGATTTGACAGACTTGTTCCAAAGCAAAAGCGACTAGAGGAAGTTGGGGCTTAAAGACAAGCTCAGAAAAATAAAAATGGAGAAGGGCGAAAGTATACCCAAGTACCTCACGAAGTTTGTCCAGTGCAGGGATGATCTAGGAAGTGTGGGGGTTACTATAGATGAAGAGGACTTGGTGAGCTTGGCTCTCCTTGGGCTTCCGAAGAGTTGGCATTCCTACGAGGACTCTGTCAATGGTCGAGAGAAACTGCCGGGATGGGAGCGACTTTGGTCAGATCTTGTGCAAGAGGAGATAAGGCAGAGTACCAGGGATGGATCTTCATCGAAGAATGAAGATGAAGAAAATTTCTCTTTGGCTACCAAAGCAAGGAAAGGGAAGGGAAAGAAAAATCCTTCTCAATCCAGTACGAAAGGCAAGAAGCAGGACTTGTCCAAGGTGAAGTGCTTTCACTGTCACCAACACAGACATTACGCCACTAATTGTCCACAGAAGAAGAAAAATAAGCAGGTTGCTGGATCTGCAACTGGAGAGGCCTTAGCCTCGTAGTTTGAGCTGGATTTTTCATTGATCGCATGCTTGGTATCAAGCGTGATGGGATCAGTGTTGTTTCTTGACAGTGGTGCGTCTTTCCATATGACTGGAGACAAATATTTGTTCAGTGATCTAGATGAGAAGGATCTTGGAGTGCACATCGAGATGGGCGATGATGGTAGATACAGTGCGACTGGTATCAGGGCCATTTCCTTTGAGAGGGAGTCTGGAAAACCTTTCATCTTGAAGGATGTCATGTATGTTCCAGGATTGAAGAAGAATCTAATCTCTGTGGTGATGTTGGAAGACAAGGGATATGATGTTGTCTTTAGCGAGGGAAAGGCTTTCCTGCGCAGTAAGGCAACTGGTGAAACCCAGAGGATAGGGGTTCAAGTTAAGAACCTTTATCAATTGTAGGTAGATGGCTGTACAATAATGGTAGGCAAAGTAGAAGGAGTGGTGATCCGGGATGAGGGTGAATTGTTGCACAGGAGATTGAGCCATCTTCACCATGGCGCTTTGAAAATTTTGCACCAAATTTCTACCGGGCTTCCCAAGGGTATACTTGCGCAGTCAGATTAGTGAAAGGGATGTACTTTGGGAAAATTTGTGAAAGCCACCTTTCATGAGAAGGATAGTCACGCCAAGATGATCCTTGAGAGAATTCACACAGATGTGTGTGGACCTTTCTCAGTAGCTTTGATAGCAAAGCACAGGTATTATGTGATATTTTTTGATGACTTTTCTCGTAAGTGCTATATCTTATTCATGCAGAAGAAGAGCGAGACATACTCAAAGTTCTGTGAGTTCAAGGCACTGGTTGAGAAAGAGTCAGGGAAGCAGGTGAAGGCTCTTATGAGTGATAATGGCGGTGAATTCATCTCTGGCGAATTCAAAGACTTTTGCAGCACAGAAGGAATTCGAAGAGAGCTCATAGCCCCTCATAATCCACAACAGAATGGGGTCGCGGAGTGAAATAACAGAACGATCGTGGGTGCTGCACGGGCGATGTTGCATGATCAGGGCCTACCCATGCATTTGTGGGTCGAGGCACACAGCACTGCGGTTTATGTGAAAAACCATTGTCCTCATAGAGTACTTGGCATGAGTACACCCGAAGAGGCGTTTTCTGGTAAGAAGCCTGATATTTCTCATTTGAATATTTTTGGCTCACCTGTTTACATTCATGTAATGAAGAATGCTAGGAAGAAGTTAGAGTCGACCGCAAAGGTTGGGATATTTGTGGGGTACACAGAAACACCCCACAACTATTGTGTGTATTTGCTATACAGTTGGAAGACTATTGTGCAATGGGATATCAAACTTCATGAGGAGAAAGCCATGAAGTGTTTGCTTGAGAGGGAGCTACACTTACATGAAGATGAGGAGCTATTAGTTCCTAAGGATGAGCCTCAGGATGTGGATCAGCCAAAATAGGAGGTTCATGGAGTGGAAGAAACCACTCATGTAGCGCCAAACATCAGATGGTGAAAGCGCACTACAAAAGCTAAGCGACTGAATCTTGATGCAGCACAAAATGTAGGAGCACCTACATCACAGCGCAGACAGAGACAATCACCTGACTGATTTACTGGATACATGGCTCTGATGAGCAAGTGTATCGTGACGGAGCCATCCTCTTTCGAGGAAGCTGTGGAGGACCCTGCATGAGTAGATTCCATGGTGGAAGAGTATGATTCGATCATCAGAAACAATGCATGGGAGATTGTCCCAAGGCCGGAAGGGAAATCAGTGGTAGGTTTGAGATGGATCTACAAAGTGGAGCAAGCTACTGATGGGAGTGTCGAGAAGTACAAGGCAAGATTTGTTGCCCGGGGCTTCTCACAGATTGAGGGGATCGACTATGAAGAAACCTTTGCACCTGTCACAAGGTATTCTTCCATACGAAGCATCCTTTCTCTCTCAGCGCAGATGGGTTGGCACATTCATCAGATGTATGTGAAGACTGCGTTCCTCAATGGAGTCATTGAAGAGGAGGTGTACAAAGAGTAGCCTGAAGGTTTCAAAATCTTCAACAGCGAGTCGCATGTGTGCAGGATCAAAAGAGCGCTGATGGGCTGAAACAAGCACCTCATGCTTGGTACACATGGATAGACAATTATCTCACTGGACTTGGATTCACCAAGAGTGAGGCGGATCCGAACCTATACCAGATATTGGTGGAGGGTAATTTGTTGATCATTGTACTTTATGTAGATGATTTGATATTGACAGGTGATGAACAGTTGATACTCTCATGCAAGGCTGATCTTGCAAAGGAGTTTGAGATGAAGGACTTGGGCCTCCTTCATTATTTCCTGGGATTGGAAATTTGGCAGTGGAAGGGTGGACTATTTGTGTCTCAAGGCAAGTATGCCCAGGAGATACTAGAGAAGTTCAACATGCAATGCTGCAAGCCTATCGACACTCCTCTTCTTGGTGGTTGGAGGAAAGAGGATGCTACATTGGAAGAGGTAGTGGATGCCACTGTTTATCGACAGTTGGTTGGTTCGCACATGTATCTAGTCAATACATGACCGGACATATGCTATGCTGTTAACCAGCTTTCACAAGCTATGGTTAAGCCTCCCAAGCTCTTTTGGAAGGAAGGAAAGTATGTATTTAGGTATCTCAGAGGCACATCGGGATATGGATTATGGTACAGACAGTCGGATGAGGCACATCTGTGAAGTTGCATGGCTTCACGGATGCAGATTGGGCAGGGAGCCCAACGGACAGAAAGGGCACATCTGGAGGGATTTTCAGTATCGGGTCTACAACAGTTTCTTGGTACAGCAGGAAACAGAGATCCGTGGCACTCAGTTCAGCGGAGGCCGAGTACATGGTAGCAACTTTGGCTGCATGCGAGGCTATATGGATGAGGAAGATCCTGGTCAGGTTGATCGGTTCACACTTAGATCCTACTGTAATATATTGTGATAATCAGAGTTGCATTAAACTCTCGGTTAATCCAGTATTTCATGATAGATCTAAACATATTGACATCCAGTATCATCATATCAGAGATTGTGTGCAGCGGAAGATCGTGTTGCTTTCTTACATTCTTACAGAGGCTCAGGATGCTGATATTCTAACGAAGGCGCTCAGTAGGAGAAAATTCAAATAACATAGAGATAGGATCGGGGTGGTATATAATCCCTATCTTGTTGAGAGGGAGTGTTGAGATTCAACAAGATGATGAGCTTAGTGAAAAGAGTCGCCTTCACTAAGTGGGCCCGCAGGCTATTTTTGGTGCAAAGTCTATTTTTAGACTATGTCTATTTTTAGACATGTCGATCATATTCTATGAGTTGCAGGATGCTATTTGTGGATGGTTGGTCAAGTTGGAAAAATAGATGGACTTGAAAAAAAAACCTCCTATCAGCATGACATAATCTAAAAAAAAAACAAGATCCCGCACATGCATCAAGCAAGGGTCTTGAAATCATGATACATCTCACAACAAAAAGAGGCACATGATCAAACTGCATATACCTCAACCTCTGAAGTTGGCTGAAGAAGCGGAGGCTCAACTGTTGATCTTGGTTGTACCGTCAAACTTGTGGAGTCATGGTGCATAGAATTAACTGTCCACACATGCGAATCATACATTGTCACTCCAATCTGGGAAATGAACGAAACATGGGGAGATCTTCTACTGAAACAGACATCACCATCAGATTCCTGTTGCTGAGAGGTGTAAAATCAACATAAATTTTGTCGAAAATGGACTCCTGCAACTTCGAGTCCTCAGAGAATATTTTTATGCCCTCAATATTCCATGGGGCATGGTTTTTCCGCCTCCATCGCTTGTGGTTCCACCTACATAAAAAATCTGTCTCAAATTTCATGCTCTCTTCTCTGCCTGGGCACATCTTCAATGAGGTCTCTTACAAGTTGGAGTGGGCAGATATTCCAAAGAGGCGCCTTGGCGCATTGGTTATGGGCAGAGGTGACAAGGCGGAGGTCGGGGGTTCCAACCCCATCGACCCCACCCAAATTGGCATTTTTTTGGTTTTCGGTTTGGAATATTGTTTAATTTTAACAAAAATAAGGGTCATTAGAAAAGTTAATGAGGCCACAATTTTTCCTGTTTTCGGGTGCTGGGTTCCCTGTCGATTGACAATGAATTTGTGGGACACTTAAACCTGGCCCACTGCCCAACTTTGACCAAAACTTTGACTTTCTCTTACTTCTCCATTCGGGCTCAAATTGGAGATCCGTTTGCGCTGTTGGAATCAGGGTAATGAGCATTTTAGTCTGATCCTAGTTCGAGAGAAACCCAAACACTTTGAATTTTGACCTATCACCAACCCTCTTGGTCTCCTGAGGGTGTCTTGAGCCTCCTGGATCAATCCTCCCCACTGAGGAGCTTTTGGTCCACCAAAAGCATGAACATAATCTGCAGCTGCTTTGTACTTTGTCTGCACCACAAGTGTCCTGAAAGGCCACCCTTCATTCTCCTTCACCTTTGTCCTTCAGAGCCATAAGTGATGAGTTGAAACCTACATCCAATGCAAACTTGTAGTGAAATATTTTGAAAATTACATGATTAAATGAGTGACCAATCTATGACCCAAGAATTCCTCACAGTTGCCATGAGTTTATAACCATACTCTGTGGTCAATTTTACATCAAATGGAATCAATGCCCCATCTATCTATACAAGGCCAAAATATCATTATTGCTTAACACGTGATGGAAAATACATCATCACTTCAACATTTTAACATGCAACACATGATTCACAAAGTAAGGCCATGATACTCTACCACACCTAGAAAAACCATCTCTCATTCATCAAAGTGAATGGGTCATATCTCTGTGGCACATTTGCTTGTCAAACAATTATTTCAATCGGTTCTTGCACTGATGCTTTGTACTTAAGGTGCTGCTCTGGATGGAGCCTCCAACACGTGGCCTCTGATGGTCACTTCTGTCACAATGAATGCAATGATTCTTCTTCCTCCAAAATGGGTTTACCTTCTTCTTTTCCCGCGGTGGAGAAGGCCTTTCACGCCTCATCCTCTTTTGTTATGCCATTATTTTCCAACACTCTGCAAATACATGTTTATGTAATCCACAAAAACTACATGTTTTTCAACGCCATGATTTATGTTCATTAGTAGCAACATGATTGTAATCAAAATAAACATTAGAATACCAAGACTTGTTATGCCTTTCTTGGTTGTCTCTAGTGCGATCATGGTGGCAAGAGCTTGCCTCAGCTCTTTATTTGCAATGTGCACTATCATAGGATATTGGTGAAGTGTTCCCATCAATCTCTTTTCCCAATGGTTTCAACCATGCATTGGAAGTTTTTGACACCTCGAGCATTGTCCTTCAGTGTATCCCAAACCTATGAAACGAGGTCTTTGCACAACCTCCAATGGCTGAATCATGTTTTGGCCATTAACGCCAATTCCTCCTCCTTTGTATCCCATCTTGGTGAGGAGTCTCATGCCAGTTCCTGTAATTTTTATCTCCACATTTCCCACAGAAATGATATCATGTGAAGATGAAACTGATGAAACATCAACATTGTTTACCTCAAATGTCGATTTTGAAAGAGGTAATGATGGCTTCTTCAAGCCTTTTTTGTGCTTCAACTCCTCCAAGGCCTCTTCCGTGGCTCATAGCTGAAGCTACAGTTTCTGCTTACCCTCTTTCTCTTCTTGCATAAGCCTCCTTAATTCAACATCCTTTTCTTGAAGGCTTTGGTCATTGTGCTTCAGTTTTTCGAAGGCTACCTCTATGGCTTGAAACTGAAGCTACACTCTCTTCGTATCCTCTTTCTCCTCTCATAGAAGAATTTCAATTCAACATTATCCACTTGAAGGCTATGGTTGATCTCCTCATACGAATGATGAGAAGATGGTGATGAATATGTGGACGAAGCATCACTTTCTGCTTCTTATTTCTCCCATCTTTCATAAGCTTCATACATCATTCCCACCATTTTGGACATCTTGAGGATGGCCTCGTACATGTATTTTCCACCCTCCATTGCTGCATGTTCAATCACTCTTCACACTTGAAATTCACATCAGCGAGAAGACCGCTTCGATACCACTTGATTCGGGTCCATCAGCTACTGGATTTACCCATGATATTTTACTTCTGTGATGTTGTTAGAATTGCATTTTAAGAGAGCATAAAATAACACATGTGCATGTTGTAAAGAAGAGAAACAAGACAACCATCAACAACATTAAAATACGAGACATTGATAGCGGAGTTCACCCAATGTGGGCTACATCTCTAGGCTTGGTATCAAAATGGGGTAGGCCACTTCATATAGTGCTAGAAATGGGAAGATGTACATGGATGATGTTCATACAAGGATGTGCCATCAACATGAGTAGCTTGTATCTCCATGAGATGTTCTGCTACAGGAACTATCACTCACAATGGACCTCCTATCAACATGACATAATCTAAAAAAACCAAGATCTGGCACATGCATCAAGTAAGGATCTAGAAATAATGACACATCTCAAAGAAAAAAGAGGCACATAATCAAACTACATATACCTCAACCTATGAAGCTGGCTGAAGAAGCAGATTCTTAGTTTCTGATCTTGGTTGTACTGTCGAAATCGTGGCGTCGAGGTGAATATAATTGACTATCCACACATGAGAATTAGACACCATCACTCCAATCTGGAAAATAATCGAAAAATGTGGAGCTTTGCTACTAAAATGGACATCACCATCGGATTCCTGTCACTGAGAGGTGTAAAATAAACATAAATTTTGTCAAAATGGACTCCTGCAACTTCGGGCCCTTAGGGAATCTTTTGATTCCCTCAAGATTCCCTGGGGCATGGTTCCACTACCTCCATGACTTGTGGTTCCACCTACATAAAAAAATGTCTCGAATTCCGCGCTTTCTTCTTTGTCTGGGAGCATTTGCGATGAGGTTTCTTATAGATTGGAGTGGGCAGATATTCTAAAGAGGTGCCTTGGCGCATTAGTTATGGGTGGAGGCGACAAGGCAGAGGTCGGGGGTTCCAACCCCACCGACCCCACCCGAATTAGCATTTTTTTGGTTTTCAGTTTGTAATATTGTTTTAATGTGTTTTAATTTGAATATAGTTTTTTGGGGCCACCTGCTCTGGGGCCAGCCATGTGGGCCGGGTGGGTTCGACCCCTGTCGGTCCTATTATGCTACCCTCCTGGTGGTTACATATAGTGCCATATGAGGTTCCATGGGTGGGGTCCTTGGTCAACCAGGCCCCGACCCACATGTCACTGTTGATTTTATATATGGTGCAGTTAATACACCATATGTTATGGTTTCAACAGCGAAGGGTGCGTCAGGGGTCATGGCTCGCCGCCCCATAATTTAATATTTGTTTTATAATATGGTCCACGCGGTGGGGTGGTGGGGGTGGTGGCCTGCCACCCCTATTTTTATATTTTTTTGTTTTTTAATAATAAAATGGAAATTTTTTATTTTAACAAAAATAAGGGTCATTGGGAAAATTAATAGGGCTACAATTTCACCCATTTTCATGTGCTGGGTTCCCTGCCAGTTGACGATGAATTTGTGGGACACTAAAACCTCACCCATTGCCCAACTTTGACCAAAAATTTGACTTGCTCTAACTTCTCCATACAGGCTCAGATTGGAGATCCATTCACACCGTTGGAATTAAGGTGACAAAAAATTCAGTCTGATCCTATTTCGAGAGTAATCCAAACAATTTGAATTTTGACCTATCATCAACCCTCTTGGTCTCCTGAGGGTGTATGGAGCCTCATGGATCAACTATAAAGTGTTGGATTTATTTTATGAAACATAAAAGTGAGGTGTTTAATAAGTTTTATGAATTTAAATCCTTTGTAGAAAATCAATTAGGCTATATCATCAAGATATTAAGAAGTGATAATGGTGGAGAGTAAAAATATAATGAGTTTGTTTCCTTTTATAAGAGGTCTAGGATCAAGAGGGAGTATTGTATTCCTTATACTCCTGAACATAATGAAATAGCTGAAAATAGAAGTAGGAGCATTGTTGAAACTAAACGATGCATGTTACAGAAACTTGGCAAGCCACAATTTATTTGGGAATAAACATGTCTTAATGTTGTGCACACAATGAACATGTGTCCTCATAGGTCATTCAAGAAAGTCACACTTGAGGAGGAAATTTCAAGAGTAAATCCTTCTTTTTATTATTTTAGTGTTTGGTTCAACATCATATTTTTATAGTTCCTTCTGATTTGTAGGCAAAACTTGAACCAACCAACAGAAGAGGTTTATTTATTGGGTATGATAGTGAGCATAACGGATAAATATTTTTTTTCCTAGTGAAAGAAGAACCATCTTTTGTAGGGATTTTATTTTTGATTATTTTGGTTTCAAAATGACTTCTAACGCTATTTATATGGAAGTGTAGACAAATGTGCTAAAAAGCTAGTGATGAAGCAAATGACAAAGAAAGTAAAAATGTCATGAGTGATGACATAAAACAAGATTAGTTAGATGAACCAACTAAAGTTCACAAAGATCGTCAAGTAGTATCAAGGGAGATGCCTATGTAGCTAAAAAGAATTGCAGAAGACTTGAAAGATGAGAATAAGCCAAAATTGACTCCACCCAGGGGATCTTCTCGACTCAGAGTTCAAAATTGAAGGTATGACACTATTTTTGCTAAATTAGTGAGTAACTTGATTTATTATGAGCCTGATACATTTGAAGAGGCTTCAATTTCTAGAGAATGGATTGAAGCTATGCAATAAGAGTATGACAACATCATGAGGAACAATGTGTGGAATTTAGTTCCACTTCTTGAAGGAAATAAAATCATTGGAAGTAGATACATATTCAAGCTAAAGCATAAAGTTGATGGTTCCATTGAGAAATACAAGGCTACATTTTTGGAAAAAGGTTTTAATAAAAATCATGATATTGACTATGATAACACATTTTCCCTTGTTTCCCAATATAAAACCATAAGGTGTGTTCTTTCCTTTTTTTTTAACAGAAACAAGTATCTTATATTAATTCAAGAGGTATGAGGCTTGTGCTCAGAGGTATTACATCAGGAGAACCAATATCTAGAGGGTTTTCGAACAAGTATAATTCACCTACTCTGTTTCTTACATTCAATCTAGCAATTTCCCAAAGACTAGCGAACCTTCCAATACAACCAAATTGCTACAACAAGAGACAAAAATACATGTCAAGGGTAGGGGCCAGCTAAGGAAGAGGATCCCATGAATCTCCCTCTTCGTAGAGGAGAGATCCCTCTTGTAAGGAGACAAAAATTTTGGCTTCAATATCTGCATCTTTGTTATTTTTCCGAAGGACATGAAAGAACTAAAGTTTGTCAAAGGACATGATCAGCTTATTGATACAAGAAAATAGTCGTTGCAAATGGAGATCTTTAGGAACCGATTTTGTCACAATCAAGCCAATGAGGATTTTTGAATCTCCAATGACTCGAGCCTCCTTGATTCCATGTTTTTGTAGCTATTTCAAGCCTTGGAGGAGAGCCATGAATTCTGCTTGATTGTTCAAGGTAAGCTCCAAACCCCAGGAAAAGTGGGAAATGATTTGATCTAAAGGGCTCCAAATAATTCCTCCACCTCTGGCCTTCCTCGGATTCCCCTTTGCTGCACCGTCAAAAGGAATAGTGTGGATATCTATGCTTATTCTCCATTTGTTGAAGTCCTCATCCTCTAATATGATTTTCCATTCTTCTGTGTTCTTTCCTTACCTACCAATTACAATTGGAATTTTCACCAGATGGACGTGAAGGATGCTTTCTTAAATGGCGTTTTTTAGGAATAGGTTTACGTAAAACAACCACATGGGTTTGGGGTAGCTAGTAAAGAGAATTTTGTGTGTAGTTTAAAGAAGGATGTGTACATTATCAAACAGGATCTTGATGCATGGTACCCTAATATTGATGAGTGGTTTCCTAGAAAAGGTGTAAAGAAATATTCTGCTAATGCTAATCTCTATTTTCATTATTGTTGATCAGTTGTTGTCATTGATGTCAACCCAAGCAACGCTAAGGGCTAACCCAATATTGCATGGGAATTTTGACCTACCAAATTACTACATTATGGTTCAAGAATTATTTTGATGGTTTCTACTTGTTGAGATGTTTCTGTTGATATATGGCATGCCGTGTAATTCTTCACGGTTTGAGAGATATTCATGTTTGAAGCTTATACCCCCAGTTAGTGGGCTAAAACCCCATAGGGTTGTGGCATGGGTCATTGAAAAGTCATAATTAATATCTTTTAAGCTCCTAAAATCCCTCCCATGTTCACTTGTTGAAGCCCCTCTCAACCTAAGCATTTATATAAATTGTGATCCTCATATCCTCCTCATGCAAGGGATTTCATTGTCTGAAACAGGTCATCGTGGAATTTTCTCTCTAAATTTTTTTCTACAAAGGTTCAGAAGCTGAAATTTTCATGAGGAAAAGCTGAAATCATGAGGAAGCTTCTGTGAAAATCTCAGATCAAGGTGCACAATATTTTCAGTGATATGATCTGTGGAAGTCAATGTTTTTGCAGGCTCCTGAAATTCATCTCAAAGAAGTGACCTTGGGAAAATCGTCATAACTCTCTCTTTGAGTATCGGATTGGAATTCCATAAAAAGTGGAAAATAGTACACTGTTGGTAGTTTTCTCTCTATCAATTTCAAAGCCAAATGAAGAAAAATGACACGTGGCATGCCATACAAGTTCGCTCTACTAAAACAGTCCATAATTAGGGCATTGTGAGAGATTGGGTATAACTCTCTCTTGAAGAATCCAAATTGGGTCAGACATGTGGCATTGGAAAGACAACTCAGAGGAATATAGTAGTACCAAAATCAGATATTTGGGATCTAAAAAAACAGAGATACACCAGATTCAATATTGAGCTCCTAGAAGGCAAAGAAAAAGCTAGATCATTTGTTGTCAAGGGCTGCAAAGGACCAGAATTTCTAGGGAAGCAAAGCAAATCAAGGTGCAGCAGAGGGTAGCATGACAAGAGTAGCAACTGAGGTACATAACAACAACAAGAGGTTCATCACATGAAGGCTTCAAGTGGGTAGCACTGCATACAATCATTGTACAAGTATCATTGTACTAAGTCATTGTAAATACGTTATTATACAAATTGTACTAGTGTCTATCTGCCAAGAGTTGAAGAGGCAGTGTCGGGTGGTCTAGGATCATCATTAGGTGTTTGTGTCATAGTTGGGGTTATGTTCTAGTGTGTATTCTTCTTCTACATCATTCTATATCATTGTAAAGTGGACCATTTTACCTGGTACGGGAGTCCATTCTTCTTTTATTCTTCTACATGGTGGTAGGGTGGTGCTAGAGTGAGTTGTAGCTCATTGGGTGTTGGGGCATCCATTCAGTTGACTACTGAAGAATCTCAGGCATTGGAGCATCCATCCAGTGGGAGCTAGAGAAGAATGATTTTCTAGATTCTAGGAAGTTGGAGCTTTATTTTCAATTGGATTTGAATATTAAAGAATTATTAAAAAAGCAGTAGGTGGTTTTTGTCCCGGAGTGGGTTTCTACCTTAAAAAATGTGTGCATTTGTGTTCCTCTTGTTTACTGCTATCATTGTACAAACACTGATAATAATTGAAGATTAACTAATGCTCTAATTGAAAGGAATAATGATTCACCCCCCCCCCCCCCCCTCAGTATTTCCAACAATTAGTTTCAGAGCTTGGTTCCTTCAATAGCAGTTTAATAGCTAGAAGGAGGTCATGGAACATACCAAGAATGGTGTACCTCTGTTCAATGAAAATAATTATGCACTCTGGAAAGGAAGAATGGAGGTCTATCTCTTAGCGCAAGGTTACGAAGTATGGGACAGTGTTCAAAATGGATTTACATCAACCATGGATGAACAAGGTAAGAAGAATTTGGTAAATGATGCAAAAGAAAAAAATATTATTGTCAGTGGACTTATTGAATTTTCTTATCATAAGGTGTTGGGTTGTAAAACCACCAAAAATGTATGGGACAAGATTTAGAATATATATGCAGGTGACTCAAATGTCAAAGAAGCAAAGCTCGAAATCTATAGAGAAAAATTTGAGCAACTCATAATGAAAGAAGATTGCAACATTGCTACATACTTCCAATACGTTGATGAAATAACCAATACTCTGGAAGGATTGGGAGACCCAATTGATGAGAAGAATATTATACGAAATATTCTTAGAATGTTACCAGGAAGATTCAACCCAAAGGTATCAGTCTTAGAATATAGTGCAAATATGGAAAAACTCAGCAAAGAGGAATTGCATGGAGTTCTCATAGCATATGAAATGAGACTTGATGAAGAAGAGGGTACTTCGCATCTAGAAACTATGTTCTTTGCATCTAAGAAAACCAATAAGGATAAACAACCTTAAATTGAAAAGACATGCACTTGCAAGTGTGAAGAAAAGGGAGATGATGAAGAAGGTCTTTAAGATGAAGAATATGCTTACTTCACGAGAAAACTAAAAATTTTTAAGGGAAAATTCAAAGGTAAACTTCCATTGATATGTTTCGGCTGTGATGAGGTTAGGCATTTCGCATCAAAATTTCCGAATAGAAGTGATGGAAACTCAAAAGGAAAGAAAGAATTTAAGAAATTCAACAAGCAATGATCCAAAAGGAACTTTCTCTCTAAAGAAGATAGCTCATCATTCGATGAAGACAATGACGGAGAAGAAGAAGCCAATGAGAGAGTATTGTTTATGGCCAAGCATAATAAACCCAAGCACAATAAACAAGAGGTATCAAAAAAAGAAGAAGAGGGATTGACCATAGAAGAATTTTATAAGGAAGCAATCAAGCTTATAAAAGATCTCAAGGCAGAGAAGATCCGTTCCAATACTCTTGAAGAACAAGTTCAAGGTCTCAAAATTGAAGTTGAAGAACAAAAATGCATTGAAGAGTCACTTCAAAAGAAGTTGGAAGAAAGCAACCAAGAAATGGAAGAATTAGAAGCCGAAGTAGTCTCTTTGCATGAGGAAGTGAAGAAAGGAAAAACTATCCAAAAATATGCCAACAGCTCAAGGGCATTGGAAGAACTCATCAACAATCAACTATCTTACAACGACAAAACTGGCATCGGTTAGAAAGAAGAAGAAGCAGGACCTTCTACAACAAAATACAATGAACCTATGAGATCTGACATGCATGTAGACTTCATTGGACAAGATTCACAAGAACAGCCTTGGAAGAAAATTCCTCGATGAAAATTTCCATCCAGGTACCAACATATTTTTTATGGCTGCTGTAATTCATGTGGAAAATTTGGTCATAAAGCTGTAGAATGTTGCAAGTACCCTAGGAACGAATACAATTCCAGGAGATCTGTCAAATATGAACCTCCCAGGGCTCAGGGAAACATCAATAGATTTTAACATTTAAGAAATAATATTGAATGTTACAAATGTCGAAACTTTGGACACATAGCCAAAGACTGCAGACTTGAAAATCCTCCAAAAGAATCTTTGAAGCCACAGAATGAACGAACATGGAAGAAGAAGAAGACTAATAATTGTGCTCTCACTTTCAAGGCTCAAAACAACAAAGATGTGTGGTATGTTGATAACAATTTCTCAATGCATATGACTGGAGATTGTATCTCTGAAAGAGAATAAGGATGGAACCATGTCCTTTGGAAGTGATGGATCTTCAAATGTTATAGGATCAGGTACTGTCACTCTTGGAAGCAAAGATGCTCTAGCCAAGAATGTTCTATTGGTTGAAAACATGAATCACAATCTGCTCAGTGTTGGACAAATGTGTGATCAAGGACACACAATACTATTCAACTCCACAAAATGTGAAATCGGGAAAGGCATGTATGGTGAAATTGTGGCTACAGCAAGTCGAGCTCCAAACGACATATATGTTCTGGATGAAGCAACTAAAGCATGTCTAATAGCTAAAGAGGATGATACAATAATTGGTAGCAATGATGATCGACTAAGTAAGAAGTTTTCTACAAAGGTGCAAAGTGATTTTGAGATGTCTTTACTTGGTGAGCTGACATACTTCTTAGGGCTTCAAATATCTCAGCAAGAGAAAGGAATATTTATATGTCAAGCCAAGTACATCAAGGAAATGATCAAGAAATTTAAAATGGAAGATTGCAAACCCATCCTTACTCCAATGGTAACAGGTTACAAATTGAGCATAGTCGACTTATCTAAGGATGTGGATCAAAGGTTGTACAGATATATGATTGGTAGTCTTCTATATGTAATAGCCTCCCGGCCAGATGTTATGCAAGCAGTTGGACAAGTAGTAAGATTCCAAGCAGCACCAAAAGAATCACATATTATTGCCATCAAAATAATTTTTCGATATCTAAAGGGAACAACAGAATATGGCTTGTGGTATCCCAAGGGTAACAATCTCATTATTCATTCCTTTACAGATGTAGATTGGGCAGGAAGTGTTGATGTTCGTGAGAGTACTCATGAAGCATTGGAATATCTTCGCCAGAAGCTTGGGATTCTCCCAATTTCTCATTATATTTTCCTTATTTAGAATATAAAAGGGGAGTGGAAGTGTGTAGGTCCACAGGATGGTTGTGTGTTAGGGGGAGTGGGAGTGTGTACAGGTCTGCAAGATGGTTGTGTTTCACAGGGAGTTACCCTTTGTCATTAATGTCAAAGGGGGAGAGAATGTTGTAGGAAGAGGTGTCATGATCGCAGGGGGAGTACTTGTGTTGCCATCAATGCCAAAGGGGGAGATTGTTGATCAGCGGTTGTTGTTGATGTCAACCCAAGCAGCACCAGGGGTTAACCCAATATTGCATGGGAATTTTTACCTACCAAATTAATATATTTTGGTTCAATAATTCTTTCGATGGTTTCTACTTGTCAAGATGATTCCATTGATATATGGCACACCACGTAATTCTTCACGGTTTGAGAGAATTCATGTTTGAAGTTTACACCCTCAATTAGTGGGCTAAAAACCCATAGGGTTGTGGCATGGGTCATTGAAAATTCATAATTAATATTTTTTAAGCTCCTAAAATCCCTTCCACTTTCACTTGTCAAAGCCCCTCTCAACCTAAGCATTTATATAAATTGTGATCCTCATATCCTCCTCATGCAAGGGATTTCGTTATCTGAAACATGTCATCGTGGAATTTTCGCTCTAAATTTTTTTCTACGAAGGGTCAGAAGCTGAAATTTTTATGAGGCAAAGTTGGAATCCTGAGGAATCTTCTATGAAAATTTTAGATCAAGGTGCACAACATTTTCGGAGATATGATCTATGGAATTCAGTGTTTTTGTAGGCTCCTGAAATTCATCTCAAAGAAGTGACCTTGGGAAAATCATCATAACTCTCTCTATGAGTATCAGATTGAAATTATGTAAAAGTGGTAGATAGTGCACAGGTGGTAGTTTTCATTCTATCAATTTCAGAGCTAAATGAAAAAACATTGACACGTGGCATGCCATACAAGTTCGCTTTGCTGAAACAGTCCATAAATAGGGCATTGTGAGAGATTGGGTATAAATCTCTCTTGCAGAATCCAAATTGGGTCAGACCTGTGGCATTGGAAATATGACTCAGAGGACTACAGTAGTACTGAAAATAATATATTGGGGATTTGAAATAACAGAGATACACCAGATTTAATATCGAGCTCCTAGAAGGAAAAGAAAAAGCTAAATCATGTGTTGTCAAGGGCTGCAAAGGACCAAAATTTATAGGGTAGCAAAGCAAAGCAAGGTGCAGCAGAGGGTAGCATGACAAGAGTAGCAACCAAGGTACATAAAAACAGCAAGAAGTTCATCACATGAAGTCTTCAAGTGGGCAGCACTACATACAATCATTGCAAAGGTATCATTGTACTAAGTCATTGTAAATACATTATTGTACAAATTGTACTAGTGTCTATCTGCCAAGAGTTGAAGAGGAAGTGTCGGGTGGTATAAGATCATCATTAGGTGTTTGTGTCATAGTTGGGGTTATGTTCTAGTGTGTCTTCTTCTTCTACATCATTCTATGTCATTGTAAAGTGGACCATTTTCCCTGGTACGGGAGTCCATTCTTCTTTTATTCTTCTACAGGGTGGTAGGGTGGTGCTAGGGTGAGTTGTAGCTCATTACATGTTGGTGCATCCATTCAGTTTACTACTGAAGAATCTCGAGCATTGGAGCGTCCATCCAGTGGGAGCTGGAGAAGAGTGCTTTTCTAGATTCTAGGAAGTTGGAGCTTTATTTTCAATTGGAGTTGAATATTAAAGAATTATTAGAAAAGCATTAGGTGTTTTTTGTCTCGGAGTGGGTTTCCACCTTAAAAACTATGTGCATTTGTTTTCCTCTTGTTTGCTGCTATCATTGTACAAACACTGATAATAATTGAAGATTAACTAATGTTCTAATTGAAAGGAATACTGATTCACCCCCCTCTCTCAGTATTTCCAACAATTATGATGGTGATAACATTGGCATTACCATTTTGTATGTTGATTATTTGATACTAACAAGAAATGATGATGGTTTAATTTTGTTGTTGAAAATGAATTGTGATTTGAATTTGAAATGAAGGATTTGGGTCCCCTTCATTTTTTCCTTGGTTTAGAAGTATGGTAGGATAAGAATCAACTTGTTTTGAGTCAATCTAAATATGCTATGGAGGTATTAAAATGATTTAGAATGGATAATTGTAAGCCCATCTCCACGTCAATGGAACCTTGTATCAAACTATGAGTTGAAGATCCAAGTGAATAAGTGGATGATACATTGTATTGTCAAATGATTGGTAGTCTTCTTTACCTGTGTAATACTTGTCCTGATTTTTCATACACTATGAATGTATTAAGTTAGTTTATGATGAAACCAAAAAATTTCCATTAGTAGGTAGGTAAAATATTCCTTTGTTATTTGAGTGTGACCATATATTATGGCATTGTGTATGAAAGAGACAAGGATGTTTGTTTCCATGAGTTTATTGATGTAGGTTGGGCCGGAGATGTGAATTCTAAGAAGTCCATTATAGGTTATTGTTTCTACTTGTGTTCTAGAATGATTTCTTATAATAGTAACAAACAAGCATGTGTTGCTTTATCTTCTACAGAATATTAGTATGTTGTTGCTTCTACTAGGAACTGTGAAGCAATATGTCTTAATAAATTTCTTTTTGAGCTTGAAGTGATGGATAAAATTTACACTTCTCTTCTATGATAATCAGTCCTACATAAATTTGAGAAAAAATATGGTTTCTCATGACAAGTATAGACACATTGAGATCATATTCCATATTTATCAAAGAACTCATCCGCATGAAGGAGATATACATGTAGTATTTCTCTACAAATCACAATATAACTGATATTTTCACCAAGGATCTATCCAAACCAAAATTTGATATTTGAAAATCTAGGCTTGGATTTCTTATACCTAGCATTATCATTAAGAGGGAGTGTTAAAATATTATGATTATTAGTGCTAGGTTTAATTTAGAATTTGGTTTGGATTTGTTTCTTTCTATAGGGAGTTAGTTGTGGTAATTTTTTGGAGGTTGTTGGATCTTGGAGATCCTCTCACTTTCTTTAGGTGATTGAAATTAGAGTGTATTTGTTATCTTGAATAACATTTTTATTTTATATATTTAGCGGAAGGAATGAAGTTTTATGTTTTAGGTTTGAGAAAGTGTGAGTTTGTGTGTGTCTCTTATTCATTTTATCTGTGTAATTTCTCAATTGATATGCAATAATTTTCTCCACGTTGAAGGAGATACAAAGTTCAAGAAAGAGATTGATCTCTCTTTCAACAAATACATTTCAAAATTAGATATACTCATGATATATCTATTAAAACTATTTTTTTTCATTTTTGTTATTAATTAATAAAGTTTACTGTTTTTTTTATATTTAATTATATATTATAAATTTTGTAATTACACTACATTTTTGAAACATAGTTGACCCATAGATAAACTGACACAATCCTATGAAAAAACCCAGCTTCCTTATGATACCTTATGAGGGCTACAACCTCCCTAAATGATAAAAAAAATACATGGAAGTACATTTAGACAAGTGACCATTCATTTCCATTGATTATTTATTTATTTGATTAAAATTTGTCACTTTGAAAGTATTGTATTGCCTAGTCTAGTCAAAGTTCAAGGTTTGTTTTAAATGATAGAAATACTAGTTTCTAATTCATGCATGAAATCTTTCTAACTCACCTAACCAACCTTCTTTGGCATAAGCCTTCTGGCTCTAATTCGTAAGCACTCAAAAACTATACCTTTGAAGCATAAAGTTAACTTTATAGAAGATTGTAATACCTTGGTGGAATTTACCAAACTCATCGAAAATAAACTTTTAAAATTTGGTATTATAGATATATTTATATATCCTTTTGGCTCTAATTCGTAAGAATTTTCATAAAGTTAACTTTTGATAAGAACTTTGGAGGATAGTATTCACTTATAGAGCTCATTTGAGTTCCATATGTTTCTGTCACAACCAAGTTCTACAACCTAAGTCAAGAGCCCATGCAGAGCCATGCCAAAAGGAAAAAAGGAAATTGCAATACACAATTTTTTTGTTAACATTTCAAACTCTTGGAGTTCATCACCAAAGGCATTATAATCCTCAAATCTAAAGCTAAAATCACAAGTAAATTCAAATCCTTTATACATAATTGGATTACTTTATTTAAGGATGAATACGTTTCCCACCATGGTAGTAGCATGGAGGAGGTAGAGTCCTCATCCATAGCCCATTATACATAATAAGACATCATTGAAATATCAATCCAAGGCACATATGGAGGACTTTCATTACCTAACCACTACATACTACAACCTTGTAGTCAAATTTCGAGCTAAAGTGCACCAACCTTCTAATTTTCAATTAAGGGCTCAAAAGCAGAGTCTATAGCTACTATCTAATATATTTTAAGTGTATGGAAAATACCTAAGATATAATCTAAATATATGTGGAAGAGGTATTAGGTAAATCCCATGAAATTCCATAACTATATTACTCAAATTATTCACAAGTAGAGCACGAAGCCCTACCACAAGCTTGTAATTGTAGCATGTAGGACCAAAAGAACCATAGATTCCAATTAGGACATATGGATTAGGTAATGGTGAGAGGGATGCTAGGATTATAATGAAGGAAGATATATAAGAATAAAGAAGAAGAAATGGGGATTTATGTTTCATGCTTCCTTATGTTGGATTCAAAGTTATACTGAGAGGGGTAAGTGAATCAATATCATACCATTTTTACTTATTTAAACATTCAAGCACCATAAAACATCAATCTGATAATCAGAAAAAAGACAAGATATACATGGAAACCATTTTGGGGAAAAAATATATAGATAATGGATGGTTCTTTGTAGGAACCAAAGTATTGTTACAATAATTTGTAGGCACCAACCTAGAAGAGACACCAATCCCCTCAATTTTTAGTTTTGTTGGAACCAACCTATAGGAGACACCGATCCCCTCTGTCACATACTCGGTGCCTTAATGGTTGACTAAGGATACATGATGTCAACTTTTTTCCTTCACATGAGATTAAAAATCAACTATGATACCACTTTGTCACACACCCCTAATAAATTATTGTAACCATAGTTGAAAAAAACTTTATTTCCATCTCTCATAAATTTTCTTAAACACTTTACAGGTTAACTTTTCTTCATATATTTTGTAAATAAAAAATTAAATAGAGTTCTTCTTGTAGAAATTTTGTGAAACATTTTGTCTCAAATTAAATAAAAAGAATGCTCTAATTCTACTTGTAACATATGAACTAAAATATACCACTTAAGACTGCAACTTTTGATTTTTGTCTTTGTGGTATTTTATCAAAAAATTTGTATGCAAATTGTAATAAAACACCTTTAACACATTTCTTCAAATTATTTGCATGAAAATAGGCATAGATAAACTATAAAAATATTATTATACAACAATTCTAACATACAACAATACTATCCCCATCCACAAAACATCATTTTCATTGGGGAATTTCATTAAAAAATTTGTATGCAATGAACCATTGAACCATTTGGGAATTTCTTCAAACACTTTGCATACAAACTAATATAGCATCTTCCTTAGAGCATATATCCTAAATTGAGTCCAAGTTTTGAAAACTAAACTAGATGAGAAATGGGAGTTCCCATCACTATCGTCTAAGTTTCAACCTCTTAAGCCTCATAAAATAATTGTTATAACAAAAATGCCAACATGACCTATTTGATGCATGATTTTAGGAAGCCATGATAAATTTGTTGAAGGGTAAATGTGTGTACATAAAAGTTATTGAAAAGAGAAATTAAATAATCATGCATATCACGAACAAATCTATGCCAAAAATATCATTAATAAAAATAAAATATTTATTTATATTGTGGCAAGAAAAATATAGAAACTAAGGAGGGTTGAGCCAATTCTCACCTCACCTTAGGCTCAAATGTGTTGCAATGTTTCTCACAATTGGACACCCCCATGCTAGATCTTGATGCCTTGAGGAGAACTTAACTCAGGGGATTCATACCAAAGGCTTGGTTAAACACTCAGAATATGGATCCCACTATCCAGGTGGCTTATCAACTTCTATCTAACAGAAAGCACCAAGGTGATTTATCATTTGTACCTATAGAAAGAACCATGGTGGTTTATCAATTGTTCCTAGTAGTAAGCACCACAATTTTTAGGATAGATTTAACATAAAGGTGAAGGCCACTCTCATTCACATAAGGAAAACCCTATGTCCAGCCTTTCCATCTTTTACCAAGCTCATAAAAATTCATAATAATGCCATGTAGGCTTGGATAACACAAGGGGGTCATTCTCTAATCTCTGCAGTCCCTCTACCCTCCCCTCTTTAGTGCTCTATGTTCCACACAAAAACATGACCATTCCCAGTCCTCAACACCATCTAGTATAAATAAAAAACACTACAACACATTCGATTCTCATAATTTGTCACCAATTATCATGCCAATTCAAATTTTCAAGTGTGAGAGAGATGTTGGAGAGATTAATAGAAGAGAGAAAAACTAGAAGCTTAAGAACCAAGAAGAATAACCCCTTCATTGTTTCTCCCTCTTATTTTTATAATCACACCTTGAACCTTCATCTTCCAAAACTTTTAGCTTATTGGGAAGAATAATCATCACAACAAAGAGAAATATGCACCCAAGGCATTTTTTCCTCTTAAGTCAAGTTTTACCCATCCCAAGGCATCACAATTTATTGGTTTCCCCTTTCTCCAGCTCTAGAATTTTTATTAATAAAAATAAAAATTACATCATATAAGAGAATTTTAAATAATAAAATCAATGCTAACACCCTAAGATTATATGTTCATAATTATGTTACAAAATTCGGGTAATGAAATGGGTGTCACAATCCCCTCCCCCTTTAAGGAACATCATCCTTGGCGTTTTACTATATGTAGAACCATTATCTACAAAAAAAGAGATATGCCACTTTCATATCACCAAAATTTTCCATGTCCTTAGTGATGAGACGTGGTATTGCACCAAGAGTGCTTCAAATCCAAGAGGCTACTGAACTTTAATTATCAACCCGGGGTTCATACAAAATTGGAAGTGTCAGTGCTATATGCACAACATATGAGCTCTACTCATGCCATCCTCATCTTAGTTCTACTATGAGGTGCTAGGAACTATTGTTACATTAAGAGAGAGAGAGTCTATCAAACCTCTAATTGCAACTCAATATTGAAAACAAATCATGAACACTATTCTGTCTACAAGAAAGGAATTCATACTAGATTGCACTCATTCATATAACTAACCTCTACTTTTGCAATGAAGAAACTATCACTTACTCTAGTAGCAAGAAAGGAAATTACATTAGACTGCATTCATTCTCTTAACTACTCAAGAAAATTGCAAGAAGGGAACTAATACATCTTCACACACACACTACATCAATCATGAATTAAATTTTACCTACTGCACGCTAGATGTTATATTAATGATGCTGTTTCTATGATGGGTTAACACACTAAAACTACTCTATTTTGTAGCAAAAGGAAAAGGAGTTTGAGTGGCCTAGGGGTATCCTTGAACCAATAATTCAGAGTTGGAGGTCAAATAAGGCCTATACTAAGTTTAGATGAGGTGGAGGATCAGTTATGGAGTGAAGAAACTTGTTGGCTTGATCTGGGTTGACCTAGGTTTGATCTATATTATGCACTAACAAAACCCATGATCATTGGCCCTTTCGGCAATGACATGCAAGCAGATCGCAGTCTCACCCAAAGTGGCTATGGGAGGATGCAACACTAGGTTTTTGCATCCTTGAAGGACTAGGAGATGTGGTATTTGTTATAGCATAATTTATTACCTCTATATACTTGATGAATTATGCATTGGCCTTGGGCAACCCTTCCATTCAGACTTGGTCACATTTCTCAAAAAAAAAAAATTTAAAATCCATATGCAACTTTGCCTAGTTTTTTCTGCATGCACACGTGGGTCCATCCATAGCTGACCCGCATATGCTATTTAAAATATTAAAAAATATAAAATTTCCCTATTATTGAGGTGGGGTTTACGGTTTTTCCTATAACTTAACTACCCCAACCTGTGGCCTAACTGTTCCCCAACTGAAAAAACTAATTTGAGGAAGTATAAATACCCCTTAAGGGAATGGCCTAAGGGAGGAGAGAGAGAATACCATTTATATTATAGCCTATTATAGACCTGATCAAGTCTGATATTTCCCCCGTGGCTCCTGCACTTCCCAGGTTTTCAGGAAACTCTTGTTTCCTTGTGATGATCACCTCCATTGTATGTGACATCCTTTGTGCACCATTTATGGAAGAAGCTTTGTGAGGCTAGGGTTGGACGAATCCAGAGGAAGGTTTTGCTCAAGGCCATGGTAGATCTCAGGTGATTTATCCACTATTATTTTATGTACATGTTATCAATAAAATAAGTACCATTTTTTTTCCTGATGTTCATGTGTTATATGTCTCTTATACATGCTAAATAATCTTGAATAGTTTATTTCATGTTGTCTTTATGAAATCATGTATGCTAATTTGCTAAAATCTAGGAAATATATGTTGTACAAGTAGGTTTTGTGCTTGTTCTTGACTGATTTGCAGGTTTTGGCGCATGAGGAGTTGTAAGGGGTTTGAACCCTACTAGCTCTACTACAAACGAAGGATAAATGGGTAAGATATACAATCCTCACTTTCTAGTTTAAATTATACAAGTTGGTAATTAGAGTCCTTCTTGTGATGACATGCCCCTGCTCTGTTAGATCCTTCAACCCAGGATATTAGGGTAACTTTTCCCGTAGTAGAATTGGCAACTCTGCTGGGGATTACATCCATTTAATTCATATTTTTTGTTTTTTTTATTTGTCTTGTAGGTTCCCTAATAGGTTAATCACATTTTTAGTCTAGTAAGTCTTTTTCCCAACCAGACAGAAGCCCTGATCTCTTGATCAGGCTTGAGTCTTTCTTTTTTTCCTTATTTATGTTTTTATATGCTACTTAGGTTGTACACTGTCATGTATGCCCTTTGTTTTCTCCAAAATAACCCGCGTATATGTGTATTTATTTGGTTATAGTTGCGTATACACACGCGTTGCACACAATGAACCCGCGTATGCCTAGGAAAATTTGAAAATCTAAATTTTGAGGCCTTGTAAGCCTCTCCTGTCTATGGTTGGGCACTCCTGTGGTGCCTTTTAGGTGTCTAGGCTGTGTTTGTTGTGGTTTTATGTTAGTTTCTCTCTTTTTCTTGGGAAGACCTAGTCATTTTATGGTTTTGCCTATTTTGTGAAGTTGCAATTGCAGCTATAGCACCAAGACCTCTTTATGGAGATCTTGGTTGTTATGACCATTTAGAACAGTAAGCCTCGACTTGTTTTCTCATCTTGGTCTTATGCATTGCTTCGATTTTGGGTTTTGACCCTTTTGACTTCTTTTGTTTTCTTGAATTCTTGGGACTAGCTATTTAGCGAATCTTGAAGTGATCTTTTCTTGGTTTTTTTAGTTTTTGTTTGCTGGAAGTGTGTGCTACTTTTTTGAATCAATTTCTTGGGTCTTTTTCTTCTTATTTCTTGTTTGAGTCCCGCTACGAAAGTAGCATAGTTGGCTTATGCATTTTTAAGTCTTTTTGTGGCTCATTTTCTTGATTCCGGTTCTTGAGTAGTTTTGTGGTTGTATTTTTGAAATCTTTTTATTTCTATTAAAAGTGAAAAGCCAAAAAACATTTCTTGTTTTCCATTTCTTTTTCTTTGGTTTCCTTTTTTACAGTTTTCATACATTTTGAAGTAGTTTGATTAGTTTCTTGATTTTGGTTCATTTTCTTGGTCTTGAAATGAGTCTTTCTCTATATTTATCTCTCTTTTATATCAAGTGTATTTTGGCATTTGTATGCAAAGGAGTTCTTGTTGGGACTTGAATTGCTTTTTTGTCAAAATTGATTGAACCGATTCTCCCTAGAAACTCTTTTTGCTTCCTTATTTAGTAATCCTAGAATTTTCATATCATTGATAGTTTTTGCATTAGTTGCACTAAAGAATTTTAGTCCTTTTTGATATTTTTCTAAAGTGTGTGAAGAGTGATAACTGAAAAGAGAAACAAGTTTTTTCTTATTTAGTTTTGTAAAACCCATTTAAAAATCTCGTTTCATCGAAAGAAAAATATTTCATTTGCATGTAGTATGTTTTCATTGATTTCTTTTGCGTTGATAAACACCATAAGTTTCACTTCCGTATACCTTTGAATTAAGTAAAAACCACTTAAAATTCAGCAATATAATTAAAATGAACTAGAAGTTTTGGTATTTGTCACTAGGGACCACACAGGGGATTGTGGGGGGGAATACCCGTGGTACCTGAGACAGATGTTGCATCACTTTCATTAGTCTTCTGGAGGGTTCCCTTATGAAGCTCAGGGACTTGCACCGGCAAAGGTTGTTTTCAGGAGGTCAGCGTAACTTTTTATGTTACCTTCGCTAGTAGGCCTAGGGCATAATTACCCTAGACTATTTTTGAAAGGTCCTGTTATTCGCTTTCTTGTATTTTGGTGTTCGGTCCTAATCACTCAGAGCGGAAATTCCTGAAGGCCACTTGATCGACTGTATCTTAGGGAATTTTTAGAGTGTGCTTTTTGATCCTAGGTTGCTTAGATTCTTATATTTTTTGAGTCTAACTAATCTCATAAAGTGGTTGACCGGTCACCTCGTTGATCGAGGAGGCTTCGTGGGCTTTCCCCTGTGACTACCGAGCCTTCTTCAAGAAGGCATATGTGTAATTCAGTGTATGATTTTTATCTGGTGGTTTTGAATGCAATAGAGAGTGATCTTTCGTCTAGGCTTGTTGTTTCTGTGGGTGGTCCTGGTGCTAGTGATATTGTAGAGATGAGTACTCCACTCGTCTCTAGAGTCTTGTTTCTAACAGAAGAAGTTGAAGTTGAAGAAGTTCCTCAGCCTCTTGAGACTCCTTCATCTCCTCTTCTTGCTAGTTTTCCTGGCGTCCTTTTGTACATTGGGCCTGAGTCTTAGAGACCAGCTAGCCCTTTTCCTTCACATCCCTTTCTTTCAATGGCGATGGCTGGGAACACAGCTTCGGCTATGAGCACTGCAAGTGTTCTTACTCCTCTTTCAGTCGAAGGAGGAGGTACTATTTCCATTTCTACAATCACTTCTAGTGGTGCGATGTTTGGCTCTACTTCTATTCCATCTTCAAGTGGAAGCACCCAAGCATATGCTTCACAATATGGCCACTTTTCTTTTGGAATGTCTTCTAGTGTGATTCCTTCTGTCTCCTTTACCAATGCTTTAGATGTCTCTGTGACTATGCCTTCTATGGCTAGTGGATCAGTTTCATTTCAGGGTTTCCCCTTTGGAAGTGGGAATATTCCTCATTCAAACCCTTCCTTAGGATCTTTGCCTTTCACCTCTCAAAATCAAGGATTCACTCCTTTCACCGGAGGTCAAGGCCCTAATGTTTTTTCGGGATGGAATCCTAATTTTACAAGGTTAGGAGCTAGGAGTCAGTTTTTCTCTGGTCAGCAAGGGAATGTTCCTTTCCCTTCGGTAGGTGCTTCTCAGGGATTTTCTCCATTCGCTAATGCTTGGAATCCTTACCAAGGGGTTTCTCCCTCTTTTAACACTACTATTGGAGGGAATATCCCTGTTTATAGTAACCCTGCGATGGGAGGGGGTCCTTATTCGAATGTTGGATCACAAGGCTTCTCTTATGGCTAAGAATTTTCTACGAACAACATTTGGCAACCTGGTGCCTCAACAAATCTAGACTATTCTTTTCAGAATGTGGGGAATCCTTCCTATGGGGAATGGAATTACTATGCTCCTCCATGCTTACCATTCCAGGAAACTTTAAAATTTCCAGATTTATTGAAATTGACAAACGATTCTATTCAGTATAGTCCAAGTTGGCCTCTGGTCCTCACTAAACTACCCTCAGACATTCCAAAGTTTGAAGGGAAGACTGGTGAGGATCCGGCGGACCATGTCACCACTTTCCACTTATGGTGTTCGTTGAACTCCCTTATCGAAGATTCGATTAGGTTGAGGTTATTTTAACAAACCCTAGCTGGGAAGGTAGTGAAATGGTACATTGAGCTGACAGGGGGCACTTTTGCTACTTTTAGTGAGTTGGATACTATGTTATTAAACCATTTTTAGTTTCTTGTCCGTTATGATGTCAGGATTGATATCTTGGCCAATTTCTAGTAGGAAAAAGCAACTCACATTTCTGATCATATTCAAGAATGGAGGAGAAGGAAGAGGCTAATAAAAGCCCAAATTCTGAATGAGTTCCTTCTCGAATGGTTTCTGAAATATCTGCATCCAGAAATCTCAAAGGATGTATCCCTTTCAGGGGTATTTTCTGAAGAGTAGGCTATTTTTAGGGCTCAACAACTAGAACTGATCTATTCTTAGTCTGGGGTCCTTAATAAAATCTTGCTAGATGCTCCTCACTCTAAGTTATATTTAGCCAAATCCAAACCTGGTCCTCATGGTCGCATACTTATTGGTACAATCGATAGTGGTACAAATAAACTGCTAAATCAATTACAATAGTTTTCTACAGAATCTTCTCCTTCTGAACAAGCTACTCCTTCAGTTTCAACTCCTTCTTAGCCCTTGGCTATTAATGTCATTCAAAATTCTAACCCCAAAGGAAATCAACAATCCGATGGGAAGAAGAAGGATGAACTAATAAGAAGAAAGATAAGGATAGGAAGGGGAATGTGAATAGATCCAACGATCATGTTGGAGAGGGTAAGAGGGATAATAAAAATAAGGTTAAGTTTACATGCAATTTATGTATTGGAGACCATCTTACTCACCTCTGCTCAAAAATTCAAGATGCTCAGCTCTTGTTAGCTTAGCAAGGTTCTTCTAGCTCCCAAGTTGTACTGAAAAACCCTTTTCCTCAAGGGCAGCAATTGCTTGCTGGCACGAATGCGAAAACTGAGCTCCCTCTGGGGGCAACCAGGAAGGGGAAAATCCATCAAACATATACATTATGAGTGCTCATGCAAATATCTCTAGGAGATCTCATGATTATGGCAAAGATGAGTCTTCGAAAGCTAAAGGTGCTCCTAGTAATATTGAGCCACTCCATATAGAGAGGCATGTAGTTGATCCTATACCTCGGATGCTAAAGGGTTTAAAAAGCATATGATGATCAATCCTAATGCCAAGGATGCCTATAACTACTCGATTGTCAAATATTTGGCTCAAAGTCCTTGCGCCATGTCTGCGTTAGAGGTACTCCAGTCGTGTCCTATATAAAATAGTGCATTTCTCACTGCTATTAGGGTTGTTGATCCAAAGAATTATCTAATGATCAAATTTGACATGTAAATTTTCAAAAAGATACTTCCTCATCATATGTATTTCTAGATTAAGTCTTTTGTAATATTCCAGATCTGGACTGCTCAACAAAACAGGCCTGAAAAACGCATTTTTCAGGAATGTGTACTTGACCAGCCAAGAACAGCCCTTGGATCCATTAGGTCAGAGTATCTAAGACCTAAATACAAGATGAGGCTCAAAATAAATCACTCTAGGTGGGTTAAACAGATCTCCCACACCTAGTTGTCTCTAGAAAATTGCCGAATGAAGGGCTGCAGCAGTATAAAAACAAAACACTAGAGTAGAAACGAGCTAATAACCATGAAATGTGTTTAGAAACACCTCAAAAGAAATTGTATGTATAGCATCAAGAAGAATATTAATTCTACTGACAAAGGATGGGGAAAAGCGGTGATTTATGCCCTAAAATGAGTGTATTCAGCAATCAACGGAAAAAAAGGGAAATGGCTGTAGGTTATTTTAGCTTAGGTCATGTATGACTCTCATACCAAATTTTAGCACAAAAAAATGATCCTAGCTATATTAAATAGTTCCTCCAATCCCGACTAGGCTTAAAAACCCCGATTCCCCATGACTTGAAGTATGCAAAAGTTTACTGAAGCATGGATAGCGTATTTTCTGAAGGTGAAAGTTATAATATATTGTGATAAATAGGAAATCAAGTCTATGCTATGGAATAAGCAATATACAAGAGAAATACATGCATTTACAATGAATACAAGCCTCAAATAGATGTTGCAACAGTATATTGAACTAGGAAAGCTTCTCAGCGTAAATTTCAGGAGGTTGAAGCTCTTTTTTATTAAATTCCAGATCTAGAACATATCTGCATACAAAATGGTAGATCTATTACAGATATATATACAAAAAGGAGTTTATAATACACTCCCCTTGGGGATCTCAGCAAATGATCAACAACAATGAGTACATCTGAGATCTAAGTCATAGTTCTGCAGCAGTATTCAGAAATTCTGCAGTAAATAAATCAGTAAGTAAATCAGATCTGAAGGGTGCATGGATTGGTTGGCCAATCCATGGATCACCACAGTGAAAGGAAGGATCCTTTCCACTAGATATCTCTCCTCCAGGAGAACTCCAAAACCTCTGCAACTCTGCTCTTCAAGATTTACGCAGATCAGGGAGAGAAACTGCACAATTGATGATAGTATACACTTTGGCCTGATGCCAAGATCTAAAACTAAAGCTCAAGCTAATACTACACTCTTCCAAGAGGATAAAAGACTCACTCACTGAGAAGAGATGATAGTATGATCTAGATTTGAGTAGATCTAGATTCCACTTGCTGCAGCTCACTTATACAATGAAAACCTCACTGGATTTACACTGCCAAAGAGATATGGAGCTTGGCCATATGACAGATAGTGGAAAAGAAGCACAAAACCCTCCAAGAGCTACTCAATGGAAGGATGGAGAACCCCTAAACAGGAGATCCTCACTAGTCTCTTGCTAAACAGCCTAGAGAACTCAAAAATCATAATACCTTCAACAACCCTCTCTAGCTGCCCTCTCCTTCCTTTTATAAGATGAGGTCTTTCCCAAACCCTAAACCACCTTGAATCACTTAACTCCTTTCACATGAGGTCCTCCTTCTAGAACTGTGCTGATCATATAAGAGGTTCAATGCACCTAGACTGTGTTGTGATTTGGTTCTGTTGACCCAGTCAAATAGCTCAATCCCGTTTCACATGCAAGTGGATTTTATGTAAATGGCTCAGATATAGCTTTGTTTACATTAAGCATTGGTTTATTCACTGATATAAGGAGTTTTACATGTCCTCCATTAGTCATTTATTCATAAACGGAAAATAAAACAAAATTTAAATATTCCTATTAGCTTGGGTTAATTAGGAATATTACAGTCCTCCCCTCCAAAAGTGTTGCTTTCCCTCAAGAAACTGACAAGGTGAGTGCTACAAAATCTCTCCTACTTCTTTGGGGGTCTCCATGCTATCATCCAAATAAAATGAATCACCTCCCAGCTCGGTAATTCATAGAAAGACTCCTCTCCAATATCAGTGAGAGGCATATCCCAGCTCATATGGCTTGCATCCTAAAGAAACAAATGTTTGATTGTGGTAGCCATATCATCTCTCATGCTCCCTTTAGAGCATGCACTACAAAAAATATGGAGATTCTCTCCCCCAAGGGACACATCCAGCCAACATGTCTCTCTCCCACACATGCTTCTCTTAAGAATAGGAAAAATAGTAGCATAAGGAGCCAAAATGAGAATCATGCTGACTGCCCTGTGTAGCAAATGTGAAGGAAAATGGTCCCTCATGTGTAACCAATGCAGTTTGACTCTCAGCTGCAACAGAGACTGAAAAAATGTGTGGTCTCTCAACAACTTGCTTGCTGCCCCAATCTCCTCATAAGTTTGGAGGAAGTGAATGATGGATGAGGCAATGTGAGTATGTCCTCCAAAACAAAATTCCTCCCCAAGTCCTCCTAGGGAGTGATCATCAACAATGCTCATGGCCTCAAGTAGACCATGCATCCTCAAAGAAAGAATTTTGCTCCTTGGAGCAACATCCTGCACATATATGGTTAAGCAATGCATACATACATTAGATAAATCAAAATAATCAACACCCTTACCATAAATTTTGCTCATGCAAAGGGAGCAGCTCATAGATGAGTCCCCTTCCATCCTTGTAGAGAAGAGAGGTGACTATATTAACTCTTCCAAAGAGTTAAGTGCATAGACAACTCCCATGCCAAATGTGTAAGTGGGAAGGCTGCTATCCTTCCCTTGCTTCTCTTGCCACAACACATAAATTGAAATGAGAGTGGGTGTGGATGATTTTGAGAGAATGCTTCTCTCCTCCTTGAGCCTACCCAATAATCTCAGTGCTATATCAAGACCTTCCAAGGTCTCCACTCTTATGAAATCAATGATTTGTGCCTCAACAGGTGAAGCACTCATCTTCCTTTGCTGATCCAGTGGTCCCCTTGGTGCAATGTATCCATGCTTCCACTGCGCAATCCAATCACCTTCTTAGGTGCATCAACCTTCTACAATGGATAGAAATGAGGTTGGTTCTCTTTCGTATCTCCTCCCTGTGTCTCCATGGTTCTACACCTTCTCATTGATGGCACATGTAGATCATGAAATGTGCCTTGATCTCCATACATGATATCTTGGGGATTTTCTTGCCATGCCATAAGAATCCTTCTTGTTGGAGCAAAAGCTCCTCCTTCCTCTTCTTGAGGTGCTAGATCAAGTCTAGATTTGACAACGTTGTTGCCCTTTATCTCTACAAGAAAATTGGGCAACCTCCCAATGATAGTATCCACCTTTGAAGAAGAGATCTCTCTGTTCTTTTGTTCAAAGGTATGGGAGGGAAATCTTGCCTCTAACAAGGCATGATGTAGGTTTTCATCCTCTTCCATGGTCCTTTGAAATGGATTTGCGTTTTTATGCAGGGATTTTATTTGAGTCTTCTCATTTAACTTCACCATAGGTGTCCCATGAACTCTCTTATCAAAATTTTTCACTAATGCCTTAGTGAAACTTATGTAAGATGAAGTATTTACATTTCTGAAAGGAAGGAACTCAAATTTCCACCAAGCATAGGCCTTGCCTTTCAAGTGTAGTGCTGCAACGCTGTTGGCTTCTTCTTCAGGGACTTGGTGTAGTGTCAGGAAGGTGTCTAGCTCTTCCAGCCATCCTTTGGTTGATCTTGTAGGTGATCCTTCAAAGGTAGATAGAGTAAATATATCACTCTACTTTCTTCTCTTCACCTTGGCCTTGTAATACTCTGAAAAACAAAACTAATTTTTGAGTTTCAAGGCTTGAGGCTCTTCTTCTTTCAAGAAATCACTAAGATTTTTCCTCCTAGTCATTTCTTCTTTCTCTCCCTCCTTCCTCATCGCAGATCTGAGCTTTTGACTGCGCTGTACATCATAGTGTGTGGCTACATGCTCACACTCACTATGTGAAAATCTAGAGTTTGATGCATCTTGAAACTCATTTGGAGATTCTCTATACATACCCCTCCTGATATTCTTGAGATATTCACTGATGTTCTTTTCAGATTTAGGAAGAAGCTTTGAGAGCCTCTCCTCCTTCTTTCCTCCAAAATATGGAGTCTTTCTCCTACTTCTTTCTTTGTTTCCTTGATGAGAATAGGAAGTGCATGGGCCTTCCTCTTCTATCTACTCATCCTCCTTGGGGAGGTCCTTCATGGATCCAAAACATGATGAGAAAGATCATCTTCTCCAGATTTATAATATTTGATTTCTATAGCTCAATGCATTTTTCTTCTCTTTGAAACCCTCTAGGAGTTTCCTTGCATCTTTCTTCCTCCATCTTTTCAAGATCTTCTTTGATGCCTTTCATAGTTTGAAAGAGAAGTAAGCAGATTTTTTCTTCTGTCATTTTGGCCATCCTGATATTTGATTCTTCTCTTGATGCTTCTAATAGTTTGATCTCACAGGCTGAGCCAGAGATCATGCTTTGATACCACTGTAATATTCCAGATCTGGACTGCTCAGCAAAACAGGCCTGAAAAAAGAATTTTTCAGGAATGTGTACTTGACCAGACAAGACCAGTCCTTGGATCCCTTAGATCAGAGTATCTAAGACTAGAATCCAAGAGGAGGCTCAAAATAAATCATTCTAGGTGGGTTAAACAGATCTCCCACACCTAGTTGTCTCTAGAAAATTGCCCAATGAAGAGCTGCAGTAGTATAAAAAAAAAATTCTGGAGTAGCAGCAAGATAATAACCCTAACATGTGTTTAGAAACACCTCAGTAGAAATTATATGTACATCAGAAAGAAGAATATTAATTCTACTGAAAAAGGATGGGGAAAAGTAGTGATTTATGCCCTAAAATGAGTGTATTCAGCAATAAATGTAAAAACAAGGGAAATGGCTGTAGGTTATTTTATCTTAGGTCACGTAGGACTCCCATACCAAATTTAAGCCCAAAAAAATCATCCTAGCTATATTAAACAATTCCTCCAATCCCGGCTAGGCTTAAAAACCCTGATTCCCCATGACTTGAAGTATGCAGAAGTTTACTGAAGCATGGATAGTGTAATTTATGAAGGTGAAAGTTATAATAGAGTGTGATAAATAGGAAATAAATTCTATGCTATGGCCTAAGCAATATACAAGAGAAATACAGGCATTTACAATGAATACAAGCCTCAAATAGATGCTGCAACAGTATATGGAACCAGGAAAGCTTCTCAGCGTAAATTTCAGGAAGCTGAAGCTATTTTTTATTAAATTCTAGATCTATAACATATCTGCATACAAAATGGTAGATCTATTATAGATCTGTATACAAAAAGGAGTTTATAATACACTCCCCTTGGGGATCTCAGCAAATGATCAACAACAGTGAGTAGATCTAAGATCTAAGTCACAGTTCTGCAGCAGTATTTAGAAATTCTACAGTAAATACATCAGTAAGTAAATCAGATATGAAGGGTACATGGATTGGTTGGCCAATCCATGGATCACCATAGTGAAAGGAAGGATCCTTTCCACTAGAGATCTCTCCTCAAGGAGAACTCCAAAACGTCTGCAAATTTGCTCTTCAAGATTTACGCAGATCAGGGAAAGAAACTATACATTTGATGATAGTATAAACTTTGGCCTAATGCCAAGATATGAAACTGAAGCTCAAGCTGATACTACACTCTTCCAAGAGGATAAAAGACTCACTCATTGAGAAGTGATGATAGTATGATCTAGATTTGAGTAGATTTAGATTCTACTTGCTGCAGCTCACTTAGAAAATGAAACCCTCACTGGATTTACACTGCGAAAGAGAGATGGACCTTGGCCATATGCCAGATAGTGGAAAAGAAGCATGAAAACCTCCAAGAGCTACTCAATGGAAGGATGGAGAACCCCTAAACAGGAGATCCTCACTAGTCTCTTGCTAAACAGCCTAGAGAACTCGAAAATCATAATACCTTCAACAACCCTCCCTAGATGCCTTCTCCTTCCTTTTATAAGATGAGGGCTTGCCCAAACCCTAAACCACCTTGAATCACTTAACCCCTTTCACATGAGGTCCTCCTTCTAAAACTGCACTGATCATATAGGAGGTTCAATGCACCTGGATTGTGTTGTGATTTGGTCCCGTTGACCCAGTCAAATAGCTAAATCCTGTTTCACATGCAAGTGGATTTTATGTAAATGGCTTAGATATAGCTTTGTTTACATTGAGCATTGGTTTATTCACTGATCTAAGGAGTTTTACATGTCCTCCATTATTCATTTATTCATAAACGAAAAATAAAACAAAATTTAAATATTCCTATTAGCTTGGGCTAATTAGGAATATTACATCTTCATATTGTAAGTTTAATATCTTTCGAACAGTTAACGATCAGGGTGATCCCATGTGTGTGTTGTCTCTCACATGTTGGAAGGATATTGGATCTCCTTCAGTTGTCCCTTCTACTACTTTTCTGACTGCGTTTGATGGTCATTCTCACAAGCCACATGGAATTGTTCCAGCTTGACCCATCTGTGTTGGGGCTAAAACTGTCAATATCGAGGTTGAGATAGTTGATGCAAATCTAGACTATAACCTTTTGTTGGGGTGAAACTAGATTTATGAGATAGATGCTATTGCTTACTCATTATTTCGCATTTTATGTTTCTTTCATGAAGGGAGGATTGTCACTATTGATCAGATGGACTATTCTCCTGTAGATCCGAATACAACTATTGACTCGACTATTCCCTTGGTCAATTATGCCAAGCAACCTGTTGAGAATTTGGGAGTTGGAATGTATACATCTTTGATGGGTACTTTTGATTTTCTGTCTCCTTCGATTCATATCGATGCTATTTCATCCTCTAGGGTTCCTACTCGAAGATAGTTCTTTCAAACTCATTATTTTTCGGACACTTGGACCTTGCCTACTCCTACCTCCACATTAGAAGAAGGCCAAGTGGGTGGAATAGAATTTCCTATGTTTGCAACTGAGATTTCCTATCGATATTTTGTTGAATCTGTAGACTCTGTGCTAGTTTCTCTTTCACCAGAGGAATTGGATGGAGATGTGGCTCCGACTTGGACTATTAATTAATATTCTGCTCAGGATTTCCTTAATACCACTCTTTCATCTGAAGAAGCCATCCTTGAAGCAATGACTGGTGTATAGATACCATGGGATTATTTGCATCATTGGTCCTATTTTCTACCGAACTTACGAGAAGTTGAAATAATTTTCTCTAGTCTTCAATCTTCTAGTCCTGTTCACCTAGTTTTGAACCTTTTAGAACTAGCACAGGTATTCGATGAAGGGAGCATGGTTGTCATTTCTGCTACTACCCCGGTGAACATCTCAAGAGATCCCAACATTATTGATAATGTCTTCATTGGAGCTGAATGTTCCCCTGAAGAGATTCAGACTTACACCGATCTCTTTCGAGAATTTTGGGATGTGTTTTCTTGGTCTTATGAGGAAATGCCCGGTATAGATCCATCTATTGTCTAGCATGAGATAAAGACATACAAAAATTCTAAGCCTATTCAAATTTTTTTTTGTCCAGTCAACCCTAGGAAGGTAACAACTATCAAAGCCATGGTTGAGAAGCTGCTAAAGGCGGGTTTCATATACCACGTTCCATTAACTAAGTGGGTTTCGAATCCAGTTCTTGTGGACAATAAATAAGGAACAATCTGAGTTTTCATCAATTTCAGGGATTTGAATAAGCCATGTCCTAAAGATGACCACACAATTTATAGATCAGATTATCGACGAGTGTGCGAGCAATGGGATTTTCTCCTTCATGGACAGTTTCTCGGGATATAATCAGATCACTATCCATCCTAGAGATCATCATAAGACTTCTTTTATTTTCCCCTTGAGTACCTTTACTTACAAAAAGATGCCTTTCAGCCTTAAAAATGATAGATCTACCTTTCAGCGGGCTATGTCATATGCCTTCCATGACATCAATCATATTATGATGCTTATTTGGATGATTTAGCTACTCGTTCTCGCAATAGGATTGATCATCCTTCACACCTTAGTCAAGTTTTTGAATGATGTTGGTATTATAAAATTCGGCTGAACCCTAATAAGTGTGTTTTCGCTATCACATCTTGTTGGTTGTTGGGATTCATCATGTCTATAGAAGGGACTTGGGTAGATCCATTAAAGGTTGAGGAAATACTTCAGTTGCCTCCCTCATCTTCGATCCATCAACTTCAATGTCTATAAGGCAAAGCCAATTTCTTATGGAGATTTATCATGAATTATGCTCAGATTACAAAGGGATTTATGAGGTTGTTAAAGAAAGGAGTTCCACTTTTATCAGATGAATTTTCTCAACGTTTGTTCAATGCTTTGAAAAAAGCATTGACCTCTACTCCATTACTGAGTCCACCTAATTATAGTAGGGATTTCCTCTTGTATCTCGCTACAACCGAATCTACCATAGGTATGGTTTTAGTTTAGGAAGATGATTCTCTTTGTGAGCATGTTGTATATTACCTTAGTTGAGGCTTGGTGGGTCCTGAACTCTAATATTCTCTAATCGAGAAACTAGATTTGGTAGTTTTCCATGTTGTCCAACAGCTCAGACATTATATCCTCCTTCGTATAACTTATGTTTTGGCGACAGTTAATCCATTCAATTTGTTCTCAGTAGGCGAGTGATTGGGGGCAAATACAATCGATGGATTTTTATTTTGCAAGAGTTTGATCTTGAATTCGTGTTTGCCAAATCAAAGAAATCTTTGGTATTTGAGAGTTCATTTCTGAGTTGCCCTATGGAGAAGAGATTGTTTATGAGGAATGATTTCCTAATGAACATATTTTTCTCATTTATTCATAGGATCCTTGGTACGAAGATCTCATTGTTTATCTCTAGTTATCTCTAGTCTGTGAATTTTCCCTTAGCTTTTTCAAAATATGAGCATCGAAAGTTCCGTCACTTAGCTAAAAGTTATTTGACTATCAGTGATAGTCTATATCGTCGCGGGGTCGATTCGATCCTTTGACACTGATTAAATCTCGAAGAAGCTAAAGTTGTGCTGAATGATTACCACAATGAAGCTTGTGGTGGTCATTTATCTGGGCTTGATACAGCCCAAAAGATCTTGCGCACAGGCTATGTTTTGCCCTTTATTTTCAAATATTGTGTTGAAGCGGTAAAAAAGTGTCATCCTTGTCAAGATTATACCCGGAAGATGCACACTCATCTAGCTTTTCTCTTTCCTGTCATCACTATCGGTTCGTTCAATAAGTGGGATATTGATTATACTACTTGTAACCCACCTTTGGCTAAGGGTCAAAAGTACATTATTGTAGCTGTAGAATAATTTACGAAGTGGGTTGAGGCTATGCCTACTTTTGGGAATTATGGTGAGACAACAACCCTGTTCCTATTTAATCAATTCATTTCTCGCTTGGGTGTCCCCAAGAGATTTTCACTGACCATGGTAGTGATTTTAAGAACATTATGATAGCTGAATTAACTCTCAAATTGGGTTTTCAACAGGAGAATTCATTTCCTTACTATCCTCAAGCCAATGGGCAAGTTGAAACCATTAACAAATCCTTGAAGACAATTCTTCAACGAACAATTGATAAAGCTAGATTGATGCAGGGGCATTAGACACTAGCCAACAATGTAGGAGGTTTTGTCCACATGTTGTGGCTAGGAGGGTTCGAAATCCATCGAATTGTAAGAGCTAGGTGTCAATACCTCAGCTGACTATTTTTACTTAGATTAGTTAGAGTCCATAGGAGTCGAATTTGTTTGGATTCGATCTATCTGTCTTGTTTCAGTTAATTAAATAATTGTAATTAGGCTTTTGGTTTTCCTAAACGGTCCTCGCAGAGGAATCGAACAGACAAATGTTTATGTATATAATTGTAATCCCTCGGATGTATCAAAAAAAAAGGAGAGAGAGGGGAAGAGAGAAGAGTTTCTGTAATAAAGTCTCTGTGTTAACAATTGTTTCCAGTTAAATAATTTCTGTGCTCGTTGGCCATTGTATTTTCTCGAACCGTTAATTGTGAAGAAATTGTTTAATTGTGAGACGATTGTATGCTGGTTCCGTGTGGAATCGTTGAATGTGGTGGTTGTATAAGTATGCATTTCTCTATCTATTTCCCTGTAATTGTTTGGATAAACCCTGTGAAGAAATCTGCTTAATAAAGAAAATTACGTTGTTCGTTGTTAATTGGAATTTCCTAACCGGGGTCAGAACCTGAGTTAACAAACAGAGAGTGTACGAAGGAGAACACAACCCGACGTGAACCTTGGTTAGTCACTGTACAAAACCCACGAGTGGATTTACAAAGGCGGATTGCCCATATCGCACCGCTTTTGGTGAGTAAGCGGTATTTTCTAAATGCAAGCGATTCCATAGAGTGCTCGACGTGTGGCGAGGTAGACCCACGGAAAACCATTGTTCAAAGCATGCCATCGCACATTATCGTTCGACCAGGGGAGCCGAGCGATATTTCCGTGTGCCATTGATTTGGGAAGGGGCCATCGGATGATGATCACTTGATAAAGATGCGAGGAAGATAACCGAAGTACGACGCGTGCATTTGATTGGTCTATTGTCCGTAGAGGTGGGGCTCGGAACCGAAGGTCTATTTAAAAATAATTTATTCAAAAGGCGTTGGTTATTGATATAAAGCTCAATTATATAATTTAATTGCCAAAGGTTGTGGATAACGTTTATTTATCAAATTCCATGAATTTGATAAATAAATTTCTGGAAAAGAGGAAGTAGACCACGTGGAAAAAGAGCAGGGGTTTAGAACAGAAATGCTGACAGAGTCACGCTACAGTTGACCATCTCTCCTTAGGTGTCTGAATTCAGTTTTTGTTGCATCATTTGTGGTATCATAGTTATTGTTTTCGAGTTGTTTTTGCAAAGAGCTAACATGGCAATCCGAGTTGGTAGAGGTGCTGGCAGAAGGAGACCTGTTGCCAACGCAGAGGTGTTGGGGATGTTGAAAAGGGTCGAGGCTAGAATGGATGTCATAGAGCGAAGACAGCCCGCAGATCCTGAAGACATCAGCGAACCAAAAATAGAAGAAGCAGAAGAAAATGTTGAGATTCCTCCTAACATGAGGCTCCTCCGAACTGTTCTAGGGTCTGCAGTTAAGCCCAGAATTGAAGTGTCGAGTTATACAGGGGGACTGAATCTAGAAGAACTAGTAGACTAGATTAATGAAATGAACAAGTGCTTCAACTATGAATAAATAAGTGAAGATAAAAAGGTCAAGTTCGCCATAAAAAAGCTGAAGAGACATGCCGCACTTTGGTGGGATGGAGTGCAGGCAGAAAGGAGGAGAGTTGGAAAGCAACCTATCAAGAGCTAGACCAGAATGATGGCTAAATTAAAAGGTAAATTCTTGCCTAGTGATTATCAACTGACATTGTATAAGCAAATGCAAAACCCGAGACAGAGGTTGCTGACAATAAAAGAATACACAGAGGAATTCTACAGAGTAAGCATAAGGGCTGGGCAATTCCAAGACACACCAGAGAAGACTGCCAGATATGTAAATGGTCTTAGACTGGAGATCCAAGATGAGATAGGTCTTCTATCTCCCAAGACAGTGGAAGAGGCCTACCAGATGGCCTTGAAAGCAGAGGAGAAACTCCTGAGGAAATAGTTTGCCAAGAAGAGAGTTACTTTCCGAGGAAAGGGAAGTCAGGGTGGTAGAGGAAAGCATACTACACCCAGGGATGGAGCTAACAGTAGCTCACCTCAGAATGCATCTACAGAGGATGATGCAAGGGTCAGAAGGGGTTCTTACAGAGGAAAAGGAAGAGGAGGTAGAGACAGAGGCAGAGGTAGAGAGTTGAGGTGTTATAGATCTCAGCAAGTGGGACATAAGCACTATGAGTGTCCAGAGAATGTGGGTGCTGGACCAAGAAATGCTGTTGTTTCCCAAGCTGGAGAAGAGGCAGAAATTGAAGAAGAAATTCTTCCAGAGAGGGGAGAGTCCTTGGTGGTTAATAAGGTCCCGTTGAAGCAAGCCAAAGAGGTCAATGAGCCTGCACAAAGGAATACTTTGTTTAGGAGCATATGCAAAGTCCAAGGGAAATTATGCCAGCTAGTCATTGATAGTGGTATCACAGACAATCTGGTTTCCACTGAGGTAATAGAAAAGTTGAAGTTGAAGAAAAGGGAGCATCCAACTCCCTATAGGGTGTCCTGGCTGCATAAGGGGCACCAGCTGGTTATGAAAGAAAAATGTGAGATAGAGTTGCAAATGGGAAAATACAAAGATAGGGTCTTGTGTGATGTAATGCCCATGGATGTGTGTCATATACTGCTGGGTAGACCTTTGCAGTTTGAAAAAGCAGTAGTGCATGATGCCAAGAAGAACAATTACAAGTTCTTCAAGGATGGGGTACATCATACATTGATACCCATGGAAGAAGGAGAGCCATTCCACAGAGTGATTGATCCAAAGACCTTGTTGCTGAGTGGGAAGGAATATCTGTAGCAGATAGAAGAAGAAGAGGTAAGCTTTGCTTTATTTTTCAAACCTAAGGTAGTTCTTCTACAAAGATTTCTGATTTGCCAGTAGAAATCCAAGAGATGTTAGACAATTATTGTGACATTGTTGTGGATGATTTACCTAATGAGCTTCCACCTATGAGAAAGATCAGCCATAAGATAGATTTTATCCCTGGTTCAAATATGCCAAATAAGGTAGCCTATAGAATGACTCCTAAAGAAAATGCTGAAATCAGGAGACAAGTACAAGAATTGGTGGACAAGGGGCTGATCAGAGAAAGTTTGAGTCCATGTGTAGTACCAACAGTATTAAGCCCAAAGAAAGATGGAGGCTGGAGGATGTGTATTGATTCCAGAGCAATCAATAAGATCAAAATCAGGTACAGATTCCCTTTGCCCAGAGTTGAGGATTTGATGGACTGTTTGAGTGGTGCTAAATATTTCTCAAAGATAGATTTAAAGAGTGGATGCCATCAGATTAGAATAAGAGAGGGTGATGAGTGGAAAACTGCCTTTAAAACAAATGAAGGACTGTATGAATGGATGGTAATGCCTTTTGGGTTGTCAAATGCACCTAGCACTTTTATGAGACTTATGAATGAATTATTGAAAGAATTCATTGGTAAATTTGTGATAGTGTATCTGGATGATATATTAGTTTTCAGCAGAACTAAAGAAGACCATTTAAGGCATCTTAATCATGTCTTGAAGACGCTGCACCAAGAGAAACTGCTGATAAATTTGAAGAAATTCTCATTCATGAAGGAAGAGTTGGTGTATTTGGGTTTTTTTGTCTTTGCAGAAGGATTGAAGATGGACCCAGAAAATGTTAAGGCAATTGTGGAGTGGCCTTCACCCAGGAATATTTTTGAGGTAAGAAGTTTCCATGGACTTGCTAGTTTTTACAGAAATTTTATAAGAAACTTCAGTAATATTAATGCACCCATCATTGAGACAATAAAGAAGAGCAAACAAAAATTTAAGTGGACTGCTGAAGTAGAAAGAAAATTTAAAGTTTTGAAGCAAAAGATAACAGAGAAGCCTGTTTTGATTCTGCTTGATTTTACTAAACCATTTCAAGTAAAATGTGATGCCAGTGGAGAGGCCATTGGAGCTGTGTTGAGTCAAGATGATAGGCTTGTGGCATATTTCAGTGAAAAGCTAAATGACACCAGAAGGAAGTATTCCTCTTATGAGAAGGAATTCTATGCAATTGTTCAGGCACTGAAGAAGTGGAGACATTATTTGATGTCCAGGGAATTTGTATTGTATTCTGACAATCATGCTTTGCAGTATATTGTACAACAGCCCAAGTTGAAGCATAAGCATGCCAAATGGGTTGAGTATCTCCAAGGTTTTAATTTTGTTTTGAAACATATAAGTGACCAAGCAAATAAAGTAGCTGATGCTTTGAGTAGGAGGCACATGCTTGTTCAAGAAACAAATTTTGAAGTTGTACGATTTGATTTTCTCAAAGAATTGTATAAAACAAATCCAGATTTTAAAGAAGCATTTGAGGCATGTAGTAACCCTATTTTAACAGATAGAAGCCAGTGGCTGGATTATTTCCTGTAGGAGGACTTGTTATTCATAAGAAGCCAACTGTGTGTACCAAGATGTTCCATGAGAGAAAATTTGATCAAAGAGAAGCATAGTGGTGGACTTGTTGGACACTTTGGTACTGATAAGACTTATGAGAAGTTGAGTCACTTCTATTACTGGCCTAAGATGAGAACAGAAGTGGACAAGTTTGTAAAGAATTGCAAAATCTGTCAATATGCCAAAGGAAGGAGCCATAATGCAGGATTGTGCACTCCCTTGCCTATTCCGGACAAGCCTTGGGACATGGTGAGTGTGGATTTTTTTCTAGGATTGCCCAAGACTCAGAGAGGGAATGATGCAGTCTTTGTTGTAGTGGAAAGATTCTCAGAAATGGCACATTTTATTCCATGCTATAAAACTAGTGATGCCACCCATGTTGCTAACTTGTTTTTCAAAGAAGTTGTTAGATTGCATGGGTTTCCTAAGATTATTGTTTCAGAAAGAGACACCATATTTGTGGGTAATTTTTGGAGGACACTGTGGAAGAAACTTGGTACCAAACTGAGTTTTAGCTCAGCTTATCATCCCCAGACTGATGGACAAACTGAGGTGGTGAATAGGAGTCTGGGAAATTTGTTGAGAAGTCTTGCAGGAGAGCATCCCAAGCAGTGGGATCATATTTTTCCCTAGGCAGAATATGCATATAATGGCTCACCAAACAGAAGCACAGGGCAGAGTCCATTCCATATTTTTTATGGAATGCACCCCAGAGGAATATCAGAGTTGAGAAATATGGGAAGGGAAGAACTGCGGAATGCAGATGGTGAGGAATTTGCTTCAGAGATCTAGGCCATACATGAACAGGTGAAACAACCATTACAAGGCAGCAGCATCAGATAAAAAAGCAGAGTAGACTTGAGTAGAAAAGAAGTTCATTTTGAAGTAGGAGATTTGGTTTTGGCACGCTTGAGAAAGGAGAGATTCCCAAAGAAGCAGTATAACAAATTGAAGTTCAAAAAGATTGGGCCATGCAAGATACTTAGAAAGTTTTCTGCAAATGCTTATGAGATTGAATTACCTCCTGATGTTGGAATATCTCCCATTTTTAATGTTGCATATTTGTAAAAGTATGAAGATGATGGTGCAGAAGAAAGAGCAGCAGACAAGGGACAGATTGAGTGGAAAGAGCAGCTACCTATAGCACAACCATTGCAACCAAAGAAGATATTGGACAAAAAGAGTGTTCAAAAGGACCAGAGGACAAGAGTACTTTCAGTACTTAATCAAATGGAAGGACAAACCAGAGGAAGATGCCACTTGGATGACTGAAGGAATGTTGGAAAAAGTAGGTAGATGGAAGAGCTCATGGACGGGGGCCATGAAGAAGATTTCCTCGGTCGATGCGGGGAGCATTAGACTGTATTGATGTAGGAGGTTTTGTCCACATGTTGTGGCTAGGAGGGTTCGAAATCCATCGAATTGTAACAGCTAGGTGTCAATACCTCAGCTGACTGTTTTTAATTAGATTAGTTAGAGTCCATAGGAGTCGAATAGGTTTGGATTCAATCTATCTGTCTTGTTTCAGTTAATTAAATAATTGCAATTAGGCTTTTGGTTTTCCTAAACGGTCCTCGCAGAGGAATCAAACAGACAAATGTTTATGTATATAATCGTAATCCCTCGGATGTATTAAAAAAAAAGGAGAGAGAGGGGAAGAGAGAAGAGTTTCTGTAATAAAGTCTCTGTGTTAACAATTGTTTCCAGTTAAATAATTTCTGTGCTCGTTGGCCATTGTATTTTCTCGAACCGTTAATTGTGAAGAAATTGTTTAAATGTGAGACGATTGTACACTGGTTCCATGTGGAATCGTTGAATGTGGTGGTTGTATAAGTCCACAGTTCTCTCTCTATTTCCCTGTAATTGTTTGGATATGTTAGGAATTTACTGTAGAAATAAAATATTTACCGAGAGAATAATACACATACAAAACTCAACAACAAATCACATAAACATAAACACAATGTTTAATCGGGAAAACCCCAAATCTGGGGAAAAACCCAACCAATGAAATTTCATTAACCATTGGCCAAAACCCTGGCCAATCTAGCCAAGTGAGCCTTAACCACTCACCTCTAGGCCTTACATTACAATAAAGTCCTCCGAGCCTTTTATAAGCTCCATTACATGCAATACCATCGGTTCACAATACCATGTGCCCCAAAACCATCATTGTTTAACTCGGTCAAACTTGACTATAATCACAAGTCAATTTACCTAACATTCCCCCCTTAAACTTGACTTGGGGTTCCTTGACTAAATCCAGCCAAACCTGCTAAGTGAGACAACCCCACTCACTCTAGCTCTCCCCCCCTCAAATTTTTACCTAGGGTAATTGTTAACTTGAAATCCCCCCTATCACCTAGGTCTAACCCAGACTTTACCAGTGATTACCCAGGGGTATGCATGCCATACCAGGTCTTACAACAATATGTCCATTTACATATAAAAAATTAACTCCATTATAATAATTTTTTTTGTTTCATTGTTACTGTCTTTGTACATATGAAATCAATGTCCATATAAAAAGAACCCATCTACTGGATTACATGGGTCACCAGCCTCTATAACCGCCAGTACTCTAGGAGTTCTCTTCAGAGACATGGTTCATCAATTAATTAATCCACATGCAAACATCCTCTCATCTCTGAATTTCTCGAACCAACTTCTTATCACTGCTAGTCGCCAGATCTAGGTAGTGCAAGCAGCATTGTTCTCTTTATCCATTGAGAAACCCTCCATGGAATTCCCCATGGAATCAATCAATTGGATATTTCCTATTTCCTAGAAACACCATGCTCCGTATGGCCAGATTTGCAAAAGGCTGCATTGATTTCTCCATTCACGGGCCAATAAAACCCTTGGCTGCAAAAGCGTCCCTTTGAAACCAAATATGGCTCTGATACCATTTGTTAAGAATTTACCGCAGAAATAAAATATTTACCGAGAGAATAATACACATACAAAACTCAGCAACAAATCACATAAACATAAACAAAATGTTTAACCGGGAAAACCCCAAATCCGGGGAAAAACCCAACCAATGAAATTGCATTAACCATTGGCCAAAACCCTGGCCAAACTGGCCAAGTGATCCTTCACCACTCACCTTCAGGCCTTACATTACAATGAAGTCCTCTGAGCCTTTTATAAGCTCCATTACATGCAATACCATTGGTTCGCAATACCATGTGCCCCAAAACCATCATTGTTTAACTCGGTCAAACTTGACTATAATCACAAGTCAATTTACCTAACAGGATAAACCCTGTGAAGAAATCCGCTTAATAAAGAAAATTATGTTGTTCGTTGTTAATTGGAATTTCCTAACTGGGGTCAGAACCTGAGTTAACAAACGGAGAGTGTACGAAGGAGAACGCAACCCGACATGAACCTTGGTTAGTCACTGTACAAAACCCACGAGTGGATTTACAAAGGTGGATTGCCCATATCGCACAACTTTTAGTGTGTAAGCGATATTTTCTGAACGCGAGTGATTCCATAGAGTGCTCGACACGTGGCGAGGTAGACCCATGGAAAACCACCGTTCAAAGCGTGCCATCGCATGTTATCGTTTGACCAGGGGAGCCGAGCGATATTGCCGTGTGTCGTTGATTTGGGAAGGGGCCATCGGATGGTGATCACTTGATAAAGATGCGAGGAAGATAACCAAAGTATGACGTGTGCATTTGATTGGTCTATTGTCATAGAGGTGGGGCTCGGAACCGAAGGTCTATTTAAAAATCATTTATTCAAAAGGCGTTGGTTATTGATATAAAGCTCAATTATATAATTTAATTGCCAAAGGTTGTGGATAACGTTTATTTATCAAATTCCACGAATTTGATAAATAAATTTCCGGAAAAGAGGAAGTAGACCACGTGGACAAAGAGTGGGGGTTTAGAATAGAAATGCTAGCAGAGTCACGCTACAGTTGACCATCTCTCCTTAGGGGTCCGAATTCAGTTTTTGTTGCGTCATAGATCCAATTGGCATGTGATCCTGTACCTTTCATTTTGGGCATACCGGATGTCTGTAAAGACTGCAACCGGTTTCACTCCATTTCAACTAGTTTATGGGTTCGAATCTATATTTCCTATTGAATGCGAAATTCCTTCCCTTAAGCTGGCAGTTGAGCTTCTTCCTGATACTTCTAGTATTGAAGAACGCCTTATCCATATAGAACATGTTGATGAGCAACGTCGAGATGCAGCTATGATGAATGAGGCGCATAATAAATGAGTGAAGGTTCAGTACGATAAGGCAGTCAAGCCTAGGGTTTTCTCAGAAGGTGACCTTGTCTTGGTTTATGCCCAAGAGAAGGATGTCTTGGGGGCAGGCAAGTTCAAATCCATGTGGTATGGCCCCTTTATCGTCAAGAAGGTCCCGAAAAAGGGAGCTTATTCCTTGGTTTATTTTGATGGGAACGAGCTGGCGGAGCCCATAAATAAGCTCTATTTGAAGAAGTATTATGCCTAGGTTTCGACCTAGAATTTTATTTGTTGTATATATTTTATTTTTGTACATGTCTAATTTTTCGATTTTTGGTGTGACTATGATGATTTTGACCTACTTTGGCAGGTATTATTGGATGAGATGAGTCATTTTGGCTTTGACGATGGTGCTAGTAGACATACCCAGAACCTGGATTCTGCAACTTGGGTAATTCACTATCCATCTGGTCAGTTGTTAGTTTCAAGAGGTGTCTGCATTGGTCCTGCTTCAAACAATGTGGTAAATACACTGCAGTGGTCAACCTACTCTCAGAGGCAATATATCTTGGTGTTGATTCGTTAGTTGTTTACTTGGATTCACAACTGGTGGTTTCACAATTAAACAAAACCATCGTGTCAAAGACCCATTTTTGCATCGATTATTTTTTAGGGTACATTTGTTACAACGTTCATTCATATTCCTTGATCTGATAATTGGTTAGCAGACCCATTATATAATCAAGAACTTGATTGGCACATTAATAATTCAATACTTTAAAAATATAAAAACATCATTCATCATTGAACATTTGAGAAAATCACATCATATAAAATCTCTATGTATATATATATATATATACCAGAGTGTTCAAAATATACAAAATTGGACCATCATTTCCTACAAAATTAGAGCTTATGCCCGGTCATGTCTGTCATAAAAAATAATAATACAGTCATCCGATCAAATATAAATCTATCCCTGAGGACCCTGCCCAACATTTGTGTACCAATAGAACATGATAGCAGTAGCTACACGGCGGAATAACCGCACCCTTTCTCATGGTACTCCCACTACCCTCCTTTGGATAGCCTCAGGAAGGTCCTCTATAGTTTCCATGGGTAATTGGCGAGTTAAACTCTCCAAGTTTCTCTGGATGGCATGGAGGGTCCTTCCTGGGTCTTTAGCATCATCCGCCTCACCTCTGCGGCTTGGGTAGCCTTCTGGTCTAACTAGTCCCATGTCTGCATCATGATCATTAAATTTTGTAAGTCATATTTTCCTATCAATTTTTTTTTTTCATTTTGCATATAAATAAAAAAATAAAAAAATCACATAATCAAAAAATCATTTTGCAATCTTACCAATTGCACCCCATGCTACTTCAGGTGGAAGAACCAGATCAATATCTGCTTGAAAACCCACCCCAACTTAGGGATAGTCCTCCACTGAGATGACCTGTTCTTCCCACCACAGGAAGAACTCAACATCCTATGTGGTTTGGGGAACTTCACTTCCCCCGAGTATCTTCATCAAGTATTCCCATCGGGCTATCCTTAGATCCCTTGGGCTGCTGATGGAAGAGATGATCTTGGGCCGAAGTGCTGGGACTATCTTAAAGAAGAATGTCAACAGAATAGTGTCATATCCAAAGTGTTTTGTTTTTACCTGCTAGGTGGAAGTCATTTGTTTCTTTAGATTAGCCAATAAGGTTTTGCACCAGTCATAGAGATGGGTCTTTTAGACTCCTATACCAATAGATGTCATTTTTCATGATTGACTTAATGAACTCTGTAATATGTTCATACCTTTTCTTGTTGTAAAGGTTTCCATATTTTCAAAAAAATCAAAAAATTAAAAAAATGTAAAGAGGGTATACCCTAAAAGAAAAATCAAAGGGTGAAAAAATAAAAATGGTCAAAAAAGTGAAATAAATGAACCCCAAACAAAAAATAGACCAGGAAAGTGTGCAAGTCTAAATGCCACTACTATTTCATTTTCTGTAATAAGCAATTGTGTGCAGCTTGTCAAAAAATTTCCACAATTTTTGAAGAGTCAAACTGTTTAAACTTGACTCATTCATTTTTCAAATTTCATGTTGTAGAATAGAGAATAAAATCTGACCAAACTGTTTAATCTTGGCAGATAAGTAGATAGGTAGAGTAAATAAAAGGAGCTCAATAGTTTAATCTGAGCCCTTGGATGTAATAAGGTTAGAATTAGATAGATTTTCATATGTAAAAGAAAAAGTGTGATAAGGGTTTGCCAGTCTAAGTGCACCCTAATAAAGAAGAAAAAATGGTAGGGTAAAGTAGGTAGGGTAGGTAGATGATGTTGCAGAATTACATGTGATGATCAATGGTTTTAGATGTACTAAATCTTTACTTTCATCACAAAGTGCAAAGGCAGACACTCCACTGGAAGAGTTTTAAAGCAAAGCAAAGTCAAATTATTAACTTCCCCTCTCATTTTCCCTAAACATTTCACTAATTTCCCCTAAGTACTAAGGTATTTAAGGATTAGAGGGGCTCAAGGCATTTCCTTGACTTTTGGAGGGACTGGACCCTCGGCCCAATAATTGGAAAAGTCTAAGTACTTAAAATCATTCACCATCACACTCATTCACTTCTAAATAATCTTTCCTAAGTAAAATCCCATTTTACTTAGGAAAATCATGCAATAATCCATAAAAACCATGTTTATGTAAGCATAAGTTAAATACATTATTTTAATGTTTTATACTTAGCGCTTTGACTCATTTGTCATTTTAACATTGATTTTATGTATTAAATCCTTACAAAAACAACCTTCTCCTATTATATATAACTCCTTTTTATACAATATCCCAAAAAACCCATATATTATAGTTTTAACGAAAGTATTTAATCCTCATTTGTTCAAATAAAAAACCAACTTTATACCCCCTTTGGTTAAAATATATCATTATATGTTAATCCCGCCCCCTATGGTAATTGGATTAATCTAATTTAATTATCATATAATAAAAATATGGAAAAATCTTTAAACATATGTTATATGTGTTTAAAACAAAAAATAAACCCGAAGTTTAATTCAAAACAAACTTCATCTCTATGTATATTTTCACCGTGCCCGATCACTTTTCCGCGTTTTTAACAAAGGAATTAATTAATCCTCATGATTAATTAAGAACCTAACCTACCAATCAAATCACTCCTGATGCGATTAGTTAATAAAAATCATGTCGGACCCGCCCTATTAACTCCCCGTCACCTTCACGCCCCGACCACCGTTCGATCAGCTGCTCCAAGATCAACGGCTATTGATAATTCTGCTGGCCATCCTGATCCGAACAATAACGCGCGAAGAGCCGGTGGTTTTCAAACAGTACCATGCCATGCGTCAATCTCTGTATGGAATCGCTGCCCATCCGCTCAATACTACCCTCCCTCAAAAGCGGTGCGGGGAAAACTGCTTACCACCTACCCTCTGTGACGAATCCATCGTACTTGCTGATGTCATCATCAAAAACCCACCAAACTTTTGACTTTATGAATAAAACAAATGTGCCTGCGTCATTTTCATTATTTCGTGCACGAACCAATCTCCCATGCAAAAAATTTCAAAAATCAACTGTTGAAGTCTGCCGACCGTTACCTTGCTGAAAAGATTTGCAATAAACTATTCCAGAGCTCGTCCGCCATAACCAGTACCCATTCAAATCACTGTTCATTCAAAGCTTACCTGCCAATATCAATCGTTTACCCGTTTAAACACAAACACCCTAGTGTTGCTCATTTTCACTTGATTGTGCAGTAAAACCCTTTGTAACCTAGCTGCACCACCTAAAGCCTCTGTTAACCAATTCGAGCATGGTTTACCTCTAAAAATGTTGGAAATATGATGCAGAGTGTTGTCCTTGATGGCAATCCACTAAATGAAGATGAAGACATGCGACTGTTGACATGTGTTGTCCTTAATGGCAAACCACCCGAAGAAGTTATTCTTGACTTGATGGACTTGGTAAATGATGTAAATCTGATATTTGTTGACAATATGATGCTGAGTGTTGTCCTTGAAAGGCAACCCACTTGATGAAGATGATGACAACTTACTTGTACATTTCGCGGAAATTCCGACACTGCTTTCCACGTTTGACCAAATGTCGGAAATTTTCCCAAATTTTTTCCATCCCGTCTCGAAACCGTCGCTATACCGACGTTTCATAGAGTGCTGTCGAACACCGACACTTAAACCAGTGCCTCCAATTACGACGTTTAAAGGAAGACGTCGGTGAATTGCGGCACCATGGCCCAAAGTGCTTTGTTACTGAGACGACCTCAAACTGCCCGCAACGACGACACATCGTCTAGGTGTGTCGCCATTGCGACGCTGGAGGCACCGTTCCCTAAGACACGCCTTTCCCGCCGTTTCAGATAGCGATAAGATACATAAAAATACCAAACTTATATGGGCGCTACATAAAAATTCGAAACTTATATGCGCGCTACATAAAAATGTTTGGTATTTGTCGCAATATATAGCTACGTTTGATATCACGCGCGCATTCTCTCTCTGGTCTTGCAGAACAACATTTGCGGTCAGCATTCGCGCTCAGCTCTTGCAGAACAGCATTTGCCCTCAGCATTCGCCCTCAGCGTTCGCCCTCAGCTCTTGCAGAACAGCATTCGCCCTCAGCGTTTTCCCTCAGCTCTTGCAGAACAGCATTCGCCCTCAGCTCTTGCAAAATGGTAAGTTCTTACTACAGGCCTTTCCTCCTATAGTAGGGTTGACTCTATTTGGGTTTTTTTGGTCAATTCCATTGGATTTTGTTAGGCTGTAGGGTTCTCTGTAGATGTCAAGAGTCAAGATTCAATACCCCCTATTATCTTCATCACCCAATACAAGATTTAAATTTTTCCCAAAGAAACGCTTATTAATTTGGCAGCCATTATTTCTCCCTGCTTTAAAAACCCTACATTTAAATGAAAACAAGCATTGCATTTCAACTACAAAAATATTTTAGTGTTCAAATGTACATATGCTACATTAACGTTCGATGTCACGCGCGCATTCGCTCCTCCGCTCTTAACACCATTCGCCCTTAAGTGATCGCCTCGCTCTTCTGTGTGTAACAAAGATTCGCCTTCGCATTCGCTCTCCCGAGCTCTTTGCATCAAAGATTCACCCACAAGCATTCTCCCCGAGCTCCCGCAGAACAACATTCACCCCGGATTCCCCCTCGCCTCTTTTCGTAATAGCATTCGCCCGCATTCGCTCTCGCCTCTTGGTGTGTATCAGCTTCCTTTTGCCTCGCATTCGCCCTCAGCCGTTTCTCGCCCCCGCCTCTTGCATCAACATTCGCCTCGCTGCTTCGCTTCGCTTTCGTAACAACATTCACCCTCAGCTCTTGCAAAATGGTAAGTTCTTATTGCAGGCCCTTCCTCCTATAGTAGGGTTGACTCTATTTTGGTTTTTTTGGTCAATTCCATTGGATTGTGTTAGGCTGTAGGGTTCTCTCTAGATGTCAAGAATCAACATTAAATACCCTCTATTATCTTCATCACCCAATACAAGATTTAAATTTTTCCCAAAGAAACGCTTATTAATTTGGCAGCCATTATTTCTCCCTGCTTTAAAAACCCTACATTTAAATGAAAACAAGCATTGCATTTCAACTACAAAATCTATTAGTGTTCAAATGTACATGTGTGCATCACTTGTGTAGGGTATTCCTTTTCCACTTTCACATTATCCAAGAATGTGTGCAGTATAGTTCATATTTTTTGTGATTTAGATTATCTTGAAAAAGGAAAGGTAAATTATTTCCCATGGAAAAATAAGGTTTTTCCTTTTTATAGGTTGTTTGGACTTACGTGGAAAAATTTATGGTATGCCTTTCATATTATGTAGCTTAAATTTGAATTAACAGATTATTCTACATGAAAATATAATTACCTATGTGATGTCCTTCATCACTAATTAAAATTATAGGGTTTCAATTTCCTAGACTCTAACTCATCTGATACTAAATTCTAGGTTCTCATTGGTGGATCACTCTTCCATTGATTTCCTTTCCCTATGGATCTTGTCATACTTTAAAAGTCATCAATGATACATATATTATTTCAGGTATCCCAAAAGGCTTTATAGTAGAACATATTGTGAAGTTTTTTTTGACACTTGAGGATTCTTTTTAGAACTGCAACGTGGTCTATGCTATCGAGTTATATATCAAGCAACTTGTCCTTAATAACCACACTATGAGGTAGGTTCAACCAGCTTGAACTTGTTGGGACATAGCATATGAAGTTGTGTGATGAGTCCATATCACAGGTCTATTATGGTGAAAAAAGTGAAGACATGTAATGATAGTTATTATGTTAACATTACTAGAAACATTTTCGAAATTATCCATGCTATCAAGATGTCAAAATTCCAGGCATTAGTGTCAATACTCGTAGCTAATAGATAATAATAATAATATAAAAAAATCACAACTTTATTCTTGAAATATGATTGTTACACATTGGTAACCTAGTTCATGAGTTACTATCACCCAAAGATTGCAAAACAAACTTAAAATATAAATTAAACCAACATGAGAATCCAACTAAGGGTTTCTCAAAAAAATCATGCCATAACCTGGCATTTTGAAACCCAAATTTGAATCCATCATAAGTAATACAATGCAAACTCAGATGGATTTTCAATGCATGTTTGCATGCTACACTTATTCTCCGTCTAGATATCATTTTTTAAATGGAACCATTAGTCAAGCCCACAGTCCTTTTTATGTGAAAAATTTCAGCTCTATTTGAGCTCTTTTTTGCTCCACCACCTCCATAAACCAGTGTTACATGGGGTCTCGCCCCCCCACCTAGGGGTCTAGATTCCTCACTCCCTCGCGCTCTGGGGTCTTGGAGACTTCTAGGGGATGTTTCCCTCACGCCCCCTCACGTCCCCTCACCGCCCCTTTTAGTTTATGGTTTCGTGTTAAAAGTTGATGTGCCACTTAGCATATTTGAGAATCCAAGTGATTCTGATTCAGATGGTGACATGGTTGATCTTGATATATTCGTGCAGAAGTTGGATGAAGAGACTAGTGGGGCATTAACTTGAGCATTTATGCTCATTTATCAGTATGATGATATCATTTGATATTCATATGTTATGTTTTATGTTTTATGTTTCAGACATAACTTATTTGCGTTTAAGTTTTATGTTTCAGACTTGACTTGTAAACTTCAGTTTAAACTCTATTTTGAATCTTGATATAATATGTCATATGATATCTTAAAATTTATTTTCATTGTACATTGTTAGTAGTTACATTAATGATTATATAGTTACAAACTTACAAACTTACATGCATGATTGTATGATGTATGTTTTAACTTTTAACTTTTAAATTTGTTTCAATTATATGATTCATCATTCATCGATTTGTAATTTTATCATTTATGATTTATCTTTCATGATGCAAGTGTATGATGACTGTATATACATTCCTTGCAAAAATATAGTTACATTTAAAATATTAAATTTTATAATTTTTATGACCCCGACGTCCCCCCACGTTTCCTGAAAATTGGTAGGGAGCTTTTGCATAGGCCGCTCCCGCGCTCCCTCGTCCCCTCGCTCCCACCTCCAGGGGACTTGGTGGAACATTGCCATAAACATATGCAAACATATATCATGATCTTAGAATCCATTACATATGTATGTGCCAATGTTCCATAATCTTGCCCCATCATCAATTTAAGAAATTTCCATTGACTATCAAATTATGGAGGGGGGGAACTTTTTGCCGCAACATTTGGCTCAAAATCAGGGACCATCTTCGTATGAGGTGAATGAGAACTATAGATATTTGAAGAAGTAGATTAGTGCCTTTTCCTCTAGCCATGGAGTCATATATAGTCATCCATCACAAAAATTTGTCTTTGTTCATTCTCACCTTAAAAGTTGCAAAAAATCATGCCCTAATTGAAACGACACTAAATTTGAAAGATATAATAAAAATGCAAGCTAGAAGTGCCCTATTAATACAAAGGAAAAACCTTCCTACCTACCCTAACTGAGATAAATTTTGATTGAATAGGAAACATGATATTTCCTATGGAGTTGATACAACAACTTGTTAAATGTATGGGACTAAATCATGCATTTGATTTCCAGGGAAACATGCGCATGAAGAGAAAAAGTGCATAATTAATGGAAAATCCATACATGCCACTTATAAAAACTACACCGAAAGGTCAAAAAATACTTAAGGCCTTAACTTAATTTGAATCCAAAAATGACAAAACAGGATTAGTGAAAACACCAGAGTGGTGTGGGTGAACAACATAAATAAAAAGTGAAGATACCTTTCCCCAAGATGCCTTTGTCACCGTTGTATGAAAACATGTTTTCCTTTCCCTTTATACATGCAAGTGAATGCATTATAGGTATGGTGTTTTCCCAGAATAGGAGAAGCCAACTTAAATATATCATTCGTGGATTGAATGTTTGGGTGCCTTAATGTGCAATGACATGTTTCCAGGACTGAATTCAATGCAAGGCATATTTGAAACTCTAACTCGGTCTTCCAGTGTCTTATTAGAAATTATTTCAGTTTTCATTTTGTGTTTTCAAGTTAGATATTGTTTTCAAGTTTTTACATTTATAATTTTATTGCAATGTGGCAGATTGATCAGAGCAGTGCAGGAACAACCCCGAGACAGGATGATCGCGGAAAGAGGCCAGCGGAAGAACATGTAAAGTGCCAGCATTGCTCTATCTTTAGGTATTTTAGTTATTTACATAATTGAAATAATATTAATTTTGTTCAAATATGCATACACCTAGCCATGGTACGCCTGATGATTCCCTCTTTGAGGAAGAGCTTTTTTCATCCCTATCTCCAGTGTTGTTGTTGCCAAAAAAGGCACGAGATGCAACGTCGGAATTTAATGCTTTGATAGATGCGCCTCAAACACCTGAAACAGAAGAGAGGATACAACATCTTATGAGGCAGCTAAATAGATATCAGGTAATAATAAAAAGTCAAAAGGATATTTTTTTTTGTTCTGCATGAGATGAATTGTGATATTTTGATTTTTAATTTTTACATTGACTAAACTAACAAAAAGTTCTTTTGTATGTAGCGTCTTCTGGCATTTGCTGAACCCGGTGTTGGTGGTAGTGGGACACAAGGGAAAGAGATTGCCCAACAACCCTCTCGTACACCTTCTACTCCTTTAGGTGCTAGCCAAGAAACACACCCTGCCCAAGCAGACACCCAGCCAACCGCTGAACGTGTTGGCAATGATGAGGCCGATATGGCCAACTACATTATTGCGTTTCCTGGAGCTACACGTGTCAGCTCCACAGGGACCATTAATGGCACGTTGTTGGTGAACGATGAGGGTGTCCCTATAAAGCATGTACAACTCCTAGGTAAATTTTAATATTTTAACTATTTCATGTACTTTATATAAAACATATTTATCATGATTTTTATTTTTAAATTAATGATAATATCTTCTTCTTCTTTTTTGGTTTTATTCTATGTAGGAAACAATGAGTTCTACAGGATTCTGGAGAGCCATGCGTTGGTAATTTTTGGCCCAACCATACGTACAGGGTGGAATTCCCAGAATTCCAACCTGAAAAAAGAACCTTTAGATTATCTAGAAGCCCTTTTTGGGGTCGGCACATTTGACAGAAAAGCGGTGGCTCAGGTAGCCGGCAAATATTTGAAATATACCAGGGACACCTATAGGACGAAATTGCAATTTAACCCTAGATATGAGCGTCCTCTCGCAGTTTCAGAGAGTGAGTGGAGAGCACTCATCCATGACGGAAAAGAGAAAAGGGCAAAGAAAGAAGGAAAAATGCCAACCGGACCCGCAAGGTAAATTACAACTTTAATTCAATAGCTTTAATTTTCTTTATGTCTAAAATAAAAGTGTGCTACGTCATATCTGACTTCAATATTTTGATGCTAGGTTGCCTGACACCTCAAAGGCAACCAAAGCTAGGATAGAGAAAAAGGGCCATCACAAGCTTGGCCAGGGTGGCTACTTGAAATTAGCTGCAAGAATTGTAATTAAGTAGCTAAACATCTTATAATTAATTGTATCGCCTTCCAACGTTTTTGTAATCCTATCAGATATGATTAAAAATACACAATCATATATAATGTAGGGTGATGACTTTGGAACAATAACTACAGAGGAAGATAAAAATATTGCTTTCCGTTTTGGCTATCAAGCTGTAGTTGAACGTTGCAGAAGCTTGGGGCAAGTCCCAAGATCTACAATGCCTGATAAGGTAAAACATTAACCTTTCAATATTTTTGTTTTCGTCCATAAATTTAATGTCTAACAACTTTGTTTAAATCAGGGGAGCAACACTACCGACGAGGTAAATAACCCACTTTTAGAGCCAGATGTAGATGATCCTCTCGTGCAACCTGATCATTGTAGTGGGGACCAGGCCGACAATGCTGCTATCAGTGAGGGCCGTGACGGTAATTAATTTCCACTTATATTTTTTTCTAATTATACCTTGATGGTTGTCCTTATAACGTTTTTTTGTTTAAATGACAGAGAATGTTTCCCTTGAGGATCTTACCACCAGAGAGGAAGACAGGGCAACAGTCTCAACGGCGACAACTGGTGCACCAGGTAAATAATCTCATTGCAATTTTTTTTATTAATATTACCGAACTATTTTAATGATATTTAAAAACTGATAATTAAAATTTAATATTATATGTTTTTGTAGGCGATGCCCCGTCACTGGATGAGACCAAACATCATGACAATGCAACTAGGTCAGCGGCGACAACTGGTGCACCAGGTAAATAATCTCATTGCAATTTTTTTTATTAATATTACCGAACTAGTTCAATGATATTTAAAAACCGACAATTAAAATTTAATATTATCTATTTTTGTAGGCGATGCCCCGTCACTGGATGAGCCCAGACATCGTGAATACGCAACTAGGTCAGCAGTGCGGGTTGAAAGGCACGAAACAGGAGCAGAGCACGATGATATTGATGATGTAATTAAGAGCTTTAAAAATAGGAAGAAGAAAAAGAAAATTTGACAATGTAAAATATTGTATTATTATAAGACAAACGTTACCATACTTGGAACATTTTTTTGCGTTATATAAAAAAACTCATTTATCATACTATTTTTATGTCAAGCATTAATTGCAATGTTTCCTTGCGTACTTTTTGTTGAATTGTTTTTTTACTAGTTATTGAATATTTTTTTTTATGCTCATGAAAGTAAAAAATGAAATATAGATTGGGTATTGGGAATTGAGAGTGATGTGAGGGGGGGGGAGGGGCCATAAGAGCTTCCACCTTCACGTGGTTGGCCCTGTTTAGTAGAGAATAATTTATTGGAGCGATTTAATCTTGGAGCAAACCTCCCTCGATCCAGCGTAGCAACAAAAAAGTCACCGTTGACTTAGTTGCTACTCTTTCAGATCGTGGGAGGCTTGTTCCAAGTTCATGCGACTCCAATAAATTGTTCTTGAAACGAAGAGGAGCTTATTCAGGTATGTTTTGACATTTTCAACATATGTTCTAACATTATCATAAGAATGCATCTTAGGGTAAAAAATACTACATCAATTACTTGTATTTATTGTATAGATAATGATGGATTTTGATTGACTTGGCAGTGCAGGTACAAATCCTCTTGCATCATGAGCAATACAACTTGTCAACCAGGGTCATGTCCAGGGTATTTTTGCTTCTGCGCTTGACCAGGTTCGTAATGTCACATTTTGTAAGTTCCTTTACAGTTCATAATTCAATATTAAGCTTGTTTATGATTATTATCTAGGTTTTTTGTATGTGTTTTTTCATCTATTTGATTGTAAGCAACTATGCATGTTTCCCGTTTTTCACTATGATTTCTCCCATTACCACTCCCAGGATGAATCCGACTTTATTGTTACATAGGTTACTTTATTGTTACTATGATTTCTCCATTTACGATTTCATAGGTTACATCATGTAAAGTTGTCAATCTCAGTTTGGTGATGAGCTTTAGTTCTCCAGATTTGGGGCTTTTCTGATATTTTCTCCCTCATGTCATTCCTGCATCACCTCGTTGTTTGAGCATGCTAATTGTCTACCACTTGTACCAATTGGCACATGTCAATCTCTGAGTGGTGCCACATTTCACCTATTTTCAGTGAGAGTTTAGGGTTTCTCTAACATAGCTTCAGAAATCCGATTCAGTGCCTGCTTGAATATTATCACATAATACTTATGGTTTGGATTGATGAGCATGTTCTGAATGGTTGGTTGATTCATAAGAACCACCCATAAATCTCCCTTCCTCTAACACACAGAAAATAAAAATTTCTTTGACAGGAGACATAGTTTCAATACTTTGAAAACAAACTTCTATTCCCTTCAATAACTCAAAAAAAAACTATTACACTACTTCCTCACTGAGAGGGATTACAAAATTATGACTGCTACAAAACGCAGTGCATAAAACCAACTCACTGTCTGTTCAAAACAAACATACTCTGTCTCTAAAACACTCTGTTGTGTTTTTCCCTTTCGCACCGCTGTGCATACACACTTAAAAAGTTACACTCAGTTTTTCACTTTTTACACACTGCTATGTAATAAAAAATTTACGTACTGTCTATAAAAAAAACTACCAAGCTTTTTCGACCTTTTTATTTTTATATGCTGGAACATATAAAACATATTATAATAAACCCTCTTTTAAAAAAAATAAAATTAAAACTAAATTCTATGGCCCACCTTTCATTTCGCATATGATATATATATAACATATGTATATATTAAACTATCAAAACATTAAAGAACCTTTTCCGTCGGACTTCAAAAGTCTGAATAGATTGAATTTCAAACCAAATTCGCGTTCCAAAATGGGATGCTGACGTCTGCCTAATTTTAACTCGAATTCTCAATCCAATGTGCCCTATAAAAATTCGGGTCCAGTTTTCAGGTTTTCAGATTCCCTTCAATTTCATGCGATCCAATATTAATGCTCCACGTGTCCTCCTTTTGAATTTACAAAACTGTCGGGTAAATTTCTGTTTGTTTAATTTCTGGTTGGTGAATTGCGTTAATGCTGGCTGTTGTGTTTAAATACAATCATGTACAGAAATATGGCTGTGGCCGTCTACAAAAAAAACTTGCAGGAATTTTAAATGCTGAATTAAATTTCTGGATGGCATGCAAGCAACCTCCAAAAAAAAATGTTGCTGCTGCATCCGTCCTTCTGCTGCAGCAGTTGAAGTTAAAATTCAATAGCACAAGGTTTAATAAGTGAGGGTGTAAAGGTAACTTTTTGTCGATAGTACTGGATTAAGATCATCTATTCATTTTTGTAGGGTCTTATGGTGTTTGGTTTTTAGTTTTGGGTTGGGCTTATTGAGTCTAAGATAGTTTTTGAGTGAAAAAATTGCTATCAGGTATTAAAAAAATTTGGTTCTTTTGTCAAAATTTATGAGCTAGTTAGGAAATACAAAACTGACAATGGTTGTATCTTAAATTTGTGGAAAATAATTTGAAATGAAACCTTTTTGTTTAGGTTGTTGCAGCAGGTGCAAACCCCATTCAAATTACTAGGGGTATTGACAAGACAATAAAGGCCCTTGTTTCGGAACTCAAAATTTTGTCAAAGGAGGTAAACGCTTGCCTTTTGAGTAGGCTGGTTTTCCTTTTTGCTGATGGTTTGGTGTATCTAACTGAATTAGTTGCCTAAGGTATTTTTGGTTGCAAACTCCTTTTCATTTTTCATACAGTATTGGCCTTGTGGAATACATTTGATTGTGTGGTCTTGTTAGATATACAACATTTGTAGTTGTTTAGTCTTATGGCTGAGGTGCACTTTTATTATGGAAATAGTTGATGCAATATTGTCATTTAATCCTTACTGCAGGGTAGCATGTTGAGAAGTTTTTTGTGAAACATTTGGTATTCAAAATGACACTTGATCCTATACGGCATCATGCACTTGACTTCAAAATTTATATTCAAAGTGTGCCAGACAATTCTTGCAAAATTTCAAATATTTAGGTTGTTTTAAACCATTATCTTTTTCATGTATTGGATGCTGAAAATGTGAAAAAGACTTTGGTATGAAACCAACTCGTGAATAATTTCCAGCACAACAACCACTTCCAAGACATGATTTAGAAGTAGAACAAATGTGCTTATGAAGCATAGAAAGATATCCTTGATGCATTGTCAATGTTTGGCTAGGGTTATTTTGGAGAAAATAACTCCTTATTCCTAGAATAGTGATCTTCAATACAAGTAAATGCCAGAGAAGAGAGATCATCGTGTGACGCAACAAAACTGAAATTGGACCCCAAGGAGAGCTGGTGTGTCTACAATCGCTCTGTCAGCATTTTCCCTTAGTGTACCCCGTTCTTTTCCTCCAGCCTGAGTCTTAATTGACTTCTTCTTTCTTCGGGTTTATTTATCAAATTCGTAGAATTTGATAAATAAATACTATCCACAATGGTTGGACTTTAAGTTATATTCCCGACTTTATATTATCTCCAATCCTTATAACCAATGTTTAACTTTCAACACTTTGTATTTATACTCCACGTTTCTTTTTAAATAAATAACTTGTAGTGAACTTTCGGCTCTATATTTCACCACCCAGCATTACAACAATCACCCTCCAGACTTATGCTAATTATCCGCCAATCGTTTAATTAAACAATTTCATTATACTCCGGCCCCACCTATATATATCAATAACCAATCAAACACTCGTATCATACCTAGCTATCCTCCGCACACCTTAGTTAACCTCCGGGCAAGTTCAACGTGCGACCACCGTCCGATGGCCCTTCTCCAAATCAACGACTCTTGGAAATTTCGCTCGGCTTCCAACGTCGGGCTTTAACGTGCGATGGCGTGGGTTAAACGGTTGTTTGCCGGGGTCACTTCGCCACGTGTCGCATTCCCTATGGAATCGCTCGCGAATAGGAAATACCTCCTACTCCGCAAAAGCGGTGCGATATGGGCAACCCACTTTTGTGATTCCGCTAGTGGTTTTGGTAGAGGGCTTGACCACGGGTTCCGAAAGCACAACAATTTTGTCTCTTTATTAAGCGGGATTTTAATATGTGTATTATCAAAGAAAACCAACACAAATTTTATAAGAAAATTGTTCAAAAGTCGAGCCCGCCGGACTTCAAACGACGATAAACCATAATTCAAACCAAATTCGCGTTCCAAAATAGCCTGCTGACGTCGGTCAATTTTGTGACGCGAATTTCTTATCAAATTCGCCCTAATATTTTACGGGTCCGGATTTCCACTGCGCGAGCGGCCCAAACAAAGATCCGCTCCAATCAATTTTTGCCACGTGTCCTCAATAAAACTTGCCCTGCTCCCGGCTGCGGGTGCATTCGATGGCGTTTAAGGTGATGGGACATGGATATGGCGATTTCATATCATTCGCATTAACATTTAACGCCGTTCAATTAAGTTTTCACATCAAATCTACATTAATTAATTTTTAACACTGTTCAAGATCGGACCTCCACTCCTCTGAGCGATTCCGCACGCTCCAATTTGATCCGGCCTTCGGCTCTCATTATTAATGATCAGAGATTCATTATGACGGCCATCCTTTGATTGCATTGCAGACGGGTCGACATAAAAAATGGCGTTTAGGCATGGTTTTTCGGGGATAAGCCTGGGCGGTCGGATTACACCGTCTGGTAACCGTGACTATAAAGAGAGGTGGCCAATGAACTTCGCCAGAATTTGGCCGTGACATTTCATTTCTCTCGGTTCCGTCGTCTGGCTTCCTTCCTCTCGTTAATTGGAATTTCGCTTTCTTCGTCAAGCTCACCCACCTCGCCTACGCCCCCGAGATCGCGCAGGTGATGCTGCGCCGCCAGCAGGTGCGTTGTCGGGGAGGGGGAGCACGAGGTCAATCCCGCGCGCGCTCATTCCAAAGACTACCGTAGATGACTTCCGTCACCCGCTGATTATTACTTAGGTCGATATCCAAATACTAGGAGTGGGCGGGCTCGCTTGTAGCATCTGGCCACCAAATGGATTCCACTGCTCCTGGCTTCCCCACCGCTAGTTCACCTTCTCCCACGACGCGCACCGCGCAATTTTCCTTTGATTGCACTCTCAACCGCCCGCGAATCACAGCTGTAGTCACTGTGGTCTTCCGCGAGGAGGCCCAAACAGAGGAAGAATGCACCCGTCCGGCGGGTCTGAGCTCGGAAAAGCCGGCCAGCATTCGGGCCTTCAGGAGGGGAGCCGTGGCATGCATGTGGAGGTAGCACCTAGCGATCCTGGACCTTCCGAATTAGGATGGTGCCGAATCGTGGAGGAACCAGCGGAGGATTAGTTTGGTTAATTTGTTTTTCTTGCTTAGCAGGCCCAATTAATTGGGCTGCTTTTAGTTTATTTTACTGTGCTGGACCTTTAAGTAATATTTTTGAATTCTGTAAATTAAACGTTCAAGACTGGTTTCCCCGTATGAGGGCAGTCTTCTTAATTTTTTGATTTTTTTATGACAAATTTGCCATGAGTATGGCCAGGCAATGTTTTTGACTTTGGTGTAATTTTATTCGCAATGTTAATAGATTAACTTTACTTTGAATTCTCACATGATTAGCGTTTTTCTTGATCTGTTCAAGGATTTTGGGTACTTTAATTTGTATTTGGAACAATGGACGTCGGTACTCTATCTGTTGCTTTACCGTTCTACATACTACTATTTCACTTTCTTATAGATGCCTCGGGCATATTTGAATGCTTTCTCAGATTGTCGATAATCTCCATGTGGACCGTTACTGGATTTTATATCATGTCCCC